>CAUYUJ010017493.1:232500-437500 GCA_963575745.1 Prorocentrum cordatum | reverse complement strand
GCCGGCCTTGCTTACAGGTGTAGGGCAGGCGCCAATCTAAGAAGCAGCCTCCTCCTCCTCCTCCGCCTCCCTCCTCTTGGGGAAACTAAAAGGTACCTCCCCGGACCTCTCCCAGGGTGCGTTCTGACAAGAATTGAGGAAGGGAAAAACGGGCGAAGTGTAGCGGTATGGTTACCTTTTCCTCCTCCTCCTCCTCCTCCTCCTCCTCCTCCTCCTCCTCCTCCCTCCTTCGCCTCCCTCCTCCGCCTCCTGACGGAGAAAATCCCCAATCAGGGCTATGGGGCTAGGGGGCTATAGGGCTATTGATCTATAGGGCTGTAAAACTATAGGGCTATAGAGTTGTATGGCTATAGGGCTATTGGGCTATAGGGGTATAAGGCTATAGGGCACCCCCGGGCACGCCTGGGCATCTGGGCACCCGGGCACCCCCGGGCACCCCCCGGGCACCCGGGCCCCGACCACCCCCGGGCACCCGGGCGTGCAGCGAAAATCGGCGACAAACCTAACCTAACCATGTATATGTGTATATATATATATATATATATATATATACAAGACTGCAGTGGCGCTTCGCGCCATGCACCTTGGTCCTTGAAGTTTGGTATGCAGGCGGAATGGCAGGAAGGTCAAACCGAAAATTTAGCGATAACTCCTGGTTGCCTTTTCCGGCATCGCCGCTATAATGATTTGATTCGTTATCCTTCCTCCATGCTTATTGTTCCTTATTTTCGCCATACACTGCGCATTCTCCCCATCCTCCTCAGCTCTTTTTTGCGGAGGCTCCTCCTTGGAGAGCCTCCAGGGGGCTCACAAAAATAGTTTCGGGTTTTCTTAAGTCCTTCTGGAGGCCTCCTGGTCGCATTCTTGGGGCCTTCGGGGGCTTCCTCGGGCCACCCTGCCTCCAACCGCCGTCTCCCTGAACGACCGGATCACGATTTGGAATTCTTCGGAGGGTGTCTTTGGGCCATCTTGGGCCGCCATGGGATCTTGGATCCGTGTTGTGCCGTTTTGGGGCTTTCTTGGGCTGCCTGGAAGCCCTTTCGGATGGTTGTAGGGCGATTTGGGAGCCTCCCAGGCGGCTTCGGACGGCCAGAAGACCGCCGTCATGGAGCGTCGGGAAGCCGAAAAGAGAAGAACCCCAAAATTCACCAAAACGCAGAAAATCAATGATTTTGCCTCGGGGGGCCTTCTTGGGAGTGCTCTTGGAGGCCTCTTTGGGGCCGTCCTGGAGGCCTCTTGGGCCATCTTGAGGTCACGTCGGTCACTCTTGGAGCGCTCTTGTGCTGTCTTGGGGGTCTCTGGGACGTCTCCGATGACCCCCTGATCGCCCTGAGTGTACTGGGAAGGCTTGGCAAAACGCCTTGCGATGCCCGGTGGCCGCTTCGAGGCCCGTCCGGAGGGCCCCAAAGCCCCAAGTCCCGGGAGTCCGGTTTTGGGGGGGGGGGATGGGTTTTCCCCCCGCCCGGGCTTATAAAAATATAGGAAGAGGAATATATATATATATATATATATACATCCGCTACGACCCCTACAGAGGCAAGCTCTGATTGGGGAATGACCCTAGATGGGCCCTCTTCTTCACCCCCATGCAGTTCAGGCCCCCCCCCATGACCACCCGCCCGATCCTCCTCCTCCCTCCACCTCGTCTCGTCTCCGCGTGGCCGAGAAGCGTGGCCCCTCGTCTCGTCTCGTCTCTCGTCTCGTCTCCTCTCCACCTCGTCTCGTCTCGTCTCTCGTCCTCCGCCCCCTGGTGAGCGTGGCCGGGAAGCACCCGCGGCGTGTCGCCGCCGCGCCGACGCGACGCGCGCGCGGTGCCAGCCCCTGGGCTGCCCAACCGCCTGCAGCCGCCGACCCGTGGGCGGCCCCCCGGGCGCCAGCCCGACCACTCGGGGATCGACCGACCCGGACCCTTAGCGGAGGCGGCGGAGGAGGGAGGAGGGAGGAAGAGGACAAGGAAGAGGAGGAGGAGGAGGAGGAGGAGGAGGAGGAGGAGGAGGAGGAGGAGGAGGAGGAGGAGGAGGGGGAGGAGGAGGAGGAGGAGGAGGCGGAGGGTGAGGAAGAGACGGTACCCATGCCACTACCCTTCGCCCGTTTTTCCCTTTCTGGGCCTTCTGGGAGGCCCCCGTCGCCACCGCTGGATTCGCCTCGAAATTCTTCAGGACGCACCCCAGGAGATGTTCGAGGAGCAGCGGTTTTGGTACCGTTTCGTATCCCCAGACCCGGGTCAGTCAGGCCTTGCAAGATCCTGCAAGCTCCTACCAAATCCTGCAGGACCCTGCGCCCAAGCCCAAGCCAGTGCAACACTGGCTCTGCAGGGTCCTTCAAGATCCAGCGCTCTGAGCGACCCCCGCTTGCACGGACCACCGCCTCGGGCACCCCGACCCACCCTCGGGTCGAGCAAAAGGGGGGGATAGCAAAGGGGGGGTTTGAGAATCAGCTCACGCAGCTGATCTTCCCGGCGCCTCCCGGCGCCGGAGGCGGCCATGTATCGAGGAATGGGCCCCTCGGTGAGGCCGAAACCAGCTGCATGCCGCAGATTTCGTACCCCCCCCTTTCCCAATCCCCCCCTTTCGCCCGACCCGACACCCCCGCGGCCTCGAGGCCGGCCCACCCAGTAGAAGTCCGGCTCGGACTGCAGGCGCCCGCCGCACAGGCGGCCAGACATCGCCGGGGCGCCGTCCACCCTCCAGTCGCCGAGCTCGGGGCAGCTCCCGACCAGCGGGGGAGGAGGAGGAGGAGGAGGAGGAGGAGGAGGAGGAGGAGGAGGAGGAGGAGGAGGAGGAGGAGGAGGAGGAGGAGGAAGCGGGAAAAAGGCGGCGCGAACGAGGGGGGAAGGAAGGAGGAGGGACGGCGCGAGCCAGGAGGGAGGGAAACGGATGGGAGGGATGGGTAGGGAGCCCACAATGGACGTGCGCGCCCAACCATGTACATGAACACGGCCGCCCGATCCGCGAGACCGGCCGCGTGATACGACCGTTCGCGCAACGTGTACTCTCAAAACCAACGTGGATTCATATACGCGCAAGTCCTTCTTTCGCTCCTGACTGGGGGGCGGCGCGAGCGAGGAGGAGGAGGAGGGAGGGAAGGTCTGGGGGAGGGAAGGCGGAAGGGAGGTTGCCGGAAAAGGGAAGAAGAGGAAGAAGAGGGAGGGGGAGGGGAGGGAGGGGGAGGGATAGGGAGGAGGAGGGAGGGGGGGGAGGGACGGGGAGGGAGGGGGAGGGAGGGGGAGGGAGGGGAGGGAGGGAGGGAGGAGGGAGGGGAGAGGTCCGGGGGAGGGAAGGCGGAAGGGAGGCTGCCGGGGAAGGGAGGAGGGAGGGGGGGAAGGCAGGGCTCGGAGGTCCGAGGCACGCCCTTCGAGGATGAAGGATTCGAGGCTTCGAGGCACAAGCTTCGAGGCACAAGCTTCGAGGCTCGAGGCTCGAGGATGGAGGTTCGGGGGTTCGAGACTTCGAAGATCGAGGATAGGGGTTCGAAATTTGAAAGGATTCGAGCGACGAGGACCCCGGTTCAACCCGCCTAGGCATATCGGAGCGGTTCTTTTACTTTCGACTGCACGTAGGAGCGACCCTGGGCTAGAGTGACCTTTGGTGCGAGGTTTCAGGGGCGCCCGGGGGGCCCAACGCAATCGCGCAAGCCGGCGCTGCTGCGCCGCATCAAAAATCAACGGGGCGCCGCTCGAGACATTTGTTGTGCCAGCGGGCAACCGCGGAATTCCGCCGACTGAAATCGAACGCCCCGAATTGCTCATCAAAGAAGCTGCGAAAACAGATGCTGCCGGGGGCCACCGCGATGAGATCTGGCACTGCCGGGCTGCATCGCGATGACGTCTTGCCAAGCCGGGCGCCATGGCCAAAACCGGCTCCGTCCGAGAGCCTGGAATACGTTTGAATATCTCTGGGTAGCTGACAATAGTAAAGGTCCCCATTTGTTCGGAGAAACATATTCAAAGATATTCAAAGCTATTCAAAGATACCCAAAGATATCCACATATTTTCAAGCCAGACGTTTTGGGATTCGAGCTGCGATTCGGGACTGGCCCTGGGCTGGAAAAGGCGCCGTCTGGTCGACTGGCTCCCCCTCTTGTAACCAATGCAAGCTGTAGGGTGCGACGTGTATGCGTTGCTGTCGATTGCAAGGGGTGGGCCCAAACCTGGCGCGCTCAGATGCGAGCGTAATCACGCGATGCGGGTGCCGACGCGAGGTCAAGGTCATTCCGCAAGAGAAATCACCAGACCCCCTGTGGGCCAGCACCAAAGGTCCCTCCGGCGAAGGGCCACTCCTGCGTGTAGTCGATACTTGCTTGGAAATAACACATGGGATTCCGGGCTGCCCGGGCCAGCATTGTCCAGGTTCCTTGGTCTTGCTTCCTTCTTGTTGTTGAAGGGCCTTGCCGCATTCCTCAATATTGATTACACACTGCTTTTCAAAGCCTAGTACCGACTCCTTGGCATCGTTGCCTCATTGTTCAGGAAGAAACCTTCCCGAAATTCATTCGCATTGGGCCCTGATCGCGTGCGGACAGGCCCTGCCCGTGTTCCTTGGTCTTGTTTCCTTGCAGAATTGAAGAGGTATTTCCCTGGTCTTGTCTTCATAGTGGTTGTAAACCGGCCATGCCCAAGTTTCTTGGTCTTGTTGCCTAGCACTGCTAAGCAACGCCAAGCCATGCCAGGCGCCATCAAGCACCGTCAAGCAATGCGAAGCTCTGCCAAGCAACGCACAACGACGCCAATCAACACCAAGTAATGCCAAGCAGTGCAAAGCACAGCCAAACAATGTCAAGCGCTCAACAAAATCAAGCAGCACCAAGCAACGCCAAGAAATGCCGTGCAATGCCAAGCAACGCCAATCACTGCCAAGCAACGCCTAGCAATTCAAAGTCAAGCAACGCAAACCAATGCAACGCAATGCCAACAATAATGCCCAGCTCGACCAAGCATCGTCAAGCAATGCCAAGCTCTGCCACGCAACGAAAGACAACGCCAATCAATACCAAGAAATGCCAACAGTACCAAGCGCCACCAAGCAATGTCAAGCGACGCTCAGCAAAGTCAAGCAGCGACAAGCAGCGCCAAGCAATACCATGCAATGCCAAGCAACGCCAAGCACTGCACAGAAACGCCAAGCAACGCCAAACAGTTCAAAGACAAGCAACGCAAACCAATTCAACGTAATGCCACGCTCTGCCCAACAACGCCAAGCAATGCAAATCCATGAAACACAAACCCAAGCACCGCAATGTCGCGCTTGTCCAGTTACTTGCTTAGGAAGCCTCGTCCTAAATGGGGATCGCGCCAGCTTCGGCTGGCACAGGGGGAGGGTGGGGCCTTCCAGTAAGGCTGGGAGCTTCTGAAAAGGGAGGTCTGGTGAGACTGAGTCTGGCACTGAAACAACATCATGCGTATTACAGGGTGCAATCAGACCCCTTACGAGCGGTATGGCGCCGCGAACACTTGAGCACTGTGAATGAACCTGGCGCTATCCCAAACAGGACAAGCTTCCTGTTGCATGAGCGTACTGCGCAACATTGCTTGGCACAGTGTTTGGCATAGTGCTTGGCATATTGCTTTGCACTGCACTGCATTGCTAAGCACTGGGTGGCACCAGGGAATCAAGAACAAGGAACCACGACCACGGAGACCATGAACCAGAAAGCCCAAACCAAGCAACCACGACCAAGGAAACATGGAACCAAGATAAAGGAACCAAGGAACCATGACCAGGGAGCCAGAAACCAAGAACGAGGAACCAACACCAAGGAACGAAGGAACCAAGATCACTGAATCAAGGACCCCCAAGGAAACCCTTCTAAGGAAACAAATCAAGGAACCCCGGAGATCCCCCCTTTGTAAAGAAGCAGAGCCGCAGATTTCTCGTGGAACCCCAGCGCGACCAGGCTCGACACCCACTGGCTTCTTCAAAAACGAAAGAAAACCGAAAAGGGGCACTGGAGCTGATCGTCGCATCTCTCGATTTCGCTCGTCCCATAATCGATCAAGGATCTTGATGTGCTTGGTACTGTTGCGGCCTCCTGGGGAAGCCTCGTCGGCGCGGCTGGGCTCCACAAACTCTCTGTCCGTAAAGCAGCCAAGGAGAGACGTCAATTTCTTTGTATGCTCGATTCTGCTTCTAAAGGCTTCTTAGCGATGCGCCCCCCAAGGGCGGCGAAATAAGGCCCTTGAGCAGAACAACTGGAGATGGGAAGACACTAGTCCTCCATAGCTCCAGCCCACCCGTGATACAGAAAAGTACAATCTGTTGACCTCTGGAGGCGAAGTCGAGGGCGAAGTTCGACATTCACACTCCTCCCCACCTCCACTTCTCCTTCCCTCCCTCCTCCTCGCCCGCGCGAGGGAGATGAAATGGGGAACACTTAGAAGGAGGAGGGGGATGAGAAGGAATGAGAGGGAGGACAAGCAGGAGGAGGAGGGAGGGGGAGGGCGGAGGGCGAGGGGCTTTGACAGCGTGTCTCTCAATCGACTCTGGCTAAGCTGCGCGCGCTCGCGCCATATCATGCTATCTCCCACCCATTCCGTCCCATTACGCTGATTTTTGTTATCTGCCGACCCGTGACATCGCGGACCGGGAATTCCAAAACGGATCCCGTCGTGTTCCGCGAAATCGGAAAAAGGGGCCCACGTATATCGGAGGGGGGCGACAACGATGAGGAAGAACTCGGATCCAGGAAAGTGGCCCGAGCTGGGGAGAAACTGCCATTCTGAACGACGGGAGAAAAAACGCCGATCCTAAATTGAGGATGGCCAGATGGTGTCAAAACCACAGATGAGCACAAAACAGTGTTTGAACTTCTGCGGGGGAGACAATGCGCAGAGAGAACGGAACGACTTCTGCAAAAAGTCAGGGATGAAGGGAGGGTGGTACTTCTATTGAGTTACCGAGGAGGAAGAGGAAGACGAACAAAACAGGAGGGCGACCACGACTACCCGCGTCCCCTTGGGCGAGAAGGACACGACGCTGAAGCGCACGCGGGTGCTGCTGGCGTCGGCCATGGCGCGCGCACGCACCCGCAAGGCTGCGGCGCGGCGCCAACAGGAGCGAGGCGACTCGAGCCAATATGGCTGGCTCCATACACCCTGCATGGGAAACAACGCACCATCCCTCGGGAACCGACGATTACTTCCGCCAACTTCCGCGGGCCCTCCGCCGACCGAGGCGGCCTTTGCTCTGCTTCCGGGGCCCTCCGCCGAGGAGATGCCGGCCTTGCGATCCAATCGAAGGAGGGGCAATGCCAGAGGAGACCAGCTCGGGGGGAAGCATCGACCTGGAATCGGCGACTCATCGCCGACAGGCGAGAGTAGGCCTCCTATAGCAAATCCGCACATTCCCGGGCGGGGTGGGCTATCGGGCCCCTCTCGGCGATCAATGGGCTATTGGGGTTCCCCTCCTGAACCTAGCGTTGCCTCGACTCTTCAGCGGCCGGTCGGGACCATCCGAGCACTCCCGGAACGCCTTCGTCGAGGCGCACCCGCTGGAGAGCACGGAGAGCACCCCGAGACTAGAAAGCCGCCGAGCGCAAGCGAAAATGCACCAAGACCACGAACGTCGGAACAACGTCCCCCCCCTGAGCCTTCTCCGCCCAAACAAAAAAAATGCACCAGAAGTGCATGCCCACCCCAACTCGCGCTAACGCGAAAACTTCCGCCAACCTCCGCCGCACACATTTGGGGGCGCACATTTGACTTCCGCAAGATTCCACCGCCCTTCCTCGGCATTCCGCCCAAAACCTCGAACCTCGAAACGTCGCCCCCCCCCCCCCCCCCAGAGCCGATCCCCCCCTGACGTTGCCTTCATCGTCATGATCATTTAGTCTTGGTTTGATTAGGATATACGAATTTGGGCAGCGATCCTCGGTAGCACTGGACAGACATCGGTCGCGAGTTTCGGCAGCACTGAGTAAATGTTGGTTGCGAATTTCGGTAGCACTGCGCAAAGATCGGCCGCGACTTTGAGAGATTTGTCGGTAGCGCCGGAACAAAACTCAATAGCGCCCTACCCGAATTCACGCGCTACATCGATCATGTTCGAGGTGTGCCCGCTGCCGGCATCCGCCGCAAAATTCAGGATTTCGGTCGCGGCCGATTTTGGTTTCGCGCTGCCGGACATTTTAGGTAACGACTGCTCTCGGTCTGTGGCCCTCGGAGGCGTGTTTCGGGCCTCAGGGCCGCCGCAAAGCAGCACAGGTTGGGAAGCCGGGCCCGGAGGGAAGGATCGACGAGTCCGGGGGTCCACGCTTCGAACACATTGAGCCGCCAGATGTGTGGCATCGACGATTGACGTGTTCGACGTCGTTCGCCCTTTCTCGGGCCTCCGCGGGGAATTTCGGAGGCTTCTGGGGACGTGTGAAGGCTTCCAGAGATTTGGCGCCTCGCAGTTTCGGGCATCCAGAGCTGGTTGCGGGCCCAGGGACCATCACCAAACGGATGCCATCGAAAGCTTGGTTGGCATTGTGAACAGCAAGCCCCGACGAGCAAATCAGGGGGGGAGCGTGCTGCGGGCCCCCTGACCGCGCGCCCGCGCGCGCATAATGTGAACATGGTGTTGGCAGATCTGTGGTCGTTGCGAGTCGGGGTCGTACGGATTGCGAATGACGAATCTAGCCTACTAGGACACTAAGATCAGGCCCTAGGGCCCTAGGTACAATGCTGCCCACCCAGCAATCGAGAATACCATGGATCAAAAACTTGAAAACAACAACCCGCAAGCTGCATGCCCAGGGAAGTCATTCAACGCAGGCAGATCAACGTGGGGGCAATCGTGATTCGGGAAAGCAGCCCTACCAGAACTGCCATCCCGTTTCCAAACAATTGTTTGGAAGGCGCGCATTGTTCTTTACCGCCTGGTTATCCCCTACCACTCCCTATGTCTTCCGTCCGAGAGGCGTCTTGGAATGAACCACCGACCTCCTGCGTCTGATTGAAAACGTTAGGCAATTCCCAGACATGTTTTGTCTCCAGGGGCCGTGTTCAGAACCCTGTGAAAGAGAGTATGTGGAGGGGGTGAGGTCACTCATGCAAATTGGGTGCGCCATAAACTGTCACCAGCAGAAGGTTTCATCCGCGACAAGAACTTGTCCTGGGATTTGCCTGGGGGCTCCAGAGATCGAGGAACAAGCACGCCGGCCTCGACCTTGGACTTAATCTTGCGCACAACGTGCGGTCCATGGTGCTCCCAGTCATACCCATCGTCATCGCCCCTTGATCTCATCTCGAAGTGATTGCCCAACATGCGGTCAGTGTGCGCGGACCGACATTCCAGCGGGGTCGACTCCCGACAAGCAGGCGACAGCACGGCATGCAAATAATAAGGAGGTGATGCGATGAGCAATCACTGGCGGAGAGAGCGAGGGAGAGGGGAGGAGAGAGGAGGAGGAAGAGACGCAACATGAATCACGGGCCATGACGCCGAGCGGGCGAGTACTCCTGCACGGGGATCGGTGAACCCTCTGGCGAAAATCAGCATCGTGCACACCTGCAACAAATTAGCTCACCACTGAGAATATGCGTCACATGTCACACGGGAACTGCCGCAGCTGCATCACGTATCGCAGCTGTGAGCCTGGTTCGCCAGAGAAGTGGCCGCAAGCGGTTCTGCTACACCCTACTGTCCTCGGCACTTTTTCCTCCGAGCGCAGCATGTGGCAATTCACGCCATGCTATCACATCTCCAATGCTGCTGCCCCGAGAGGCCCTAGAGCAACGCCCATGCAACACCAGAGGAAACCTACCGCTGCGTGTCATCCCAACCACCCCCGTGCATGGTGATCCAAGGGGCCGGAATCTCCTTCCCGTGCTTCTGGGGCGGGCGCGGGGAACTCGGCACGGGCCCCGCGAAGACCCCTCCCGCTGATGTCTCCAGACGGAGGCCGTAGGCGGGCTGGGCCCTGCCGCGGGGGCCGAAGGACGCCTCCTGGAGCTAAGCGGCAGCGGGGGGGGTCCATGCGCAGGGGGCTCCTCCAAGCACATGCCTGCCCCGACCTTCTCCACGCTGCCCAACCATACCTTCGTTCAACCCTGACCTGCCTCCTCCGTCCTCTGCGTCCTCCACCGACATTCGCAGAATTGCAAACCCGAGTCCTTCACTGCCCCCGCCCCCTCATACATTCTTCACCATGTCAATCAAATGTCTTGTATGTCCGACTCATCCTTCCATTACCCCATGTCCTGCAGTGGGGCTGTTGTTCTCCACATCCTAGAATCGGATTCGTGTTGTTACTCTGACGTCGCCGAGTCCTCAATCACGCCTCCGCCCATTCTCGTATCTTCCTACCTAGATTCGTCCATACTCTGATCCCTTCGCACGTATACTACCCAGAGTTGTTTACATTCAGACTCACTCGTGCTCATACTCTGTCGAATTCACTCATGCCAAGACTCTGTCGCCGTAATTCATTCATATTCAGAATATTCGAAAGATGTCTCGGGTGTGGGGGGGGTCAGCACCCATAAGGGCAGCCGCCATGAGGGTATGGCGCGGGCTCTCAAGCGGTATCTCAGGCGGGGCGCTTGTTTCAGCACCCCCTAAGGGGCGCCGCCAGGGGGTATGGCACCGGCCCGTTCGCGGCCAGTTTGTAGGGATGTCTCCGGCAATTTGCCTGTTTCGGTGGCCATCACCGTCTGCGCTTAGAACAGATTGTGAGGATGTCTCAGGCGGGGCGCTCGCTTCAGCACCCCCTACGGGGAACCGCGCCAGAGGGGTATTGCATGGGCCCGTCCGCGGCCAATTGGTTGGGATGTCTCAAGCGGCTTGCTTGTTTCGGTGGCCAACATTGTCCGCGTTTATAACAGATTGTGAGGTTGTCTCAGGCGGGGCGCTGGTTTCAACACGCCTAAGGGGAGCCGCCAGGGGGTATTGCACGGGCCTGTTCGCGGCAAGTTTGTGGGGATGTCTCAGGAGGTTTGCCTGTTTCGGTGGCCAACATCATCGGCGTATAACCCAGACTGTGGATGTCCCAGGCGGGGCGTTGGTGTCAACACCCCTACGGGGAACCGCCAGGGGGTGTTTTCACGGGCCTGTCCGCTGCCAGTTTGTGGGGATGTCTCAGGCGGTGTGCATATTTCGGTGGCCATCATCGTCTGCGTTTACAGCAGATTGTGAGGATGTCTCAGGCGGGGCGCTGGCTTCAGCACCCCCTAAGGGGAGCCGCCAAGGGGTATGGCACGGGCCCGTTCGCGGCCAGTCTATAGGGTTGTCTCAGGCGGTTTGCCTGTTTTGTGGCTCAGCATCCTTTGGTGTCAGAGCAGACGTGGGGGATGTTTCAGGCGGGCCGCTGGTTTCAGCGCCCAGAAGGGGACCCGCCAGGGGGTATGACACGGGTCCGTTCGCGGCCAATGTGTGGGGATGTCTCAGCCGAGGCGCAAACCGTGAGGCTGCCATTTGTAGCACTTGCCTACGCCATGTGCCTACGGCTTCTGTTTGCGTTGCCAGCTAGGCCCGATGCGAAATGCGGACGGTTAAAGCTCAGGAGCTTATCGCGAGGTGCTGTTTGAAGCACTTGTCTTTCGTACTCTTCCCTGGTGCTTCGGACGCGGTACCAATGGAATCCTTCGCCTTGGCAACAAATGCGCTAACATATGCCGGTGCGTGAATGTGTACATGTGTTGCATGTACAGCCGGGCTGCGCGCACAAGTGTTCGTCGCTCATATGGACGCGCTCTTAGATCAATACTACCATAGACGGATGTTCACATTGCACTACCCTACAACATGATATGCACATATAGCTCATATGGCTATACGTTCACAAACATATCCCAAGTATAAACTGTCTGTTAAAAGAGATCCACATATGGGGAGCTCCACGCAGTAAGCAATTACTACTCAGACGCTTCCATACCACCTCACACCTCACACCTCACACCCTCTACCTCAGCAGACTCACTCGCTCATACTCGGACCCACTCACGCTCAGACTGACTCGTACTCAGACTCACTGTACTCAGACTCGCTCATACTCAAGCGCACTAGACTCATTCGCACCCAGACACACTCATACTCAGACTCACTGGCGACAAAATTATGGGGTTCTCTCTGGCGAGGCTCTGGTCTCCGCACTCCCAAGGGAGAGCCGCGGTCGGGTAGGACACTCGTCTGTTCGCGCCCATGCTGCGGGGAAGTCTCGAGCGGTTTGCCTGTATGGGTACCCAATAACGTCTGCTTGCAGAGCAGCGTGTGAGAATGTCTCAGGCGAGGTGCTGGTTTCAGCACTCCCAAGGGTGAGCCGCCCGGGGTTAGGACACTCGCCCGTTCGCGCCAAGTTTGTGAGGATGTCTCAAGCGACCCGCCTGTGTGGGTGCCCACTGTCCTGTGTTCTCAAAGCAGATTGCGAGGATGGCTTGAATGAGGCGCTTGCTTTTGCACTCCCAAGGGGGAGCGGCCAATTCGCGGACAGATTGTGGGGATGTCTCAGGCGGCTTGCTTTTTTGGGTGCCCGACATCCTCTGCCAGCACTCCCGAAGGGGAGCCGCCAGGGTGTTCTCACGGGCCCGTTCGCGCTCAGATGTTTGGGTTGTCGCAGGCGGTTTGCCAGTCTGGGTGCCCAACATCCTATGCAGTCAAAGCAGATGGTGAGGATGTCTCGGGCAGTGCGCTGGCCTCAGCACCCCCAGGGGAGAGCTGCCGAGGTGTTCTCGCGGGCACGTCCGAGCCCAGACTTTGGCGATACCTGAGGCGGTTGGTCGTTCCTTCTCCCACTCAGCCTCTTCTTGATCTTCCTCGCCCTTTCTGTGGCAACTCATGGGGGCCTGCCATACCGTCTGGTTGGATCTTGCGCATCGACGCGTGTGGGCGCTAATCGACGCTAAATTGATGCTTATCTGCGCTAATCGACGCCAATCCGGCGCTTTCTCATCGATTGCCAGATGCTACGGAACTGCGAGTACACACGAGGCTCCCATGATTTGCTACCGAACCCCTCCCTCCTCGCCTGCTCCTCCCCCCCCGCGCGGTCTGGCGACGGGGCGGCCCCGTCACCAGGCCGCGCCGCTGGGGAGGAGCCTCTGAAATCGGGCCCCCCTCACCACATGTCGTCGGTGCCGTCTGGGTCGTCGGCGTCGGAGCCCGAGTCCGCGTCGGTCTTCGAGGGCCTGCTTGGGCTGATCCCCGGACGTCGGGCGTCGACAGAGAACTAAACGACTACATGAACTTAAGGGAGCGAAAAAGTTTCGTGGACGCGTGGGGCAAATCCATCCCCTCCCCCCCCAAGGAAACATGTGGCGCGCCTGGGGAATTGAGGGGGGGGGTCAGGACACCGGTATCTCTAACCAGCCCGCCCACTCTCACCAGCACCCCCCCCGCCTCCTCAAGGCGGGGGTGTGGTCGAACTGTCCCCTGTCCGAGGGAGGGGATTCGAACCCCTCCTCCTTCTGAGTTGCCAGGCGGAGGGGTTCGAACCGGGCCCCCTTCCCCCACACCCTCCCCACAATTGAACTGGAAGTCGGGTCGATGGCTCTTGGGGGCCCACGCCTTGGAAAATCATACCGTCGGAGGTCCTGGGCTGGAGGCCCTCATCTGCGTCGATCGGGGATCTGCTAACCCGGGTCAATCAGACCCGGGTCAGCAGGAGACCAAAAAACTGAAATGCAGGACAACAAAACTGCAACGCAGGGCTTCGCAAACCTAGGTCAACCAAGATGCGCGGCCGCATCGCGGCCACGAGCGGCTCGCTAACCCGGGTCAGCCAGAAGGGATCTTCGCAGGATCCTGCAGGATCCGGTGCCCTGGCTGACCCCCGTTTGCACTGACCCCCCTCTTAATGCATCCGATTCGACGGGTGACTCCCCTCCCTGGTTTCACTCAAGATACCGCACTTGCCCTTCGGACGGCAGCTCGCCCAAGGATCGTACCTCGATGATGGGCTGGTGAAGATGCGCCGAGTCAAACACACTATCACGAATGCAGACGAAGAGGTAATTGTGTGGCATGAACATGTACTGCGAAGATTGAAAGGGGGAAAAGGAGTGGTCGAATTGTAAGCCAACGTGGATCCCACTGAGTGCGTGATTGCACAGCGGAAGTGAAAGCTAGGCGGTGAAAGCTGCGTGGTGCAAGATTTGTCGCGCAAGCTAGGCGGCACGGGGCGGCAACGTAGCGCAATCTCGGCGAACCCATCCTATCACTTGACAACCGTAGTAAGAGCCCCCAGGTGCAAACAATGTTTTGGGAACCATGTGCGCGTTTCGCGCGCGCTCAGTTTGAACGGCAGGCCAGGGCGCTGTCACGAGACGTATGGATTCAGATCATTATCGGATCGGATCGTCTCATCCCGTGCCGGACAGTGTCCTCCAATATCTATTATCACGCCATTCTGATCGCTACATCCTCTGGTCTCTCTCACTTGCCCTCGCTGTTCGTCCCTCGATCTTTTCGCCCGCCTCATTCTAATGGCTGCGGGTGTCTATCCTCACTGCACGCTCCGTAGTCTGTTCCCTTTTCAGATTATCTCTCCATTCCTCCCTGCTCTCTCCTGCCGCTCTCCGTCGTCCGCCACTATGCCTCTCGAGTACTTCCCTTTCACCCCTCGCTCCTGTTTGCATCCTCCCGTGGCGTGCGCTCAACAGCGCCCCCTGGAACGTTGAGGCGTGGCGTGTCGAGGGCTGTCTGGCAGGATTACTGCATCTCCTAAAGACTCCGCCACGCTCAGAGGCATGCATCGCCACCTCCCCGTCCTTCCAAGCAAAGGTTAGCCAGTGCCAGTGAGTTATTGCACAGTGGAGTTGAAATAGATGTGGTGCAAGCTCTGTGGTGTAAGCCATGGTGTGTAAGCCATGCGGCGTAAAACTATGCTGTGTAAGCGATGTGATGTGTCCTATATGGGGTAAGCTATGTTGCGCAAGCCAGGTAGTGTGCGCTGTCTGATGTGAGCTATGTGGGGCGCGCTAGATGGTATGAGCAATGCTGTGCCATGTATGTGGTGGGAGTGAGTCGATGACAGCTAGACAGTGCAAGCCACGTGGTGCAATCTGCGGCGTGCAAGCTACATGGTTTGAGTCATGTGGTGTGAGCCGCGTGGTGTGAGCGATGCGCTGCAAGCTGCGTGGTGCAAGCCATGTTGTGTACGTGCACGGATCGCCCACGAGTCGCCCACGAGCGGGCACGGGCGCCCACGCGGCGCTCCTCGGGAGGCGCAGCCAACGCACAGGGCGCCCACGATGGGGCCACCAGCGGACACGCGCGCCCCGGCGGCGACGCCTCGGGAAACCCACCCAACGCACGTGGCGCGCCCCCCGGAGCTGGCACGGGCGCCAACGCGGCGAAAGCCCGGGGAACCCAGCCAACTACCTGAGAATGCACAGTAAGAGCCCCTCGATGCAAGCACTGCCTGGGGAACTGTGGGCCCGCCGCTCTGGAGGCCACGATCCCCCGACGCGCTCCCGACGCCACGACCACTCTTAAAGGCGCCGCCTCCGAGCTTTCTTGGGCGCCCAAGGGGGCCAGCATCACGAACTGTGGGTCCGCGCTCCGGAGGCCACGATCCCCTGAGAAGAACCATGGGTCCGCGCTCCCGAGGCCACGGCCCCTGGTAAAGGCGCCACCTCCGAGCTGCCCAAGGGGGCCGCATCGCGAAAGGGGGACCCGGATGCCCGCGGACGGGTGGGGCCTCGGGCCAGGGCACCCCGTGTTCAGTCATGTTCTTTGGCGGCAACGCTGCTGTCACGGGGGGGGGCGGGGGGCCCGCCGCACCCCCTTTCCCCCTCCTCCTCCTCCTCCTCCTCCTCCTCCTCCTCCTCCTCCGCCTCCTCCTCCTCCGTCCACCCCCCCTGCTTGTCTCGTCTCCCCGCCAGAAGGCAATCTTCGCGCTGGCAAAAAAACATGTTCCTCCGTGCTCTACGCGAGCAGACGGCAGAACGCACTCCAGCCACGTGCCCGGGCCACCCGAGGCGCACCCAGGGAGGCAGGGTTCCGTTTGGGCGCCCGTGCGGCGGCGCCCCGCTGGACCCCCCCCCCAAGGGACGCGTGAAGGTGGCGGCGACTCTGCACTTCTGACACCCCGGGGTCTGATCTGAAGCCCGCGTGGCAGCTCTGCGGTGAGAGGCGACACTCCGACGCCTGGCAGCACCCTGGAGATGGAGCCCTGTCTCAGATTCAACATTTCGCTCTCTCTCTATCTCTCTCTCTCCCTCTCTCTCTCTCTCGCTCCCTCTGACACGCTCTCACTCGTTCTCCTTGCTTCCCTCCTCAAGGTTTTGGGTCGAACATCGGACACGTGGACTGCTTTGACAAGGGAGGGGCGATCGAAGGAAAAGCAAATCAGGGGGAACAAAAACAGCGACTGTGCGAAGGCAGTCCCGCGATGCGCGAGTTTCGGCATAACGCGCTGCCTCACGGCTGCCGCTGCAAATGGCGCGTGTCCCCGAAGCAGATCCGCCACCGTGCCGCTGGGCACGGAGTGGGTGTGTCCTCAGGTCCTGGGCCGAATCCTCTAGCCTCAGCCCTCACTCCTGCGAAGTCTTTAGCCTCCCAAGAGGGCCCCAAGAACCCGAACTCATTGATTTGCCGCTGGTGTTTGAAATTGTTGGCGCTCTCGCCTTTTCGGCTTCCCGACGCTCCTCGACGGCCTTAGAGGGCCCCCAAACGGCCCAAGACGGCCCAAGAGGCCTTCAAGAAGGCCCCCCAAACGGCCCAAGAGGGCCCCAAGACAGCCCAAGAGGCGCCCCAAACAGCCCAAGAGGGCCCCACGACGGCCCCTAAATGGGGCCCGAAAGAGGGACCACGAACTAAAAACCCGAGCCTTCTGCCCCAAGAGGCCCCATGAGCCCCCAAGATGTACCCCAAGAGGACCCAAGAGGCCACAAAGAGGCCCCCAAGAGGCCCCAACGAACATCCCATAGGCTTCACATCCACAACCCAGGCACGGTAGCGTGATGGGCCGAAGGCCACTAGATCCGCCGCCCCCTGTCGATTCATCGCAGGGGTGCCTGGCGTGCCGAATTATTAAGGTTTTGGTGTTGGTTCTTTTTCCAAAAGAACTCCCCCTGGGACTTCGGCCCGTCCCGCCAGGGTGCCCATCTCGCCAGCTTCTTCGCTCAAGATGGCTCAAGATGGCCTCCAAGATGCCTCCAAGACGGCCAAGATGGCCTCCAAGACGGCTAAGATAGCCTCAAGACGCATTCAAGACGGCCCACGATGCACCCAAGACGGCCTAAGACAGCCTCAAGATGGCCCAAGACAGCCTAAGCGGTCCCCAAGAGGCCTCCAAGACGGCCCAAGACGGCCCAAGAGGCCCCCAAGAGGTCCTCCAGGAGGGCCCGAAGAGGCCAAAATCATTAATTTCCCCTTGGGTGTTTGAAGAATGTTGGCATTTGCTTCGTCTCGGCATTCCGACGGCTCAAGACGGCCCAAGAGGCCTCCAAGAACGCACCAAAATCGCCCACGAGGCCTCCAAGATGACACCATGACGGCCCAAGAGGCCCCAAGACGGCCCCAAGAGGGCAAACAAACGACCCAAGAAGCCTCCAAGACGCCCAAGATGGCCTCCAAGACGGCTCTGGAGCACCCCAAGAGGGCCCCAAGTCGGCCCAGAAAGGCCCCCCGAACGGCTTCCGACGGACCAGGAGCCCACCAAGACGGCCGAACATGGCCCTAAGATGGCCCAAGACGGCCCAAGAGGCCTCCAAGAGGGCCTCAAGGAAGGCCCGAAAAGTTCCAAATCATTGATTTCCAATCGGTTTTTGAAGGATTGTGGCATTTGCTTGTGTTCGGCCTTCTGACGGCCCAAGTGCCCCCAAAGATCGCCCAAGAGCCCAAGACGGCCCCAAGATGCTCCCCCAAGACGGCCCAAGAGGCCTCCAAGACGCTCAAGATGGCCTCCAAGACGGCCCAAGAGCCCTCCAACACGTCCTCCAAGAAAGCCCGTAAGGGTCAAAATGGCCTCCAGACGGCCAAGATGACTTTCAAGATGCCCACGTGTTCCACGAATGCTTTCCAAGGGGAACACATGGTCCGATAGCTTGGCAGGTCTGGCGTCAACGTTCGGCCGTATAGGCGCTTCCACGAAGGCGGGGGGCGGCGGTGATTCGCCGTAGGCGTCTCCGAGAAAGGCACAGAGGCGGAGGCTGAGACGGGGGCAAGAACGGAGGGTGGAAGCTGGATGGCAGAGAACAACAGAAACTTCTAGACAAAGAGAGAGAGAGAGAAGGGAGAAAGAGAGAAAGAGAGAGAGAGAGACATAGAGAAAAAAAAGAGAAAGAGAGAGAGAGAGAGAGAAAAAAAAAAAGAGAGAGAGAGAGAGAGAAACAAACCAGAGATCCAACGTCGCGGAATCATGACGATCGGCGTCTTGACGTAATTTCGGCATCCGGATCTCCATCTGGCCTAGGGGCAATAAACAATCTGCCATCCTGGGGACGGGGTCGGAAGATCGGGGGCCTACGTGTTGGACACATAGTGACGTCCGAGATCTGGGGGGTACGGAGTGTTGGAGGGAGAGAAGAAAGGGACGAAGGGAAAGACAGGGGAGATAGAAAAGAGGGACGGGATGGAGCGAATCGCGGAGAATAGGATACGTGAGGAGACGAAACAAAACGCTCCTGGTCTGGGTCTGCATTCGGCGGGGCGGGGTGATGTCGGTGAAAGTCGGGATATTTTCCAGCTCGTCTTCGGACTCTGAGGAGACCTGGCATAGGGCGAATGACCAGATTCGAACCAGACTCACATCGATGTGCAATCCAAAGTAGACTGTCATAGCAATCCTTGATGGAACCCACTGGGCCAGAAATATCGCCAACGGTATGCTCGATGGGATGGAATTGTGAACACTCGCGTGGCAGAAACAAGGCGCCGATCTCGGCGATAGTTTTGGGCGCCTGAACTGGGAACTGCGACGAGGAGGTCCTCAAAACCCAAGAAAGATCAACATCAGCACAAGCATCAGTGGGACAGTTTGAGTGCGGGAGAGAAAACGAGATGAGCCAGGCCAACCTCGTCGAAGCCGTTTGTCTCTTCCCTTCTGAAATCCGCGGAACCTTCTGGAGGCCGAGAGGCTGTGATACGTGTTCCAGTTGAGAATGCGTGTCGTGAGGATGTCTGCTATCCGATGCTTCGTACCCTCACGTCGCAGCTGTCCACAAAAAGTGTCGAGAGGCCACGCTCACAGCGCGAGACCGTGTGTTCAACTGGTGACGTCACGTGGCTGGTGTCGCCGGCCGGAGAGGAGAGCGAAACAGACATCCGTGGTCCGACCTCATGGCTCAACTCTCGCAGGCGCGCCCTTGGCTCCTGCATGCCACGCGAACAGCCGTGTCGCCAACGACACTGCGTTTCGCATGCTTTCTTCTTCCTCCTCCTTTGCATTCTCTTCCCCGTCCTCGTTGCCATCGTCCACCTCCCGCTCCTTTTCGTGCACCACACGTGCCCCACGAACCACGTCATCACCAACGACAACGTGCTCGTCGCACGCGAGCTCCCACAGGGGGCGACAAAGGGAGCATACCGCCCCTGTGACACTGCAGAACGACGAGGAGCAAGACGAGGACGAGGGATACGATGGGGAAGGGATTGCGCGACGCCGCTCGCTTCGTCGACGCCGAGCTCGCGATGCAAATCACGCCGGCGCACTACCAAGGGCATCTCGCAAACCATGTGGAACGGACAACGGACGAGCCGAAACCTTGCTGGATGTTGCAGCCGCCCTCTCGACGAGCGGGCCAGGAGGACCCACGACCGACGCAAACACGACATGTCCAATGCCAACGGACGGTCCTCGCTCCCACCCTTCCCAAACCGACGTGCGGCAAATTCAAGCCCTGACGACGTGGACGACCCTGGTTTCCGCCGCGCAGGCTGTCTATCTGATCTCCGCTCGAAAACACCCGGAAGGAAAATCATTCCCGTACGGATTCCGATTTTCTGTCCAGGGCCCAAGACGGTCCCGCGGAGGGTGTTCACCCTTACGTGCCCGAACCGGCGTCGCTGCCGCATCGAGGCGGCGCGAATCTGCTGCACACCCAGAACACTGAGAACCCCGTCCGCGCCGTCCCATCCGAGTCTGGACGTGCCGAGTCGCGAACAGCGCAACGGATCCGCGGCTGGGCCGAGTCCACCCTTCGGCAAAGCATCCTGCGCGACCGGCTCAGGAGCGGCACATGGGCGACAAAGAGAAAGGGGTCTGAGGCGAGAGGACCTGGCGATCCTGAGCAGTGGCTTGCGCAGACCGCCGAGAGTGCAAAGGAGGGCGCTCACGAACAACCGAAGAAATGTTCGCCCGAGTGCCCGCTCAATTCTCCTCGAAGTCTCCAGAGGCCCGGAGATGGCCTCGGCTCTCCAGAGGCCCTGGAGGCGTTAAAGAACTGGATCCTCCTCGATCTAGGTCGCGCCGACGCGGCGAGGGAGCTGGCCACGCTCTCCGCCAGAGCTCCGCTGGACGGCGACCACGCGGACTGCAACCGTCCTGTGGATCCAAGTCCGAATCGCCGCGAGGCAACGAAGAAGAGGAGCAAGAGGAACCCCCCACGACTACTCCGAGCCGGTTTAGTCGGAACGCACCACCTCAGGGGGATTTCGGTTGAGCGGCCCCCCTTTCGACAAACGCTGGACAACCCACGCGCTCAGTGGCGGGCTCCCCCTGCGCCCTCAGCTGGCCTCTCCCCTGCCACGCCCGAGG
The DNA here is from genome assembly GCA_963575745.1 of Prorocentrum cordatum. Classification (NCBI taxonomy): domain Eukaryota; class Dinophyceae; order Prorocentrales; family Prorocentraceae; genus Prorocentrum; species Prorocentrum cordatum. The sequence goes on along the minus strand of CAUYUJ010017493.1, from coordinate 416,886 downwards.
CACAGGAACAGGAGGATCATGAAACCCGCTATCGGCGAGCGGGCGCCTTAAACCCAGGGAGATGTTACCACGTTGTAGCCTTTCGGGGTCCTCGGAACGAATACAGTCAACCCGTGTCACAAGGATACGTGGTAAGGATGCACGAGTCTTGGACGCCCATTTCGAAGCTCTTCGAGCGGGGCGCGGCCAACGAAAGTGGCCAGGGATGGGCCGAGGAGACAGATGCAAGGGCACCCTTGGGAAGGTTGACTATTCTTACTATGCGGCTATTGGACTGTACGTCTATAACGTGCCAGTGGCCACCACTTAGACACAGGAGCAGTAGAACGAACACCAACTAGGGCGGAGGAGTCGAGCCCGAAGAGAAGCAGGCTCAATGCTCTAATGGGACGCTGGCCTCTGGTGCGAGGCGGGGATTTATCCCAACCAACGCCTGGGTAACCGATGACCTGGGCGCAAGTGGGCGGTGGATATGGACATATTTGGACACCAGGGGGCCCGACTACAATCAAAGCGTGTATTAAGGACGGGTGGTAAGGGCGCAAGACCCTTGAATGCCGAAGTTAGGATGTTTTGGGGCGGCGGGTGACCAGTGAAAACGGCAAAGGACGGGCCGCAGAGGCAAGGACACAAAGGTACCCTAGATGAAGGCGCGCGTCCTTACTAGGCGTGTTGACTGTATATCCATATGCACTGCCTGCCGAGGTCCCTAAGGATCGGTTGCCTGCTGAGATCCCCTGACGGTAGGTATGGATGTCAACACCCCGCCTCGGATCAAATTCGTCAGGCGTGAGGCTCGTCAAGATTCGTCCGCGTCAAACACCTAATACCTGTTACACAAGATAACGTTGCAAGACTACTTGCTGTTCGTATGTTGTGACCGCCCCTGGGACGACATCTGAGACGGCCAATTGGTTTCGAAGGATTCCGAGGTGTGCGCGCGCGGAGACGCACGGGTGTAGCCAGCATGGTACTCCTTGGCAGAGTTGGCAGGCGTGCGATGTTTGCTGGACGTGTTCGACGTGCTCGCGCGTAGGGCCAACATCTGGCAGAACTTTTGAAGCATCCGCTGGTGTTCGTATGATTCGGGTGAGTTCACGCGCAGAAGCCTGACACCTTGGTTGTGCCAATAAATCTGTGCTGGTAGTGTTTGGGCAGGGGTGTCTTGAAATGGTCCAGCCACCATTTGCGTTTCCATGAGTTTATCATGCGCGCAGCGGCGCGCGCACGTCCGCATCACACTTTCTTGTCACATGATCTTACTCAATCGACGCATGGGTTCCGCACGCCATTATCTAACAGGGATGTGGAGAGGTGTTGCGAAGACTGCCTGGCATGGCATCTCTTGACATTCGGCAACTAATGCCAAATACTGAGATGAAGAAGAAACGCGAAGCACACGGAACACCCTGGCCTCGGTGGGGGGGATGATGTACTTCTGTTCTTTCATACAAGCGAACACGCAGGGTAGTACGTATGTGGTCTAACGTATCGGATGCAACATGTGTCGTTCGGTGTATCGCAAGCTGTGGGCAAACTGTACGCGATGCAACCAAGGTGGTGGAAGGGACTGCGGGCATAAACGCATGACCACCTCCAGCATTTGAATAAACATCCCGCCCACCCACCCGCAACGTCTTGGCAAAATTCAAAAGAAGCCCAACATGAAATTACGCATCGGAGCTCGCTCAGAACATCTCAACAGGCACAAGGACGCGTGGACCATGTTTACCCAGATCCATGATTCCGGCCGGCGAGTGATGACGGTGGTCAGACCATCGGCGACGGCCACGACGATGGTGATGATGACGACGTTCTTGACGTTGATGGTGATGACGGTGGCAATGACGACGCTGGCGATGATGATCACGATGGCGCGCGCGCAAATTACTCTGATGAGGTGCTGTTGGGATTCCTCGGGCAAGGTATACCTGCAATACAACTGGAACACATCTGTCTTGCAACGCTTCCAGCACGATCGGCTTCGTTACGAATTGTTTTACGTGCGCGCGCAGGGGCGCGCGCGCGCCTGGCCGCACCGTCTGCTGTGCCGCCGCTCCTCTTCGACGCACGGCGTGGTATCCGCACCGCTCTGGGGGCCCCCCGCAGACCACTGCTCGCCCAGCCACACCCCCCCCTCCTCCTCCTCCTCCTCCTCCTCCTCCTCCTCCTCCTCCTCCTCCTCCTCCTCCTCCTCCTCCTCCTCCTCCTCCTCCTCCTCCTCCTCCTCCTCCCCCCCCCCCCCCCTCCTCCTCCTCCTCCTCCTCCTCCTCCCTCCTCCTCCTCCTCCTCCTCCTCCTCCTCCTCTCCTCCCTCCTCCTCCTCCTCCTCCTCCTCCTCCTCCTCCTCCTCCTCTCCTCCTCCTCCTCCTCCTCCTCCTCCTCCTCCCCCCCCCCGGGGAGCCGCGCCGCGGCGGCGGCTGGCTCCTGGAGCTTCGGCCTGTGGTTCTGGCGGGCCTGCCGCACGCGGGGCGCCGCCGCCGCCGGTCGGACGGGTGGACGTCGAGGGATCGAGGGCATCGAGGGATCGAAGGGTCGAGGTATCGAGCACCGGGAGATCGAGGGAGGATCGAGAGATCGCGGAATCGATGATCGGGGCATCGAGGATCGAGGGATCATCGAAGAATCGAGGGGTTGAGGATCGAGGGATCGAGGATCGAGGGAACGAGGGAAGGATCGAGGAATCGAGTATCGACGTATCGAGAACAGGGGCTCGAGGGATTGAGAACCAGCATATCGAGAACTCGAGGGACAAAAGATCGAAGAATCGTGGATCGATGATTCAAGGATCAAATATCAATCGTCGATCTAGGCCTCCCAGGCGAAGTCCGCGGCGTGATGCGGAGTCCGATGTCGCTGGCGCATCGGCGATGCGTCGGCAATGCTCCGCCGCTGAATTGTTTTGCTATTCTGACTGGTGTTATCATACGGCCGACCCCCTAGACTGCCCGCTCATGTTCCCCGAGAGACCTGAGTGGTGCAACTCGCTCGATACGGCCTCTGATGCAAGAACTGCGGCCACGAATGCATGTCGACATCTTGGCGGCCGCCGTCTTTGTCGTCGTCGTCGTCGTCGTCGTAGCTTTGAGAAGCGAGGTTCGATGAGCGAGCAATGCTTACGTGCTGTTAGCCTTTGTTGGGCCTCGGGGGGCGTGGGCATCTGGAGAGGGTGGCCCCACCTCCAAATCCAGGTCGGAGCGCGTCCCATGAGAGGCACAGGGAAGCAACGTTGAGAGGGTGGATGCCGACTGGGACCATGCTTCTTCCCTAGACCTAGGAGCAACTTTTCACTGGCCTCGAAGCCGACAATGAACAAGAATGGCCCCATCGTCGTCGACGCCGTCGTACTGTTTGCTCATCCCATATCCTCCCTCTTCTCCTCCCTCACCCTCCTCCATCCATCTCCTCATCGCTCCCCCCCTCCCCTCCATCCTCCCCACTCTCGCCCTCTCTTCCGTCCTCACTCCCGCCCTCTCATCACCCCCCACCGATTTACGATCGGCGCATCGCCACAAACACGTGGGTCAAGAAGGGGAGCCCCTTCGCTGAATGCCCAAGGCCCAGCGCTCACCCCCGCCTCCTTCAACTCACCGAGGATCGGAAAAACACACACATTGAGGCAACCGCAGCTCAAAAAATCGGCCCCTGGACCCCCGCACGGGGTCTGAACGCACGAGTTGCCCGTGCCGCGTCCAGCCGTGGCGACGAGCCCCCCCTCCGAATGCCCGAAGGCTAACGACCGCCGTCTCAGCTCGCCCTCCCAAGGGCCACCCGGGTGCTTCCCGCGCAGTGGCCGGGGGACCACGATGGTGGCCCTCCAGAGGGTGGCGAGCGGCCGCCGCGGCGTCCGCGGAAAGGGGCGGGGACGCGGTATGGCGGGGACCGCGCAAGGAGGAGGGGAGGACCACTGGGCGCTGCCATGTCGCATCACCCCCCCCCCGTTGCGCGCTCGCCCGCGTACGATAGCCCTCCCACCGCCTCTGCCTGCGACGCCCGACTCCGCTCCGCAGGCAACGCGGGGAGCCGCAAAGAAAGGACTCGTGACGGTCCAGGAGAAGAATATGGACGGCTTTTCGATCCCGCAAGAGGCCAGAAGACGCCGACTCCCCTGGATCAGGTGCTCGTTCACAGGGGGGGAATCAACGTGGGGTGAAGAAACGTGCACCTTTCGTGTATTCGTTGGGCACACGGTGGCAGATTAGGACTGCTTGGGGGCACTCGAGGGGAACTTGTCTGCAATCCTCGGACCCCCTACATCTTTTGCCGCCGTCCGTCCGACTGGAGTGCTGGCAATCGCGTTTCAGAAAATCGGACACGCCCACCACATGTTGAGAAGACCGCCCTCAAGCCATGCAGCTGCTGAAACCAGCTGAAGGTAAATCTGCACGGCACGAACACGAACACCAACTTGCGAAAACAAATCACACTTCATCCGTGCAACTGATCAACAACTTTGAATAATGCGTGAAACTCCGATGCGAAAACTTCATTGCAGAACACTCGCTCTCCATCCGTGTACCTGTTGGGAAGTTCAAGCTTCAGGACCATGAACAGCAGAAGCGTCTCAGGCGCAACACCTGGACCGTCTTACCGACTCTCCTGGCGGTGCGACAAAGATGACTTATCGATGAGAAAGAGGGATCGAGGGAGGCAAGGAAGGGAGGGGGGAGGGGGCTCGGAAGGAAGGGATCGTCGTCAGCGCCTGCGCCTTCAGGGCCGTCGTCGTCCGTGAGTCGCACGCACTCCACAGGGAGAGCCTGGGCTCTCCCAAGCATCACCCGCTTCCACCCACCCTCGCCCCAAACCAGCTTGCATACTCTTGCTTCGTGTGTGGGTTCCACCAGAAATCAACGGATAGTGCCTGTACTGGTCCTCGTCTTTAGAACGCCCCGCGGCGCCGCCATCAAGTCCACCGTCGCGCCCTTGGCAATAGGCTGGATCATGAGGATTTGGCTTGTTGCTTTTTTCCAGCTTGACCGCGCAGCGTCCTGCACCAGAAGGACACCAAAGGCAATCAGACAAGGACGCATCAGGAAGCGTACGAGTTACTTGCGACGAGAGCCTGACAAACCTGCACGATCCAAGTGGCAAATCACAACGAGAACGCACCGATGCGCAATACCACGAGCAGAATGGCCTCACAATAGACAACAAGGTGGGAACCAACGGTTGCCATCCCAACCGGATTGATGTAAACAACACAACTCGCAACGCATTCACGGGTGCATTTAAAAAAAGAACGTCTCAATCACGCATGTGGCTGGATGCGGCCCAGACCGTGTCTGGATGCCCATGAGTCCCATGAGGGAACGCCAATACACTGCCCACATGGAAAAAGATGCCACTCTTATGACAAGATGCAACGACTTGGGTTCGCCGTGTTCAAACCTTTGGGCGAGTTACTCGGGCGACAGAGCCAACCATGAGCGGTCGCGAGTACGGTAAGGCATGTGGGACGTAAGAGGAACAGCTCCCTACGCGGCAGCAAAGCGTGCCGGGGGTGCGCTGAGGTGCGGAGGCGCCATGCGAGCCCTGCCTCTGGGGCCTTCGGTGAGGGGTACACCGACATGGGCGCGGAGGCGCAATGCGAACCCTGCCACTGGGCCTTCGGTGGAGTCCCCCATGGGGCCACGATGGCCACGATGCATGTGAGGGGTGTGCCGAAATGGGCGCGGTGGCGCCATGCGGCGCGGTGGCGCCATGCGAACCTTGCTACTGGGGCCTTCGGTAGAGCTCGCTATGTGGCCCGTGTGAAGAGTGCTCCGAAATGGGCGCGGCGGCGCCATGCGAACCCTGCCACTGGAGCCTCCGGTGCCGCCCCCTATGGGGCCGCGAAACGGGTGAGGGGCGTGCCGAAATGGTTGCGGGGGCGCCATGCGAGCCCTGCCGCTGCGGCCGCCGGTGGAGCTCCCTAAAGGGCCGCGAAGCGTATGAGGGGTACGCCGACATGGGCGCCATGGCGCCAGACGCGAGATGGCCACTCCGCCGCGACGGTGGTGGGGGCCGACACGGTTCCCGACGTGTACTGTCACGTGCGCAGGCGCACCTGCCACACTCTGCGCTGACATGGCGCACCTGGCGCGGCTGGAGCATACGCCACACATGGCGCACGTGGATCACGTCGCGCATCTGGTGCACCAAGCGTGCCCGGCACGCTGCGGCCAGCCACTGGGGTGCCTGGCGCACCTGGCGCGCGCGGCGCGTCTGGCGCACCTCGCCACATGGGGACTGTGTTGGTTCCCATTAGCTGTCCATCCAGAGACTACCGCTGAACACGCTGCGGCTCAAGTGATACTGATGTGTTGGGAGGGCGGGTGGGAGTGAGCGAGACGGCTTGCGGGCGGGGAGGGTGTCTTGACTCCTACCTCTACCCCTACCCCTGGACCTGGAGGGGGGAGTCGGCGGCGCGTCGTTGGAGCGGCCACGATGGCCTCGACGAAAATGCAACAGTCTGTGATTTGATTAAGGCGTTGGGCCCATGCTGGCCTCCTGGGGGGGACCTGACGAAGGACCTCCCTTCTTTGATCGATCTCCTCTAAGATGGCTGTCAAAGCTCCCAAGAGGAGTCCCAAGAAGGCCCAAAAAGGCGCCCAGGAACCCCTAAGAGGCCCTCAAACGGCCCCCAAACAACTTCCAAGAGATTCCGAAAAGGCCCCAATAGGCTCGCCTGACCGCTACATTCAAGACGCTCCAAGAAGCCCCCGGGCCGCCAGGAACACCACCAAAACGCCCCAAAAAGACTGCAAGAAACTTTCAAGAGACGCCCGGAAAAAATCCGAGAGGCGTCCAAGATGCCTCTGGCCATTATGATCGCCATCTTCCCCCTCCTCCTCCTCCGCATGTTCCTCCTCGTGCCTGCTCCCTGCTCCCCGTCCCCCTCCCCCTCCCACTCCCCCTCCTCCTCCTCCTCCTCCTCTTCCTTCTCCTCCTCCTCCTCCTCCTCCTCCTCCTCCTCCTCCTCCTCCTCCTCCTCCTCTTCCTCTCTCCTCAAGCCTCCTCCATCCTCCCCCTCTGGGGAACTGACGGCTTCTCTTGCCGCTATTCCAGTGCACATTTCTCGACATCCCTGATCAGGGCAACTCGCGGAGGCATCGTTTCTGGATTGGCTGGTGGGGTTACGCGAAGCGCCTGCAATATCCAATAAGTTGCAACTTGAGTTGCAGATGACGACAAGCTCAACAACGCTGCGCGTGAGTAGATCCTTGACGTTCGCCTTGGGGTTCCCGCCCGCGCCGCCGCCGGGGAGAGGACGATGTGCCTTCGGGGGATGTCTGTCTCTCCCTAAAAAAAGCACGTGAACACATTCAACCTATCTACTTTCGCACGTCGGGATGTAGATGTATATCAGCCACCGTGCCATGAGCACTTTGGGGCGTGCTAGAGTGCTCCTCTGCTTCCTGGCCAACTCTCTTCAATGTATTGTGTCTGAGCCGACCACCTCTCCTCGCCGCGAACACACACACATCCAATGCTGGACCAGCATCGGTGACATAGCCAGCGTGGACCCCAAACATGTTTTTGTTCAGCATGTTATATGGTGCAACCTGCGTGGAACAATAGGTGTGGTGTACGCTACGTGGTACAAACAGTGTTGAGCAATCAACCTGGAGTAGTATGAGTGTTGCAAACTATATGGTGCAATCTATGCGGTGCAACCTGATTAGGTGGTACAGCGTACGTGGTGCCGTCCACGTGGTGGCAAGCAATGAAAATCAGCGGAATCGAACAATGCAACACATGCAACGCAAAGCAATGCAACGCAAGACAACGCAATGCAAATCAATGCAACTCACAGCACCACAGTGCAAAGCAACACCAAGAAAACAATGCAACTCAACGCAATGCAAAATAACGCAAGCCCAGACTGCGACTGAGCGGCGACGGCGACCACATGGCCGCGAGACCGAAGAGCAGGTCCAAACAGATGGGGCGGCGAGGGCGGCCACACAGCCGCCAGACCGACGGCAAGGCCCAATAGACGGGCGGCGACGAGGCGGCGACGGTGACCACATAGCCTCCATACCGACGGGCTGGCCCAATATCTTCAACGAGCGAGAAGAAATACACACCGAAATACACGCGATCCCCACACACAACTTCGGCGTGTGTTCCCGAACCTGGTGCTGTTTGTTATTATGGTAGGCCTGAGCTCGGCGCGCATGTGCCATGTGATAGGAAGCCAATAATCAGACGCTGCTGGATTATACCATAACGCGTTATGTTCGTTTCTGTTCTGTTCGATGCACATGTGGGATGTTCATTTCTGCTCTCGACGGGGCGGCGTGCCGTCTAATCGGTTGTTGCTGCGCCTGTTTTGTCCTGTGGCCAACCTTACGTCAGCGAGGATGCTGGGCTTGACAGGTCGTCACGAGACTGTCGTTGCTCAACCATGTGCTATTCCACCATAAGCTAATCTGTTATATTATAGTGTTATCGACTGGCCAGCGTGACGCCGTTACGCGTCACGGTAGATAAGTCGTCCAATCGGTCGTTGTTGAACCTGTTCGTTCCTGTGGCCAGGCTGACCTCGGCGCGCACGTAGCTTTTGATGTTGCTTCAGTGCGGTCAATCATGCTATGATGTTCAATGGATGAGACGCCGGAAATTGGTGGCTGACGCATGGACGTGTGCTATATTCGGATGGCTGGGGTTCTGCTCCATGATCGTAAATGGCACTATGCTGTGTTATCTTCGATTCTGGACAGGCTGGCGTGACGCCGTGGCGCTTGTCATGTTTAACATGTCGTCTATATGGTCGGTTTTTCTACTGTATGTCTCAATGGCCAAAATGGGTTCGGCGCGCATGTCGCGTATGATAGGACGACATTGTTCGGTATCTGGTGTATCATATTCGGTGACATCATGGTCGGTTCTGATTGGTTATGTCCACAGATGGTGTCTTTGGTGTTCTTTCGGCGTGACCTCATGAAGCCTGTCGTGTCTCAGATGTCGAATCATATGTCGTTGCTGTGGTCAGCCTTACGTTGACAAGGATGCTGCGCTTGATAGGGCGCAATGAATCTGCCCTTGCTATATTTCACACTATCTAACAATAGTATGACACCGCGCAATGTGTTTCCGGCACCAGATGTGGTGTTATTTATGCGATGCACTGCTGGGTGGTGCTATATGTATGGGGTGATACACGTTACGCAATATATGAGGTACCAACATATGTTGTGCAGTCGAGATTCTGCAAACTACGATGTGCAAGCAAACGTGGTGCAATGAATGTGGTGCAGTATGTGTGGTCCAATCGACGATACGCAATTTATATGGGGGCAACCACTGTGGTGCAATCGAAATGGTGCAGCCTACGCCGCGCAAAAAGCGCAGCGCAATCTAGGCGACGCCATCTACGCCGTCCAATACACGTTGTGGAATCCATGTGCTCAAAACCAGATCGTGCAATCATTGTGGCGCCACCTTTGTTGTGAGCGACAGAAAAAATAGCCAGACGAAGGACCCAACCATATGCAGGTGTGAGTACCGCAATTGTGATTCCCTTTTTCGGTGGTGATCCTTATGGGGCAACGAACCGTGCTAGGGGCGTGCCGAAATGAATGGCGTGGTACACAACGTGAGCGAAAACTAATGATCTGAGAACGTAGGGAGAACGAGCGCGGGTGAATCTGAGCGCGAGCGCGTATGACTGTGAATGAATCTGCGTGCGAGCGAGTCTACGTGCATGATTGCGACTATGCCAATGCATGGTGCAATTGTGTTGAATGTTCATAGTTTGTGAATGACTGCCTCAGAATACTCGTGACGCTGGGCGTGGCCGCCGCAAGGAACTTCCCCGGGACTCCCCGACGGCATCGCCCGCGCGCCGCGACGCCACCGCGAGGATCGCGCCCGCTTCCTCCCCTTCTTTTACTCCCTCTTTGCCCGCGCGCTCAAAAGTCCAAGGCTGCGGGCGCAGCGCAGCGCGGAGTCCCAGCGACGCGCGCAGGTCGCCCCAGAGGGGGCCCAGCGACGCGCGCGGGTCGTCCGCTGCGCGCAGCAAAGAGAGCTAGCTGGCTGGCTGATAGCGGGCAAGGCTCTTGCCGCTGGGCAGAGCGACGACGGGCGAGAGAGGCGCGGAACTCCGACGGCCTCCGACGGAGGTGTACTGGGTGGGGGAGACGCGTGCGGACTGCGCCACGGGGACCTTCGGTGGAGCTCCCTATGGGGCCACGAAACGCGTGAACAGTGTGCAAAAATGGGTGTGCGGGACGAATGCGGGCACACCCCCTCGGACCTTCGGTGAAGCTCCCTATGGGGCCACGAAACGTGTGAGGGGTGTGCCGTAATGGGCGTGCGGGACGCACGCGGGCACACCCACTGGGACCTTCGGTGGAGCTCCCTATGGGGCCACGAAACGTGTGAGGGGTGTGCCGTAATGGGCGTGCGAGACGCACGCGGGCACACCCACTGGGACCTTCGGTGGGGCTCCATATGGGGCCACGAAACGTGTGAAGGGTGTGCCGACATGGGTGTGCGGGACGCATGCGGGCATACCCACTGGGACCTTCGGTGGAGCTCCCTATGGGGCCGCGAAACGTGTGAGGGGTGTGCCGCAAATGGGTTCGGTGGGGCGGGACGAAACGTGTATGCGAAATGGGTGCACGCATGCGGGCACACCCACTGGGACCTTCGGTGGAGCTCCCTATGGGGCCACGAAACGTGTGAGGGGTGTGCCGAAGTGGGTGTGCGGGACGCATGCGGGCACAGCACTGGGACCTTCGGTGGAGCTCCCTATGGGCCACGAAACGTGTGAGGGGTGAGCCGAAATGGGTGTGCGGGACGCATGCGGGCCCACCCACTGGGACCTTCGGGGGAGCTCCCTATGGGGCCACGAAACTTGTGAGGGGTGTGCCGAAATGGGTGTGCGGGACGCATGCGGGCACACCCACTGGGACCTTCGGCGGAGCTCCCTATGGGGCCACGAAACTTGTGAGGGGTGTGCCGAAATGGGTGTGCGGGACGCATGCGGGCACACCCACTGGGACCTTCGGCGGAGCTCCCTATGGGGCCACGAAGCGTGTGAGGGGTGCGCCGAAATGGGTGTGCGGGGCATATGCGGGCGCACCCACTGGGACCTCCGGCGGAGCTCCCTATGGGGCCACGAAGCGTGTGAGGGGTGTGCCGAAATGGGTGTGCGGAGGAGGAGGGGGAGGAGGAGGAGGAGGAGAGGAGAGGAGGAGAGGAAGAGGAGACGCGGGCCACCGTCTCTTCAAAACGAAGACCAACACCACAAGATGGTTGGGAAAAAACGCCGGAATTGCGATGTGCAGGTGCAATATGTAAACCGCCATCCCTGCGTGGCAATATGTGTGTTACCTACGCGATGCTATTTATGCGGTGCAATTTCGGTGGTGCGATCCACGGGTGCACAATCTGTCGGGCAGTAGATGTGGCGCAGCTCATGGTGTGCAATCGACGAGTACAAAATAAAGTGTGCCACCTGCGCGGTGAAATATATGTCGTTGTGCCATATATGTGGCGCAAGCGATGTTGTACAACCATTATTGCGCACTCTATGCTGTGAACGATCAGGAAACGCGCCGCAGGCGCGACACAATAATCGCGCAACCCACGTGCTGAAGTCTACGTGGGGCAAGTGATTGTAACAAGCGAGTTGACACACCCTATGCTCTTGCAAACATCCCACCCACCAGCCCGAAAATTGGTTTGCAAAAACCTATGCGGTGGCGATTGCGATGCATGCTTAGCGTTGGTTGGTGCGTCTCTGCGGCCGCGCCAACCCAATCACGCGCGCGCACCGGCCAAGTAGTTTGGCGAAACCGACGCGGCCGCGGTGGCGCTGACCGCTGGGCACACCCCAAAGGGCACTTCACTGCGAGTCGGCGACTTGAGCGGCCGCGGCATCATGGCAACGTCGACATCGGTAGTCACGCTGATGATAATAGCGCTGCTGGAGACGATGCTGACCAGGACGAAAACGCGGCCACTGCGGGCGCTGATGCTGATCGCGCCGGCGACAATGTCGGCATCCTCGCTTCGGTGATGAGGGTTGTCGACAAAGTTCGCCATGCGCACGCGGCCGACGAGCGAGTGGCCCGCACGGTATTATTTGACACGGATCGTGCCCCCCCCAACACGTGCGCAGGGCGTGCGAATGATGTCGGCATGCGGCGCGAGAGGCACGCTTGGTATAATTGCATGAACATGTTGAAGTCATATGGATGTATCCAGAAGTCGCAAGAGCGCGGAACACTTTTTTTGGGGGAGTTCATGTTGCAAAACCATGTGTTGTTGTATGTATGTTGGACAGTCGGTTGTGGAATCGCTACGAAACCCGAGTTGTTTGACGGATTTCGGCATGCGCGCGCGACGACGCGCGCGCGCGCAATTCGTCCCACGTTTTGCACCATGATTCTCGCGACGGCACGCGCGCAAGGGCGTTCGAACGATTTCGACATGCGCACGCAAAGCCCCTTCGGTAGCATGCTACGAACATGCTGAATCAACAAGACGGTTTTCTTACGAATCCGCAAGGAGGAACGCACTCTTTGTTTTATAAATCCGCGTTGCGGAACCATGGGTTGATTAAACATTTGCCAGACATTACAAGGATTTGAAAACCTTACGACACCGAAGCAAATTGCAGGAATTCGGCATGCGCGCGCGACGACGCCCGCGTGTGCACTTCGTCACGTGTTTTACAAGGGGCGCTTGACAACTGATGATGTTTGGTAAACGGGTGCGCGCGCATAGCATTTCTTGCAAAAGATTACGGGGGGGGGCGATACCGGTGAGGCTGGGGTGGTACGGGTTCATATTCAGGATGGACGATGTGACCGGAGAGTATGTACACATCCAGGGATAACTATTTTGTCCCAGCCATCCTGTGATGTTGGGTCCTCGTTTTGAAGAGACGGCCCCCGCGTTCTCCTCCTCTTCTTCCTCCTCCCCCTCCTCCTCTCTACCGTCCGCATGCGTCCCGCACACCAAGTACAGCGTTTCGTGGCCCTCCTCCCCCCCAGCGCTTCGCGGCCCCATAGGGAGCCCCACCGAAGGTCCCAGTGCTACCGTCCGCATGCGTCCCGCACAGCCAGTAAAGCGTTTCGTGGCCCCATAGGGAACTCCACCGAAGGTCCCAATGCTACCGTCCGCATGCGTCCCACACGCCCAGTACAGCGTTTCATGGCCCTCCTCCCCTTCCTCCCTGCGCTTCGCTCACCCAGTATAGCGCTTCGTGGCCCCATAGGGAACCCCACCGAAGGTCCCAGTGCTACCGTCCGCATGCGTCCCGAACACCCAATACAGCGTTTCGTGGCCCTCCTCCCCCTCCTCCCTGCGTTTCACCCACCCAGTGCAGCGAAGGTCCCAGTGCTACCGTCCGCACGCGTCCCGCACAGCCAGTACAACGTTTCGTGGCCCCATAGGGAACTCCACCGAAGGTCCCAGTGCTACCGTCCGCATGCGCCCCACACACCCAATACAGCATTTCGTGGCCCTCCTCCCCTTCCTCCCTGCGTTTCACCCACCCAGTACAACGTGTCGTGGCCCCATAGGGAGCCCCACCGAAGGTCCCAGTGCTACCGTCCGCATGCGTCCCGCACACCCAGTACAGCGCTTCGTGGCTCCATGGGAAACCCCACCGAAGGTCTCTGTGCTACCGTCCGCATGCGTCCCGCACACCCAATACAGCGTTTCGTGGCCCTCCTCCCCCTCCTCCTGCGTTTCATCCATCCAATACAAAGTTCGTGGCCCCACATGGAAACCCACCGAAGGTCCCAATGCTACCCTCCGCACGCTCCCAATGCAACGCTTCGGGGCCCCATGGGGAGCTCCACCGGAGGTCCCACTGCTACCGTTCGCATGCGTCCCGCACACTCAGTAAAGCGTTTTGTGGGCCTCCTCTCCCTCCCTCCTCCGTTTCACCCATCCAGTACAGCGCTTCGTTGCCCCATATGGAGCCCCACCGAAGGTCCCAGTGCTACCGTCCGCATGCGTCCCGCACGCCCAGTACAATGTTTCGTGGCCCCATAGGGAGCCCCACCGAAGGTCCCAGCGCTACCGTCCGCATGCGTCCCGCACACCCAGTACAGCGCTTCGTGGCCCCATAGGGAGCTCCACCGAAGGCCCCAGTGCCCCCGTCCGCATGCTTCCAGGAAGCCCACTTTAGCATTTTCACTCACCCAATGCAGCGCTTCGTGGCCCCATAGGGGGTTCCACCCAAGGCCCCAGTGCCACCGTCCGTACGCGTCCGGGAAATGTAATTTGGCATTGCCACCCGCGCGGAACAGCGCTTCGTGGCCCCATAGGGGGCTCCACCGAAGCCACCAGTGGGACCGTCCGCGTGCGCCCCAGAAACCCAGTTTGGCATTTTCACTCACTGAATAGAGTGCTTCGTGGCCCCATAGGGAGCTCCACCGAAGCCCTCAGTGGGACCGTCCGCGTGCGCCCAAGAGGCCCAATTCAGCACACCGCCCACACAGTACAGCGCTCCCCCAGCCCAGTGCAGCGATTCGTGGCCCCATAGGGAACTTTACCGAAGCAGATATTCACAATTACGGTACCCACAACTGCATATAGCTGGGACCTTCGCCAGGATAATCTGGAAAAGGAGAATCGATGTGGTGAACTCCGCCCTTCCGAACTTGAAATTGTCAACTCCACTGCCCGCGCAAACGTCCCAGCCACCCACCCGCAACTGGGTTTGCAAAACCAATGCGGCGGCGATTGCGATGAGTGCCTGGCGTTGGCTGGTGCATTTCCGAGGCCACGCTGGCCCGTGCATGCTCGCGCGCGCAGCGAACAGCGAATGCGGCGCGACCGGCGCGGCCGCGCTGGCACTGACCGCTGGGCACTTCCACCGGGCACTTCAGTGCGAATCGGTGGCGTTGGCAGGCGCGGTATCATGCTGACGCAGACAACGGTAGTCATGATGATGCGAGTAGCGATGATGGCGACAATGGTGACAATGACGACGGCAAGGCCAATGAGGGCACCAATGTTGATCACACCCGCCGATAACGATGACGATGTCCTCGCGTCGGTGATGAAAGTTTTGGGGAGAGTTCGACATGCGCGCGCGACTGACGCGCGCGACTGGCCCACGTGGTATTATTTGACACGGGCCGTGCCCCCCAGCACGCGCGCAAGGGCGGTCGGATGAGTACTGCATGCGGCGCGAAAAAGCCCGTTATGCAGAACGTGATGGCGATTTTGAAAAACCATTGTGAAACTTCGCCAGACCACGCGCAGGATTTGTTTGACAACTGATGTTGGGAAACACAAAACGTTCGTATGTGTTCGGAACGCCCGTCTATGAAGTCCTTACGAAACCTAAGGCGTTTGAAGAATTTGAGCATGCGCGCGCGACGACGCGCGCGATCACTCCGTCCCATTCTTTGCAAGGGATTATTGCGACAACCGCGCGCAAGGGCTCTCGAACGATTTCGACATGCGCGTCCGGGAGGGAGGACCTTTTGGTAGCACGTTATGAACATTTTGAACAAACAACATGGTTTGCTTAAACAATCGCAAGAACGCAAGCGCATACGTTGTTTGAACCCCCTGGTTGCGAAACAGCATGTTTCTAATACGTTACCGAAACACTACAGTTTGAAATCCTCACGACATCTTGAATTTTTTTCTTCCGGGATTTCGGCATGCGCGCCCAGTGACGCGCGCGTGTGGACTTCGTCCCTTGCTGTTGCAAAAGATCCTTGGAATCTAGTGATGTTTGAGAGGCGAGTGCGCGCAGATTGTTCTTGTTCCAGAGGATGAGGGGGGGGGGGGGGGGCGAACCCCGCCTTGCCTGGGATGGTACGAATTCAGAGTTAGGATGGACGGCTGGGCAGAAACATATGTACATTGCAAATCCCCAGAAAAGGGTAATGATGAGACCGGCCTCGGCAGAGTGGTGGATCCAACGTTTTGTTTCGTTGTAAGAATATAGCAAAACGGGAAAACAAATCTACGTGGTGCAAAATACGCGGTGCAATGTGCGCTGTGCAGTCCAAGTTTTGCAACACCTGCTATACAATCCACGCGGTTGTGATATATACGTGGTGCTATCGATGTTATGATATCTACACACATATATCTATAAGCACAAAGATCATATAATCAAAATCGCCCACTCAAGAAAAACGCGCCGCTAACGCGAATTTGCGTGGTGCAATATATTTGGTGCGTCACGCACACCCATGTCGGCACACTCCTCCAACGTTTCGTGGCCCCACAGGGAGCTCCACCGAAGGCCCCAGTGCCACCGACCGCATGCGTCACGCACACCCATGTCGGCACACCCGTGACACGTTTCGTGGCCCCACAGGGAGCCCCACCGAAGGCCCCAGTGCCACCGACCGCATGCGTCACGCACACCCATGTCGGCACACCCGTGACACGTTTCGTGGCCACACAGGGAGCTCCACCAGAGACCCCATAGGGAGCTCCACCGAAGGCGCCAGTGGCTGCGCTCGCATGCGCCCACCGCACCTATTTCGGCACACCCATCACACGTCTCGCGGCACCATGGGGAGCTCCACCGACGGCCCCCACGGCTGCGTTCGCATGCGCACACCGCACCTATTTCGGCACATCTCTCACGCGCTCCGTGGCAACATTGGGAATTCCACCGGCGGACCCAGTGGTTGTTTCCGCATGCGTCCACTGGACAACTGTTGGCACACCCCTCACACGCTTCGTGGCCCTATGGGAGCTCCTTCGAATGCGGTGCATACAACGACGGGACCCACAACTGCATATGGGTGGGTCCTTTGCCAGGCTAATTCATCGATGTCCTCCAAGATGGCCACAATAGCGCCCCTGAACCTCCCAAGGGCGGCCCAGGAGGGCCCTACGAGGCGCCCAGACAGCCACAAGAGACCTACAAGAGGCGCCCAAGAGACCCCATACAAGGCTTCAAGAGGTTCGCCGAGGTACCCGGCTCTCCCTTCTTCTCCTCCCCATCCTCCTCCTCCTTCTCATCCTCCTCGTCCTCGCCCTACTCTACCTTCTCCTCCTCCTCCTCGTCCTCCTCTTCCTCCTCCCCCGACGACGAGAACTCCTCAATCCTCCCCCTCTTGGGGTATACGACGGCTTCACCCGCCCTTTGTTCTTCTGCGTGCTCCCTCACTTCCGTGATCACGTTAACTCCCATGGGCATCGTTTCTAGATGGGCAAGTGGGGATACGCGAAGCGACACACATTAGTCTGAGTACAAGTGAGTCAGACTACGTTGGAGTCTGAGTGTGATGAGTCAGCTCGAATGAGAACGAGGTGCTGATGAGTGAGCTGAGTGTGAATACGTCAGGGTAAAGAAGAAGAGGCGGTGAGAGAGTGAGATCCGCAATAATCTAAGCAACACAAATCCACAAGACAAGCCTGGGAGGCAGAAACAGGCAAACCACCTGAAACATCCCTAAACTCTCGATGCGAATCTTGGAGTGCCCCCACGCCTGGCGGCTCCCCCTTGGGGTGCCCAACTGCAGCGCCTGCTGTATCGCAGTGAACAGTGGACCACCGCAAGAGAAAAGCTTAGTGGGGGGGCGGTAACAGGCAACACGCCTGAGACTTTCCCACAATCTGGGCGCGATCGGGCCCGTGCAACACCCCCTGGCGGGTCCTCCCTTTGGGTGCCCAGGTGCAACGTCTGCTATTATCGCGGTGAGCAGTGGACCACCGAAAGAGAGCAGTCTGAGGCGCCGAAACACGCAAAACGCTTGAGATCGCTTGAGACGTCCCCGCAATCTGGGCGCGCACAGGCCCGCGAACCCCCCTGGCAGCTCCCCCTTGGGAGTGCTCAAACCAGCGCCTCGCCTAAGACATCCTCGCATTCTGCTCCAACAGCATCGAAGCGAGAAGTCGGTTCGGATCGACCCGAGCATCGGATCGGCAGAACTCAGCAGACATCGGCTGTTACACCGAATCGGCAGAAGTCGGCAAAGCCAAATCGGACCGACTCGTAAACCGGATCGCGCCAGGCCGGAACGAAATCGAAATCGGGAGGCCTAACAAGAAAGTGGAGGCGGGGATAGGCCGTGCCTCCTGCTCTCCTTCCTCATCCAGACTTTCGTCGTCGCACGTCGTCGTCGCACGCCGTCGTCGCAGGTCGTCGTGCACGTTGCTTAGGCACCCACTGCCGGGACGCCTCAGCAACGACGGGCCGCACCGGCCGGTCACGCCGAAGACCGTCGTTCTGTGAATGCCCTCCTCCCTCCTTCCTGCTCCTCGGCCGCTCTTTGTCCTGGCCCTTTCTCTTGCAGCCGGACAATGGGTACGCTTTGCCCCAGCTGCTGGAATGCGCGAGTGGATTGCCTCTGCCGCGCCGCGACGGAAAAATCGTCGTGCACGCTCGCACGCGCCAGTCGTCGCAACTCCAGTTTGGCTTGTCTCACAATCCGATGGGGGCCACCCCTTCAGGGGCCCCCACCTTCGTTCGGCAGAGATCGACGGTCCTGGCATTCCTTCTATCCTACCACGACTTCTTCTTCATTAGGACAAGAGATCACTCTCATAGCAAATATGGTGGGGCATTGGACAAGCATCCCTTAGATAAGGAATCCAGGGTCTGGAAGCCAGTGGAATTCCGATCGTGGATCGGCCATGTGTATCACCGCCGCCCTCATCAGATGAGGAACCCTCCAGGGTCTGAAGCCCCGGGGCACATTCCGTAACCAACGCCCCCGCCGCAACCATGGTCTCAGAACATGAAGCCGACGCATCAAAACAAAACAGCCAAAGCCATACAACTTCTGAGAAGAGTTCGGGCAAACCGCACAAGGTTTCTGGAACATTCTCTGGGCGGCCTGTAATAACGCAAGCCAAGACGCTTCGCCACTGCTCGACTTCGGGGGCCCGCCGGCCCCTTTGTAGGGGAACAAAAAATGACATAAACATAAAAACTTGGAGCTCCGCGCGGGTTTCTCTGATCCACGCTGGAACCCCCTGGCGGCGCCTCCGGCGCTGCCCCTGGCGCGCTCCGCGCGCCAGGGAGTGGCATCCAGCACGGATCCAAGAAATCCGCGCGGACCTCCGAGTTTTTATGTTTATGTCACTTTTGGTTCCCCTACTTTGGGGCACATTCTGGCCACCTCCTCGCGGCCCCCTCGGGGGCCCCTTGGTGGAGGGAACTTCGGTGCGGGGCCCTTGGCACCCTGGCACGCTTGGGGAACCCATAAACGTGGCGATACTGCTACTCCCCGGATCTCTCCCGGGGCGAGTTCTGCCAAGGATTTCGTGGCGAATCCGGCGGTGTCGACGAGGACCTCCCAGGAAGCCCAAAACGGTCAAAAACGAGCCAAGTGCAGCGGCATCGGTACCTTTTGCTCCTCTGATCGCTCCTGGTCGCTTGGAGGCTGGCGCGGCGTGCCGTCGTCGCTGCAGTCGTCGCCATTCTCAAGGCAACTCGGGACCCTCGGGGGACTGGCCGCACCGGCAGCCTTCGGCCGGACCGAACCGGGCGAACGGGGCCGATCTTGCCAAGCCGAACGGCCGACCTGGACCGGCCGAATCGGACTGGCCGAACCAGACCAGACCGAACCGAACCGGGGCCATCATGCCTCCTGGAGGGACGCTGGATCGGCAGGGATCGGCAGAAACTGGCTGACACGTCGAATCGGCAAATGTCGGATCGGGCGAACTCGAATTCGGAAGCACGAATCGGAATCTCTGCGTCGAATCGGTTCGAATTGGCACCCAGGGAAATCGAATCGAATCGAGCCAGCGGAGAGGAGTCGAGAGTGCCGAAACAAGCACACCGTCTTAGACACCCCCCCAATCTGGACGCGAAGGGGCCCGTGAAATACCTTCTGGCGGCTCCCCAGTGGGGTGATGAATCCAGCGCCTCGCCTGAGGTATCCTTACAGCCTGTGTTTCTGAGTATGGGTAAGTCTGAGTGTGATAAGTGGGCCTGAGTGCGAGTGAGAGAGAGAGCCTGAGTGTAATGAGTGAGCCTGAGCGAGGAGTAGAAAGAGGGACGATGGATGAGGGTGAGTGTGATCACGAGTGAGTCTGAGTCTGAGTGAGTCTGAGTGTCAGTCAGTCGGAGGGTGAGTGAGTCTGAGGGTGAGTGAAAGGGTCAGAGGAGGATCAACAACTGTGAGTGAGTAGGGCTCTCCTGAGGAGTCGGAAGACTCTACGTAATGAGAGGAGCCAGATCAGCGGAGATGCGGGAATACAGACCCACGCACTAAGAAGACAACACATACTTCCAGAACTGAATGCAAGCACCACGCGTCAAAAACGAAGTCCTTCTCGTCTCCGTGCATCCGCTGCTCGTTCTGCTCATTGCCAGCTTCGACGACCATGCCCAAGTCGTCGCTGAAGCAATGTTTGCGGTGGCTGGCCTCAATTGCCGTCAGAATCACCCACTTCCGCCATCCCGGCAAGTACGCTGTTGCCACCTCGGTGACCTCTTCCACTTTGCGCCCTCCCCTCCCTTGCGTCGACCCAGGATTACCTACGGAAGCATCTGGAGAACGGCGAAAGGGAGTGGGGGAGGAGAGACGGATGCATGAAGCATGAAGCAAGTAAGGGGAAAAAGGGTTGCAGACGCCTTCTCTAGCGGACGGATCAACGACTCCCCCAGCGAGGAACTGTCAGCACTAATCGATACATTGCGGGCAGGAAAAGCTGCAATACCTGACAGCATGTCCCCATGCCTCTGGAAAACACTGCGGACCGACGCTGATGCCCGCCAGGTTCTGCTCAAGATCTGTGACGTGTGATGACGGCAGACGACCGCGCCAAAGCAATGGAGATAGTTCAATCAAAAAAGGTCCGGCGATGCCAGAGAATTGCAAATCAACATCATGCAATCTTCACGGATTTGGAAAGTCGCCGCCGGCCGCCCTGGTCCTGAACCGCATGATGGAAAGAGGAGTTGAGGAACCTTGCTGGTCAACCCAGTTCGGATTCGGAAAGCGCCGTGGAACTAGCCATGCCCATCCCCAGGTATAAGGACGGATCGAGAAGGCGTGGGCAGCAAATGCGATGGCCACCCCTCCGTGCTCCTGCATGCCTGGCTAGAGCAACTGGTCGGAAGACGGCGGCTGCTTTGGCCATCGCCCTTGCCAAGTCAGGCGCTCCATTGAGGGATGCAAACCGCCCCCACCCTGGGTCGGGAGCTGCCAGAGGCCAGAGAACCGCCAGGACGCCGCGCGACATGCAGGGTTTACCCTGTCAGCCCACAGGAGGTTCAGCGCACAGCGCCCCGTGAACCAGGGTACAGTCGGGCCGCTGAAAGAAGGAACGCTAAATAAGGAACGACACCCCCTCTTGGCCCTGCAAGCGCCTCCGTGCCCCAGGAGGGCAAGAGGAACAACACTGGATGAACCTGAGGAACATCGAGCCCCTTCCGAACCCAAACTGTTCCTTATTTCAACGTCTTGACTGTAGGGGCGCTTTTAACGCCCTTGGCTCCAGGGTCAAGTCGGGCCTGTCCCCCTACAAAGGGATTTCGACGAACAGTGCAAAATACAAGAAATACGTTCCGAAATCGTCAAAACAAACTTTAATTAGCCAGACGAAGGATCCAAGCATATGCAGGTGTGAGTACCGCAAGTGTGATTCCCTTGGGGCAGCGAGCCGTGCTAGTGGTGTGCCAAAATGAATGGCGTGGTACACAACGCGAACGAAAACGATTGATCTGAGTACGTAGGGAAACTGAGCGCGGGTGAATCTGACCGCGAGTGCGTCTGACTGTGAATGAATCTGCGTGCGAGCGAGTCTACGTGCATGAATGCGAGTATGCCAATGCATGGTGCAATTGTATATGAGCAATAATAGTTTGTGAACGATTGCCTCTGAGTGCTCGTGACGCTGGGAGTGGCCGCCGCAAGGGTCGCGCCCGCTTCCTCCCCTTCTTTTACTCCCTCTTTGCCCGCGCATTCAAAGTCCAAAGCTGCGGGCGCAGCGCAGCGCGGAGACCCAGCGACGCGCGGAGGTCGCCACGGAGGGGTCCCAGCGACGCGCGCGGGTCGTCCGCTGCGCGCAGCAAAAAGAGCTAGCTGGCTGGCTGATAGCGGGCAAAGCTCTTGCCGCTGGGCAGAGCGACGACGGGCGAGGGAGGCGCGGAACCCCGACGGCCTCCGACGGAGGTGTACTGGGTGGTGAAGACGCGTGCGGACTGCGCCACGGGGACCTTCGGTGGAGCTCCCAATGGGGCCACGAAGCGCGAGAAGGGTGTGCCGAAATGGGTGTGCGGGACGAATGCGGGCACACCCACTCGGACCTTCGGTGGAGGTCCTTATGGGGCCACGAAGCGTGTGAGGGGTGTGCCGAAATGGGTGTGCGGGACGCATGCGGGCACACCCACTGGGACCTTCGGTGGAGGTCCCTATGGGGACACGAAAGGTGTGAGGGGTGTGCCGAAATGGGCGTGCGGGACGCATGCGGGCACACCCACTGGGACCTTCGGTGGGGCCCCCTATGGGGCCCCGAAACGTGTGAGGGGTGTGCCGAAATGGGTGTGCGGGACGCATGCGGGCACACCCACTGGGACCTTCGGTGGAGCTCCCTATGGGGCCGGTGTGCCGAAATAGGTGTGCGGGACGCATGCGGGCACACCCACTGGGACCTTCGGTGGAGGTCCCTATGGGGCCACGCAACGTGTGAGGGGTGTGCCGAAATAGGTGTGCGGGACGCATGCGGGCACACCCACTGGGACCTTCGGTGGAGGTCCCTATGGGGCCACGCAACGTGTGAGGGGTGTGCCGAAATGGGTGTGCGGGACGCATGCGGGCACCCCCTCTGGGACCTTCGGTGGAGCTCCCCATGGGGCCACGAAGCGTGTGAGGGGTGTGCCGAAATGGGTGTGCGGGACGCATGCGGGCACACCCACTGGGACCTTCGGTGGAGGTCCCTATGGGGCCACGAAACGTGAGGGGTGTGCCGACATGGGTGTGCGGGACGCATGCGGGCACACCCACTGGGACTTTCGGTGGAGCCCCCTATGGGGCCACGAAACGTGTGAGGGGTGTGCCGGAATGGGTGTACGGGACGCATGTGGGCACACCCACTGGGACCTTCGGTGGAGCTCCGTGTGGGGCCACGAAACGTGTGAAGGGTGTGCCGAAATTGGTGATGACGATGATGATGGTGGGAGGAGGAGGAGGAGGAGGAGGAGGAGGAGGAGGAGGAGGAGGAGGAGGAGGAGGAGGAGGAGGAGGATGAGGATGAGGATGAGGATGAGGATGAGGAGGAGGAGGAGGAGGAGGAGGAGGAGGAGGAGGAGGAGGAGGAGGAGGAGAGGAGGAGAGGAGAGGCGGAGGAGAGGAGGAGGAGAGGAAACGCGGGCCACCGTCTCTTCAAAACGAGGACCCAGTTACCCTGGCGAAGGACCCAACCATATGCAATTGTGAGTACCGCATTTGTGAATATCTTCTTCGGTGGCGCTCCCTATGGGGCCACGAGCCGTATGAAGGTGCGCCGAATTGTGTGGCGTAGCCTCTGCAGGGGGCTTCCGTGGGAACCCCGAGGCAGCGCCCTCGCGCCGCGACGCCCATGTCGGCACGCCCCACACGAGGATCGCGCCCGCTTCCTCCACTCCTTGTTCAATTCCCTTTGCCCGCGCACTCCAAAGTCCAAGGCTGCGGGCGCAGCGCAAGGCGGAACCCTCGCGACGCGCGCAGGTCGCCCCGGAGGGGTCCCAGCGACGCGCACGGTCCGTGCGCTGCGTGGAACACAGATTGTTTGTTGGCTAACTGATAGCGCGCATGGCTCTGGCCGCCGGGCGGAGCGACGACGGGCGAGCGAGGCGCTGGACAGAGCGCAGCGCGGAGTTCGCGCGACGCGCGCTGATCGCCCCGAGAAAGTCCCAGCGACGCGCGCAGGGCGTCCGCGGCGCGAGGCCAAACAGTTGGACAACCGAGAGAAGGCGCGGCTGTGGCGGGCCGCTCCCCAGGTCAAGCCTAGCAGATAAACTCGGGGCCACGAAACGAGCGAGGGGTTTGCCGCAATGTGTGTGCGGCACGCGTGCGGACACACCCGCTGGGACCTTCCGTGGAGCTCCGTGTGGGGCCACGAAACGTGTGAGGGGAGTGCCCGAAATGGGTGTGCGGGACGCATGCGGGCACACCCACTGGGACCTTCGGTGGGGCTCCCTATGGGGCCACGAAGCGCGTGAGGGGTGTGCCAAAATGGGTGTGCGGGACGCATGCGGGCACACCCACTGGGACCTTCGGTGGAGCTTCCTATGGGGCCACGAAACGTGTGAGGGGTGTGCCGAAATGTGTGTGCGGGACGCATGCGGGCACACCCACTGGGACCTTCGGTGGAGCTTCCTATGGGGCCACGAAACGTGTGAGGGGTGTGCCGAAATGTGTGCGGGACGCATGCGGGCACACCCACTGGGGCCTTCGGAGGGGCTCCCTACGGGGCCACGAAACGTGTGAAGGGTGTGCCGAAATGAGTGTGCGGGACGCATGCGGGCACACCCCCTGGGACCTTCGGTGGGGTTCCCTATGGGCCTACGGGGCCACGAAGCGTGTGAGGGTGTGCCGAAATGGGCGTACGGGACGCATGCGGGAACATCCACAGGGACCTTCGGTGGGGCTGCCTATGGGGCCACGACAGCTGTGAAGGGGTTGCCGAAATGGGCGTGCGGGACGCATGCGCATGCGGGCACACCCACTGGGACCTTCGGTGGAGTTCCCTATGGGGCCACGAAGCGTATGAGGGGTGTGCCGAAATGGGTGTGCGGGACGCATGCGGGCACACCCATTGGGGCCTTCGGTGGAGCTCCCTATGGGGCCACGAAACGTGTGAACGGTGTACCGAAATGGATGTGCGGGACGCATGCGGGCACACCCACTGGGGCCTTCGGTGGAGCTCCCTATGGGGCCACGAAACGTGCGAGGGATGGGCCGACATGGGTGTGCGGGACGCATGCGGGCACACCCATTGAGACCTTCGGTGGGGCTCCCTATGGGGCCACGACGCGTATGAGGGGTGTTCCGACATGGGTGTGCGGGACGCATGCGGGCACACCCACTGGGACCTTCGGTGGGGCTCCCTATGGGGCCACGAAGCGCGTGAGGGGTGTGCCAAAATGGGTGTGCGGGACGCATGCGGGCACACCCACTGGGACCTCCGGTGGAGCTTCCTATGGGGCCACGAAACGTGTGAGGGGTGTGCCGAAATGGGTGTGCGGGCCGCATGCGGGCACACCCACTGGGACCTTCGGTGGGGCCCCCTTATGGGGCCACGAAACGTGTGAGGGGTGTGCCAAAATGGGTGTGCCGAAATGGGTGATGACGATGATGATGGTGGGAGGAAGAGGAGGAGAAGGAGGAGGAGGAGGAGGAAAGGAGGAGGAGAGGAGAGGAGGAAGAAAGGAGGAGGAGAGGAGACGCGGGCCATCGTCTTTTCAAAAAGAGGACCCAACACCACAGGATGGTTGGGAACAACACAGGTTGGTTGGGAAAAACTGTCACCAGACTATTGTTTCTCTGTTTCGGGATATTCCCCCTGTAAAGGGACAGGCCCGAATTAGGGGTTGGGGGCGTGTTTGACACCTCGGTTCCAAAGGACGCCTCTCGGCATCCCTGCGGACGCGCAGCGGCGCCCGTCGGAAAGCGCGCGCTGCGCACGGGGAGGCCGGCGCCGCGAGGTGGTCGGGTGGGGCAGAGGGCTTGCGACGCGAAGCGACTTACGACGAGCCATCGCAAAAAACGAGCACATTTGCCAGAACAGCTCGGCGGTGGACCAACCTCCCTGTAGTATACCTCCCCTTCATGAACAAGGCCTGGGACCGAAAACGACGGACCTGGACCCGCAAAAAATGACGGCCACGACTCGCGAGCCGAAAAAGGCCAATGTTTTAATCGACGTGTCAGGGTTGGATGTCTATCCGCCCCCGAACATCGGAGTTTCAGAAAAAGGGTCACAACATGCACGTGGCATTTAACTGACACAATCGAACTGACAATAATGGCACCAGCACGAGTCCATTCGAAGCTCGAACCTCCGTCACATACACTTACACACGAATGCAAGAAAACTGGATTCAGCTCAGGAACAACTCAAAATGGCACGCGCCTTCGAATTCATGCTATCCCGTAACATCTCAAATTGTTAGTTGTGGGCAACCAGAGTTTACCCTGGCGAAGGACCAAAACATATGCAGTTGTGGGTGCCGCAATTGTGAATCTCTTCTTCGGTGGAGCCCACGAACCGCATGATGGGCGCGCCGAGATGCGGCGGGGAACGCAACACGCAAGACAACGATTTGTCGAATTACGAGAGAGTGGGCGCGGGTGAATATGAGCGCGAGTGAGTCTAAGTGCGAATGAGTCTGCGCGCGAGTGAATATATTTGCACGAGTACGATTGCATATGAATGTAAACGCGTATGTAAATATTGCACGAATGCGAGTTGCACGAATACGATTGCAATATAATCGCTACGCCTCGTGTGCATGCATAAAATGTACATGGTTCGGGTGCGCCTGCCTGTGCACTCGCGGCGCTGAGCGTGGCCGCCACAGAAAGCTTCCGCGGGAACCCCGGCGGCAGCGCCCGCGCGCCGCGACGCCCATGTCGGCGCGCCCCTCGCGAAGATCGCGCCCGCTGCATGTCCTTCTTCCCCCCCCTCTTTGCCCGCGCACTCCGAAGTCCGAAGCCGCGGGCGCAGCGCGGCGCGGAGCCCCTGCGACGCGCGCCGGTCGCCCCGAAGCTCCCCGGCGACGCGCGCGGGTCGTGCGCTGCGCGGAGCAAAGAGAGCTAGCTAGCTAGCTAGCTAGCTGGCTGGCTGGCTGGCTGGCTGGCTGGCTGGCTGGCTGGCTGGCTGGCTGATGGCGGGCGAGGCTCTGACCGATGGGCAGAGCGACGACGGGCGAGCGAGGCGCAGGGAAGAACGCAGCGCGGAGTTCCAGCGACGCGCGCTGGTCGCCCCGGGAGGGCCCCAGCGACGCGCGCGGGTCGTCCGCGGCTTGAACAGTCGAGAGAAGGCGAGGCTCGGGGGGACGATCCCCAGGTCAGGCCTCGCGGATAAACTCGGTGAAGCCGAGCTCCCTGGCGAAGGCCGTCGCCTCCCTCCTTCGCCGCTTCGTGCGCGCCGCAAACTGCTCCAGCTGCTTCCGCCAGCCCTCCGGCGGCCCTGCAAGGAAGAGCTCGACGCGCGGCGCCCGCGCGAGCAGGAGGTCCTCGTGGCGCGTGGCGCGCGAGAGCAGCGCGTAGAGATCCAGCCACCAGTCGTCGTCCTCCTTCTTGCCGTTCCCGACCTCGTGGCGGCCGCTGTCCAGGATCGCGCCTGGGCGACGTCGGCCGAGGGAGCAGCGCGCCAGACAGCCGACGGCCCAGGGCGAGAGTCCACAGGACCGAGAGATGGTCCGGCTGCAGACCGCTCGCGCCCAGTAGGTTCGGCTGTAGACTGCCCAAGGAGGCGTTCCCTCGCCCCGTCGCCTTCTCGCACGGTGCGCCCCTGGCACGCCGCCGCGGTGATAACCCTGCCGTCCGAGAACGGGAAAGCCCGTCTGGGTGACCATAGAGATGCGGAAGGTAAACGGCTCCGACGTGCGGGGCTCGATGAACACCGGCGGGCCCGCGAGGTTCCCGGTGAGGCTGTCGGACGCATGGTGGCGGTGGCATTGGCGGCTTCGGTGGAGCCCCCTATGGGGCCGAGAAACGTGCGAGGGGTGGGCCGAAAGTCGTGTGGGGGACGCATGCGGGCGGTGGCACTGGGGCCTTCGGTGGAGCTCCCTACGGGGCCACAAAATATGTGAGGGGTGTGCCGACATGGGTGTTGGGGACGCATGCTGGCGGTGGCAATGGGGCCTTCGGTGGAGCTCCCCATGGGGCCACGAAGCGTGTGAGGGGTGTGCCGAAATTGGTGGACCTCCCCATGGAGCCACGAAACGATTGAGGAGTGTGCCGAAATGTGTGTGGGGGACGCATGCGGGCGGTGGCACTGGCGCCTTCGATGAAACTCCCTGTGAGGCCACGCAACGTGTGAGGTGTGTGCCAAAATTGGCGTGGGGCACGCATGCGGGCGGTGGCACGGGAACCCTCGGCGGATCTCCATATGGGGCCACGAACCGTGCGAGGGGTGTGCCGAATTCTGTGTGTGGGGGGCGCATGCGGGCGGTGGCACTGGGGCCTTCGGTGGGCTCCGTGTGGGGCCACGCAGCGTGTGAGGGGTGTGCCGAAATGGGTGTGGGGGACGCATGCGGGCGGTGTCACTGGGGACTTCGGTGGGGCTCCCTATGAGGCCACGAAACGTGTGAGGGGTGTGCCGAACTGGGTGTTGGGGACGCATGCTGGCGTTGGCACTGGGGCCTTCGGTGGAACTCCATATGGGGCCGCGAAACGTGTGAAGGGTGTGCCGAAATTCGTGTGGGGGACGCATGCGGGCGGTGGCACTGGGGCATTCGGTGGAGCTCCCCATGGGGCCACGAAATGTGTGAGGGGTGTGCCGAAATGCGCGTGGGGGACGCATGCGGGCGGTGGCACTTGGGCCTTCGGTGGGCTCCGTGTGGGGCCACGAAGCGTGTGAGGGGTGTGCCGAAATGGGTGTGGGGGACGCATGCGGGCGGTGGCACTGGGGACTTCGGTGGGGCTCCCTATGAGGCCACGAAACGTGTGAGGGGTGTGCCGAACTGGGTGTTGGGGACGCATGCTGGCGTTGGCACTGGGGCCTTCGGTGGAACTCCATATGGGGCCACGAAGCGTGTGAAGGTTGTGCCGCAATTCGTGTGGGGGACGCATGCGGGCGGTGGCACTGGGGCCTTCGGTGGAGCTCCCCATGGGGCCACGAAATGTGTGAGGGGTGTGCCGAAATGTGTGTGTGTGTGTTTTGGTGCTTTGGTGCCTTGGCGGCCTGGGGCGTCTGCACCTCGCCAGGCCCGTGCGCAGGGCCCTCGGGCGACGTCCGTCGCCTGCCGAGCCCGAGAGAGAGGGGCCGAGCCGCGGGCAGCGCCCCCGCGCGCTCCCCAGGGCGGCGGCGCCGTGGCCCCCTCGAGGCCGCGCCCCACCCTAGGCCCCTCAGCCTGCCGCCAAGGGGGGCCGAAAGGCAGCGAGAAAACGCGCCGCGCCCAGGCCACCCGCAACGCGGGAAGGTAGGCCCGAGCGCCCCGAGCGGGGCGGCAGCCCCGCCCAGGCCCCTCAGCTCACGGATAACACCGCGCCAAGGGGGGCCGCACGCACTGAAACCAGACAGATCATTGAACGAGCACAACGGCCTCAACTCAGATCCCGTCCAGTTTTTGGGTCCTGGCCGCGCTGGATGCGGCGGATGCGCCTGAGGCGCTCCCTGTCGCCTGGGTCGCGCGGGTCCAGCCGCCTGCACGGCCCGCCGAGGTTCCTGGCCACCGAGCTGTAGTAGGAACCGCACACCACGCAGACCACGAAGTTGCCGATGATCTCGACCGTGTGCGGCCGCGGCACCGACGAAGCGGCCCTGGCCGCCCCAGGCAGCGCCTGGCCACCCCTGGCGGGCTGGGCAGAGGCAGAGGCCGCCCGCCCGCGCGCGCCCTGCTCTGGCTCCGAGGCCGCCGCGGCCGCAGCCGAGGGCGGCGGGGGCCCCGCCAGCGGTGCCAGGCCTCCCTGGCCAAAGCCCGCCGCCGCCGCCGAAGATGCTGAGGAACCAGTCCTTGGGGCCTTACCACCGTGTTTCAGGCTGCCCTGGCCAGCACGAGCTTGGTGTGCCGCCAAGGGGGCGGAGCACACTGCGGCCGCTGCCTGGGCGGCAGCCTCGCCGTCCACGGCCAGGGAGCTGGCCAGCTCGCCCAGATCAGCTCCAGGCTCACCATCAGGTTGACCAGCAGTCGGCACCGTGGGAACCGCTGCCCCAGCGCCAGCCACGTCACCGCCGACCACGCCTTGGGAACTGGTGGCTGCCGCACTGCGGATCCGCAAAACACCCTCCCGCCTCGCCCCACCCGCTGGAGCTCCCTCCTCCTGTGGCTGGAGTGCCCTGGGGGCGAGGTCGGGATTGGGCGACGACAAGCGCTCTGACGCCTGGGTGCCGGTGGCCGCCGTGCCGCCTGCCTCCACCACCTCGAGGTCGCTGTGCACGCTGAGGGCCGCGAACTCCTCGGCATCGTCGTACCCCATGGCGCCCTCGGCTGCGCGGCCTGCCACATCACCTCCTTGGTCGTCCTCCGAGGAGAGGGGCTCGTAGACCCACTGGTGCCACGCGGCCGTCTCAGGCGGGGCACGATCTCCTAGAAGCTCCTTGAAACGCTCCCTGACCTGGTTCAACACGTCAAAGTGATGCCGAAGCAGCCGACGTCGCTGTTTGGCTGTCAAACCCGAGTCAGGCCGTACTCTGGCGAACTGAGCCTGACGGGCTGGCTCGGCCCGCATCCAAGAGGTAGCGCATAGGTCGTCGACTACCTGCCCTAGAGTGCGGCCAGGGTTGCTGCGTAAAAGATGCTTTCGAACTGGAGTCCACGTCGCCAGGCTGAGAAACCTCTCAAGGTATTCCGAACACCACGTACGGTAGTCCCACTCGTTGGTGAAACCTGCCATGTCGAAACGATCGATCCAGAAAGACGCCCAGATGATGGCATCGTCCATGATGGAACGGACCTGCTGCTGCTCGAGCGTGATGTGTGGCTGGCTTGACGGGGATTCCATGCATGCAGGGCCGTCGGGTATCCGCTCCATCCTGCCCAGAGCCTCGCGGGCTGCTGCGACATGAGCCCACAGCGGGTCGGGGCCCCGCTGGGAGGCTGGCGCAGGGTCGGGCTCCACACGAGGCTCATCCTGATCTCCATGGTCTGCTCGTTGTCGGACAGGCCGAGCGGCGGCGCCTGCTGCCACGAGAAGAGGCACTGCAACACTGCCTCTCTTGCCCGCACTCTTGACTAACTTGCCCTGGAGCCCTTGGGGACGACCACGGCACTCCTGCAACTGAAAGGCCGCGAGGCGAGTGCGGGCAATATTGCCGCAGCTGGTGCACTTGGAATAACCGCGGCACACTTCCAGAACGTGCGGGTGCCTGGGACCAGCCTGAGGTCTCGCTGCCTGCGGAAAGTTGGCCTCTTGGCCCTGCTGTCGTTTGGGCCTAGGCTCCGCCAACTTGACCCCGTCGAGGAGGACCCTGTAGTGCCCGATGTACTCTAGCACGCGCTTGGTGGCCTTGAGCTCCTGCTTGACCTGCAGCGTGGCCCACTCTGGCGGCGCGCTGAGGTCTGCCCCTTGCTTGGCCCATTCGTCTGCTAAATCATTGTGCTTCATGTGAATCTGGACCTCCTCTGGCAGCTCTAGACGTTTGGCCAGCGATATGTGCGAGGCGACTTTGATGACAGACAGCTCTCTGCCAGGGAGGGTGTCCATGTCGTCCAGGCGATCCCAGACCTCGAGCCAGACGTGCGCATAGGGCCTGGCTGAGGAGCAACACCATGCCCTGCCACGCGCCAAGCCTTGGACCACCTGGGCATTGTCAAGGATGATGGCCGTGATGAAGACCGAATGCCTGAGGGCGTGGAGGAGCCCCCACAACTCCGCCAGGACCGAGCTGGGGTCGGGAAAGGGCAGTGGGCCGTACAGGCCCTGCACCACGTCGTCGGCCTCCGCTGTGCACTGCAAAGCCGCCCAGCCGCCGTGCCTGAGGTCATCCAAGCCTTTGACTGATCCGTCCGACACCAGCACATCGGTGAGCTCGGGGGCCGCGCCATTGACGATCCAATAGGTGCGCTGGGACGGTAGACTCCAAGCCAAGCCGTAACATGGGGTCCGCCGCAAACCCCGCTCCCATAGCCACCTTGAGGCTTCCGACGAGGAGGCCGACACGCCCAGGTGGCCGACGTCTCTGAAGGTAGGTGATGCGTCGTGGGCTGTCAGCTGCTCCCTTACTGTAGCACACGTCGGGCTGCCGCACCGCCAGTAATAGTGCTGGTGCGTGCCGAAACAGGTCGTGTCGTCGCACAGCTGGCAGTACGGAGTGTCCGCCTGGCCCGACAAGAAAAGAGCCTCCTGCGAAGGGAAACCTCCCAGCACCGCCTTCTTGACCGCGTCGGCATGGTGCTGCAGCCACCCGTCCTGCTTGCGTCGCTTGACCAACTGCCTGGCTGGGGTGAGCCACGGCGCTGGCAGGAGCGCAGCCCGCTCGGGCTGGGCCGCCGCCCACTGGCACAAGGCTCTGGAACGGGCGGCCAACAGCACGGCGGCCTCAACGGACTTGGGGCAGACCTGCAGTAGATCCAGATGTACGTCCCCTCCTTGGAGCACTCCGCCACGTGGGGGCAAGACAATCTCAAAGGCTGACGGCATGCTCCACCCATGGGCTCTGACTGTGACCGAGGTGGCCCCCGCTGGGCCGCGCACCACTGACCACAACTCCTGCGCGTCGGCGTCGATGTACAGCGCGAGCTGTTGCTGCACTCGGGCCCATGCCGTGGCCTGCGCCCGTCGTCCCTCTGGGTGGTCCCAAGCTTCCCTGGCCCAGGCCAGCAGCGGCGCCAGAACGAGGGCGTCGGCACAACTGGGGTCGAGGCCGTCGTGCAAGACTCGGGAGGTAAAAGCTGTGGCGCCTCTGCGGACGGCCCGATCCTTCTGTTGGATGAAACGCACGATGGGCCTGGGCGTGCCACGGACACGGGCACCGTAGGCGACCGAGGCTCCGAGGCCCTGCCGCACGACCATCTTGAGCTTGCCCCCGCGTGCACGAGGAAGGCCGCGTATCTTAGGCCAGCGCTGCTTGGCTATCTTGAGCCTCGCGTGTCTGACTGGGGCTGACTGATTCTCTGCCTTAACGCTGGGACCGTAGTCGATACCGAGCCACCGCTCAGAGGTGCTGGGCGGCACTCCCAGGACGGCCATGGCCTGCGTCAAGCCTGCCGACGGAGTGGCCGTTTGCAGGAAGGAGCACTTGCCTCTCGCCCCGTCCCGCGCTCGGGCTACCTCCAGGCCCAAGAAGGACTCCAGCATCCAGAACAGCAAGCGCGTGGCCTGCGGCAACATGTGCAAGACGCGCGCCTCGGTGGACATGACCCGCAGGGCGATGTCATCAACGTACAAGTAGATCGTGAGGCGGAAGACCCCCAGCAGGTCGTCTAAGCACAACATGAGGTAGAACCTCAGGAAGGTGGGCGCGAAACGGCTGCCCGCTGGGAGCGCTGTGGAGGACCGGACCTCCGCCGAGCAGGCCTCCCCAAGACGAATGACACGGCCAAAGGCGAAACTCTCCAGCGCGAGCGCGACCACCTCCAGGGGGCCGTCCCACCAAGCTGATAGCCACCACATACGCTCATGCGGTACCTTCTCATAACACTTGGCGAGGTCCGCCAGCATCGTAGCCGCACGTATGCCTGTGCCCAACACGAGCTCATCGTCCAACAAAGCTTTCCACAACGCACGCTCGGAGGATTGGCCCGCCGCCGTGTAGTCGTAGCTCCTGGGGTGTGCCGCCAACCAACCCCTGATGGTGGGCAGCTGCCACGCTTCCCAGATTCGGCAAGGGCCAGGTAGTAGAATGATGGGTCGGCCCTCTCCATCGAGCTTCCCGATGATGAACACGAGCAGGAGGTGGTGTGGTGTGTGTGTGTGTGTGTGTGTGTGTGTGTGTGTGTGTGTGTGTGTGTGTGTGTGTGTGTGTGTGTGTGTGTGTGTGTGTGTGTGTGTGTGTGTGTGTGTGGGGGGGACGCATGCGGGCGCTGGCACTGGGGCCTTCGGTGGGGCTCCCTGTGGAGCCACGAAGCGTGAGAGGGGTGTGCCGACATGGGTGATGATGCTGGTGATGATGACGGTCGTGATGATGATGATGATGATGATGATGATGATGGCCATGATGATGATGATGATGATGACGATGATGATGAGGATGATGAGGAGGATGGTGATGACGATGACGATGATGATGACGCTTATGGTGATGATGATGATGATGATGATGATGATGATGATGATGCTGATGATGATGATGATGATGATGATGATGATGACGGGAGGAGAGAGGAAGGGAGATGAGGAGGAGGAAGATGAGGAGGAGGAGAGGAGAGGAACGCGGGGCGACGTCTCTTCAAAACGAAGACCCAACACCACAGGATGGTTGGGAGCAAACAATCCAGAACTTCCCGGGCGTGTTTCTGGGACTCGCCTGGATGTTTATGAAAGCCATCATCACTCAAACCTTTGCCTCGGATCCACCCTACTCAAATCGGGCTTCTTCGATCAACGACGAGGCATTGCACGAAGATGCCCTCTGAGCCCCTACTTGCTCATCATGCTGGATCCACTCCGCGTATTCGCGAGCTCCACACTTGCCAAATCTAGTGCTCCAAAGAGCAATACGAGAACTGGGCGGGATCCTCTCCGCGTATTGGTGGGCAGACTCGGGGGAGAGAGGGGAGTAGTATAGGGGAAGTGAGGAGGGTGAGGAAACTGAGACAAAAAGGAAGGAGGTGAAAGGGGGAGGGGTGTTAAGAAAGAGGGTAATAAGGACGGGACGAGGGGGATAGGATTGGGGCACGCGGGGGGATGGAATGAAAGAAGGATGCCGAAATGGATAGGGGAAGGTCGGGAATGGTGACGCCGTGTCGCGCCCGCGAGATGCCCGCAGGCCCATGGGAGGCCTCTGGGGCTTCCCACCCAGAAGCCTAGAAGAGGAAGGACACGTCCCAGTTCTGGGCTCTGGGACCTCAGAAGGATGAGCGAGGATAGGGAGGAGGTAGAGGATGGAGGATGATGATGATGAAGAGGATAATGAAGGCACGAGGAAGAGGGAGGATGCTGAGGAGGCGGAGAGAAGGAGAGGAAGAAACGGATGGTTGGATTGGATTGTGCGGCTGATGAGGCACTGGCCTGTCAGCAGATGGAGGCATCACAACGCGAGGAATAGTTCAAACCACGCGGTAATGTTCTGCTACGGCCGACGAGGACAGCAGACTCAAAGCAAACGACGCAATCACGTCAGCACAATTCCCATCAAGGATGGATGCCTGCGACGGCAGTATCAAAGCAATCTGCACGACGGCTGCTCCTGTCTTCGGGTTGTTTCTTCTGGGCAAGCTCGCTAACATATCACCTCCCAACACTCCCGATAGCCGTGCAGGCGACAGCGGTGCTGTCCGGCAAGGGGCCTGGACGACAGACACAGAGAACACCTTGCAATATAACTCATACGGTCGTGCACTACATCGCCACTACGACTGGCCGATACAATTTTAGACAAGGCTCCAGCGCGCAAAACAGTAGCGCAAACGCAGTGGACATGATAGGAAATGGATTGTGCAATGTCTGTCGATGGATCGGCCAAAATGTTCGCTCACGGGGTGCGCGACAAGTGTGCCGCTTACAGACCCATATCGTGCCGTCACAGGACCTTTCCCACTGACGACGGTACCAGCACAGCGGTCAGCGCGCAGGTGTTGGACAACTATTATCGACCAAACCCGCGTCGAAGTTCGGATCCAGGTTCCGAAGGGCTACATCTGGCAAGTGCTACACACTCGCTGCGGCAGAACGTTCGGCTCGTCTCGCGCTGGCCCGTTCAAAAGTGCGAGCGCTGCGGTCCCGAGTTTAGCCTGGTAAAGGGACGGGCACGGGAAGTGAGGGTGGAGCGGGGGCAGCGGCAGCAGCAGCTAGGGCCGACGCTGGGCAGGCTGAACACAGCGCTCGACCTATGCTACACACGAGACGGTATCTACGTACTCCTGCACGTCATCGGCCTTGAGGGCCCCAACTGCTCGAGGGGTGGCCGTGGGGTCTACAGCGGTCTCCTGTCGGGGATGCAAGAGGGTCCCGTGCGTGGGGGGGGGGGGGGGGCACGGGAGCTCCGACCATGCTAACATTGGTCGAAGCCGGTCGCAGTGGCAGAAGGCGACGACATCTATGTGGACTTGGCTTGACTGCAAAGGCCGCCTTCACGAAAACGTCTTCAGTCCCTGTCGATTGAGCCTCGCTCGGTGCAAACACATGTAGCGAGCACTACGCCCCTGAGCATTGGGAATCCGCCGATCTGGCGTGTGAGTTTCTGAGAGCGTGGACTTGAGCTCGCTTAAGCTTCGCTCTGCAAGGGGGGGGAGGGGGGACGCCATTCCCGACGCCATTCCCGACGCATTTAGGGTTCGGGGGCGGGGGAGCCCACGCCATTAAGGGGAAGGGTGGCGGACGCCATTCCCGACGCATTTGGTGCTCGGGGGCGGGGGGGCCCACACCATTATAGGGGGGCCGACGCCATTCCAAACGCCATTCCCGACGCATTTAGTGCTCGGGGGCGGGGGGGCCCACACCACTCCCGACGCCGTTCCGACGTTCTGACCATGAAGGGGAGGGGGCGGGGCCGACGCCATTCCAAACGCAATTCCCGACGCATGTCGTGCTCGCAAAACGCCTCCAAGACGCCTGAATAGGTATCCAACCACCTGCGAAGAGAGACCCACGAGGTCCAAATCGTCAAATCCCTGTTGAAAAAACTTATATGTTTACCTTATACTACATTTCGGCCTTCACGACGTTGCCGACGGTCCCACAGGCCCCCGAGACAGCGTCAAGACGGCTCAAGAAGCTCCCAAGACGACCCCAAAACGTTCCAAGAATGCGCCAAGACAGCCCAAGAAGCGCCCAAGCCGGCCCAAGAGGGCTCCAAGACAGCCCCAGGAGAGGCCCAAGAGGGGGGGCCCGAACCGACAATCCAGCCTTTCCCCTCACGAAGTTCTCAAGAGGCTCCAGGAAACCCCCGAAAGGCCCCAACACGCCCCCAAGAGGCCCATAGGAGGTCCCAAAACGTTCCAAGAGGGCGCCAAGACGGCCCAAGAAGCGCCCAGGCTGTCCCAAAAGGGCTCCAAGACAGCCCCAGGAGAGGGCCCGAACCGACAATCCCAGCCTTTCCCCTCACGAGGTTCTCAAGAGGCTCCAAGAAGCCCCAAAAAGGCCCCAACAGGCCCTCAAGAAGCCCATAGGAGGCCCCAAAAGCCTCCCAAGAGGCCCGAAAGAGGCCCCAAGAGGCCCCTAAACGACACCCAAGAGGCGTCCCCAGGTCCCTTGCTCAATCCCCTGAGACTCAGCCCTCCAGCCTGAGTATTCTTAATGGGCCCGGACCCCAAGCTCCCAAATCTCTTGGGGCTCCCCGCGCGCCCTGGGCCCCCCAGAATGTTCCCGCATGACTTGTTCGAGCCCGAGAAAAGCCCGAGACGGGCCAACAGGGCCCCAAGAGGCCCTCAAGACGGCCCAAGCAAGCCCCCGATCATCGAACGATCGGTCCAAGAAGCCTAAGTTGCCCCAAGGCGGCCCGAGAAGCTTCCGAGACACCCCAAGAGCCCCACAAGCCTTCCCAAGAGGACCCCGAGAGGCAACAAGTACTCATTTTCTCTAAATTGGTAGATGTGTGTGTGTGTGTGTGTGTTGCGTGTGCGTGTGCGTGTGCGTGTGCGTGTGCGTGTGCGTGACCGTGTGCGTGTGTGCGTGTGTGCGTGTGTGCGTGTGTGCGTGTGTGCGTGTGTGCGTGTGTGCGTGTGTGCGTGTGTGCGTGTGTGCGTGTGTGCGTGTGCGTGTGCGTGTGCATGTGTGTGTGTTTGTGTGTGTGTGTTTGTGTGTGTGTGTGTGTGTGTGGGGGGGGAGGCAGGGTTCTCTCCTTTTCAAACTTCCGACGTTCCCTGCCCTCACTTGTACGTCCTCCCGTCCGCACCCGTAAGAATTCACATCATCAATATCAACACCACCGTCATCATTATCAACATCATTATGGGCACACCGCTATCACCACCACAAAAAAAACATCACCAGCATCACACTCCTGACTATCGTCGTCGTCATTCACCATCTTCATGCTCTTCACCATGGCCATTACCATGATACGCATCATCATCATCATCATCATCAGCAGCAGCAGCATCATTATCATCATCAACATCATCATCAGCAGCAGCATCATCAACCTCATCATCATCGTCATTACCATCATAAGCAACAGCACCATGATAATCATCATCATCATCATCATCATCAGCATCATCATCATCATCATCATCATGATCATCATCATCATCATCATTATCATCATCAGCATCATCATTATCATCAGCAGCATCATCATCATCAGCATCATCATCATCAGCATCAGCATCAGCAGCATCAGCCTCAGCCTCAGCCTCAGCCTCAGCCTCAGCCTCAGCCTCAGCCTCAGCCTCAGCCTCAGCCTCAGCCTCAGCCTCAGCCTCAGCATCATCATCATCATCATCATCATCATCATCATCATCATCATCATCATCATCATCATCAGGAGCGCCCCAGATCGGCGGCCTGGCTGGACGCCAGCACAATACCTAACTGGGAAAGATCGCCTGAGCCCCGGAGGGGGTGGCAAGTGCAGGGGCCTACCGCTCGGGATCGCTAACCTCAGGATTGCGGAGGTTCCGTTCAGCAGCGCGTGCCCACTACCAGAAGGGGCACCGCACCCAACTCAGATAGTTATAGCACTCAAGAGCGCATTCCCAGCCCAGACCTGTTTCATTTGTCGCCGTCGCCAGGTGAGTGCAGACTCCCCCAGCAGCCCGCCAGGGTGCCGACCATATCTCGCATGGCAGGGATAAGGGAGGAAGGAGGAGGGGAGAAGGCGTCGGCGTTGGCGTAGGCGTCGGTCGTCATCGCCCTCAGAGGAGAGAAACGATGAGGCGGAGAAGAGCGGAGAGGCGGAGAAGAGAGGCGGAGGGAGGGAGATTGCCCAAAGAGCCTTCTCCTCCTCCTCCTCGTCCTCCTCCTCCTCCTCCTCTCGCCCCCCCCCCTCGACGAAGCTGCTCGCGGGCGGAGGCCCCCGCCAGCCGCAGAGAAGGGCCCAGTCCTGGTCCCCGCGCGCAGGTGGAGCCGGACCTGGGCGAGCGGCGAGTGGTGAGGGAGGGCCCCCCGGACATCCCCAGCGTCACGAGCAGTTAGTCGAAGCGGAGATCCCCAGATGTGCATCTCATTTCCTGGCACGTCCCGCTACCAGCGTCTGTGAGCGTCTGGGTGTGAGAGCGAAGCCGAGATGACGGCGGCTACGATGATTGACGGCGACGACGAGAACATCTCACAAACAAACCAACGAGGGGGGGAGAGGGCCCCCAGACCTCCCAGCGTCACGAACAGCAACAACCACGGCGAACGTCTTTCTGAGCTCTGGGCCCCGAGGAGGTCCTTCTGTCGTTCGAAGGCCCCTCGGAGCCATCCAAGGACAGCCCGCGGGGGAAACGCTGCCTTTGTGATGTGGTCGGCGGCATCGGAGACCAATCGGGGCGGAGGGAAGGGAGGTACAGCAAAGGGCGGGTTGACGAGTCAACTCTACATGCAGCTGCTTTCCTCCCGGCGCTAGAGGCGACCGTGTGTCGAGGAGAGGGGCCAGCGAACCAACTGCATGCGAGAGATCTTGTGCCTGCCACCTCTCTCTCCCCCCCCCTTCGTCCGACCCGACCCTCCTCCTCGCCCGGTCATGGAGGGGGTCCAGGCGTCCAGGCCTCCACAGAGCCTCGCGATGGCAAGGCCGCGCCGTGCCCCCGCCTGGAGCGGCGGGCGGACTGGCGCCGCAGCCCCCGGGCCTCGGTGCTGCTGCGCTCGAGGCGTGGCCGGCTGCCAGGAGGAGCCTGCCTCCTCGCGGCGGGGCCTCGTGTCTGCCCCCCCCCTGGGGCTCCCCGGGGGCGGGAGCGGCCGCGTGAGGGAGTCCGCGGGGGGCGAGGTCCCAGCGCCGGGCCCCCTCGCGCTTTGCACAGGCTCGGGGGAAGGGCGAGGTCTCCTCGCTGGTGTGCCGAGGGTCTGGCACGGGCGCGGGGCGTCCCCGGCATCCCCTCCTACACTCACCGCTGGCTTGCCCGTGGGGCGGCGGCTGCCGGTCTGACAGTCTGACGCTCCTGGGGTGCCAGGTCGAGGGTGGGCTGGCGGCCGCCGTCTGGCCGCCTCCTCCCTCTTGTTTTTGCCCGCCTCCGCACATCGTGCTGGAAACAGGTCATCCGCCGCCGCCTCCTCCAACATTCGGAGCTCCCCGTTCCTTGATTGCGCGCAGCACGATGCTGCCCGTTCGGGGCTTCCAGGTCCGATATGCCACCCGTCGGCGGATGGAGAGAGAACAGCGCCCAGGGAAGGGACGGGTGAGAGAGGTAGAATGTCAGCGCGAGCGCACCTAGCCTGTACTGGCCCCTCGCCGCCCCCCTCTCTTCCTGCCCCTCCTCCCCCCTGATATCATGCCCCCCCCCCTCCCCCCTCAGAGCAGGCCGAGTTGAGACAACGACGGCTCTCACAACCACGGCCCCCGCACCCCTCCTGGGGTCCAAACGCACGAGCTCTCCGAGCTGCGTCCAGCCGTGGCCACGAGGGGGCCCCTGGAGAACCACCTGCCGCTGCCTCCACTCGCCCTGGCTCCTGCTCCCGCTCCTGCTCCCTCTCCCTTGGTGGCGCGCGGGAGGGGGCGGCGCGAGGGGGGTGGGCCTTCTGAGAAGGCGGCGCGCTTCTCAGAAGGCACGGACCCTCTTACGAAGGGTTAACTCGGGCGCGTGTCCCCCTACAGGGGATTTTCGACGACAAACAACACATACTCAACAGATACTCCCAAATGGACGAAACACATACTCAAAAAATGGTCCCCAGACTATGTTTGACTTGTTTTTGAATATTCCTCCTGTAGAAGGGCGGGCCCGACTTACACGAAGGGCCAGGAGGCTTCCAAGAAGTTGTCTTCGATTCTGGGAGGGCTTCTGAAGCCCCTGCCTTCTTAGAAGCCCCCCGCCTTCTTGGGAGGCCGCCCTCCTCGCGCTACCCCCTCGTGCGCGCCGCCAACTCTCTGCAGGCCCTCCCCCCGCCGTCCGACCCGAACATGCGGCCACGAGCGACGCCCGTGGCCAGCCACGCCCCGCGCGCGGCCGAGGCGTAACGGGGCACCCGGGCCCACCCGGGGCCCGGGGCCAATGTCCTGCCACCCCTTGGCCCGGGGCCCGGGGCCAGTGTCCTACAGCCCGACCGCGAAGTCCTTCTAGAACCACGGCATGTTCTAAGAGCACCTGCAACAACAACACCAACAACAACAACAACACCACCAACAACAACAACAACAACAACAACAACAACAACAACAACAACAACAACAACAACAACACCATAAGCAACAACCTACGCAACAACAGCGGCAGCAACAACAACAGCGGCAACACCACCACCACCACCAACAACAACAACATCACCAACACCAATAACGGCAACACCGATAACAACACCAACACCAACACCAACACCAACACCAACACCAACACGAACACGAACACGAACACGAACACGAACACGAAGAGCAGCAACAACAACAACATCAACAACAACATCAACAACAACAGTAACGACCACAACCACAACAACAGCATCAACAACAGCAGCAACAACAACAAAAACAACAATGAGCTCATGACAAATTGTTCTTATTTGATCGCATGCCACGCAACACGTATATGCCAAACCCTCGATACCCGCCCTCTTTGTCTTCGACCGTACCCCCTCGGGGGTATATCTTCTTTACCTGCCGCGCAAATCTAGCGCAACCCCTAAAACAGGGGAAGGGAGGATTGAAGGGGGAAGATAAGGATTGACCACGCGAGAAGGCCTCTCGGAGCAAATCGCGAGGAGGCATCGAGCGGGAGCCCTTGTCATCGCGGCTGCGCCCCCACTAATCCGCCGACCCTGTCGGCCTGTGTGAAGGGTTTTTCCGCTCGATTCGTCGTCTCCGTCGTCTCCGTTCTCCCCCTCCCAAGGCTCTCCTCGTCAAGCGCGCTATCCAAAGCGAAATGAAACGACGTCGTAGTGGAGTTGAAGGGAAGCCCCTTCCCTTTGATCCCTTCCCCGCAGAGGGGGGGGGGAGAGAGGGGGGGGAGGGAGGGGGGGGGGAGGGGGGGGGGGCCGGGGCAGATACGACGCCCGCCGGGGCGCACTTTCCTCGAGCGGGCACGCACGGGATGCACTTTCTCCTCCTCCTCCTCCTCCTCCTGGTGCTCTTCCTTTTCCTCCTCTCCTCCTCCTCCTGCTCCTCTCCTCCTTCTCCTCCTCCTCCTCCCGCAGAGGCGTCCTGGGAGCGGGCCCCGAGTCAAAATACCACCCCCCTAGGGCGTATGTTCCTCGAGCGGGCACGCCCGAAATGTACTTCTTCCTCTTCCGGGAACACGTCCCAAGTCAGAATATCACACTCCCGGGGCGCACATTCTTCGAGCGGGCACACAAATTATGCACTTCCTCCTCCTCCTCCTCCTCCTCCTCTTCTTCTTCCTCCTCCTCCTCCTCCTCTTCTTCTTCTTCTTCTTCTTCCTCCTACTCCTCCTCCTCCTCCTCCTCTTATTGTTATCTTTCTTCTTCTCCTTCTCCTTCTCCTTCTTCTTCTTTTTCCTCCTCCTCCTCCTCCTGCTTCCTCCCCCC
Organism: Prorocentrum cordatum; assembly: GCA_963575745.1. NCBI lineage: Eukaryota > Dinophyceae > Prorocentrales > Prorocentraceae > Prorocentrum > Prorocentrum cordatum. Next base: position 374,633 of record CAUYUJ010017493.1, on the reverse strand, counting down.
GCTTCTAGCCCTTTCGATCAGGGTCGGCGGCACCGGCCGTCAGGCCTCTCCAATTTGACTGAGTTCCAAGGATGCCCACAACGAGAGCGCTGGTCCTGAGTTCGGGGACATCTCTGGGCAGGGCCTCCCAGATCGCGAGGAAACATCGAGCGGGAGCCTTGTCGTCGTGGCTGGGCATCCGCGAACTTCGTTTACTTGCGAAGAAGTCTCATGCGAGAGCGCCGTTTCTGGGACCTCTGCGGGCTTGGGCCGCTGCGGGCGCGCTTGGGGCCTCTGCGCGCTGGGGCCTCTATGGGCGCGTTTGGGGCCTTTGTTTGCTGTGTCGGGGGGCTTCAGTGGGCAGCGCGGGGGAGCCTCTGCGGGCGCGCTCGGGGCCTGTGGGCTGGGGCCTCTGTAGGCTGCGTCGGGGGCTTCAGTGGACAGCGCGCCGGGGCCTGTGGGCGCGCTAGGGGGCTCTGCGGGCTGGGGCCTCTGTGGGCGCGTTTGGGGCCTCAGTGGGCTGCGTCGGGGGCCTCTGTGGGCAGCGCGCGGGGGCCTCTGTGGGCGCGCTCGGGGCCTCTGCGGGCTGGGGCCTTTGTGGGCGCGCTTGGGGCTTCTGTGGGCTGTGTCGCGGGGCCTCAGTGGGCAGCGCGCGGGGGCCTCTGTGGGCGCGCTTGGGGCCTCTGTGGGCTGGGGCCTCTGTGGGCTGCGTCGGGAGCCTTAGTGGGCAACAGCAGTAACACCAACAGCAGTAACAACAACAGCAGTAACACCAATGACAACAACAACAACAACAATAACAATACCAGCAACCTAAACAACAACAGCAGCAGCACCACCACCAACAACAACAGCAACAACATGCAGCAACAGCAGCAGCAACATCAATAACAGCAACAACAGCAACAGCAACGGCACCGTTCTCAGAACATAAAGCCGATTGACTAAACCAAGACTGCCTGAACCAGAAGTGCTCTAAGAACGTTTCGTGCAAACCAGAAAAGGGTTCTTGTAACATTACTTGGTGGGCCTGTGGCGAGTCAGGACGCTTCGCCACTGCTTGACCCTGGCCTTGGCGAGCGGCCAAGGATGGCGCCCAGGTCACCTGTCTTCGCGCGCCGCGCCCATCCTGCGGCGATGGATCAGGCATGGTGGCCCTGGCAGCGCGCTTCCATGGTAAGGTACGAAGGGTTCGCGGCTCTGGGAACGCGCACCCGCCCCCCCCCCCGAGGCGCGACGCTACGGCTACCTCCGCGCCCTCGCGCCGCCGCCCTTGCGAGAGGGCACCTCTGCGCCCCAGGCCCGAGGCCAACGTCCTGCCACCCCTGGCCCTGGCGAGCGGCCGGGAGGGGTGCCTGGGCCGCAGAACTCGGAAAAGCGGGCGTTGCAACTTGTGCGCGCTGGGCGTTTTAGCCCTGCTTCTGGCCCCGGGACCACCTCATGCCGATCCCCTGCGATGGTACAACTTTTTCGCAATCGAATCTCAAGGAACTTCGCTCGTCGTGCCCCGTGATGCACGGCGCGCGGCTACAGTCGATGTTGCTTGGAGAAGACACGCGAGAGGACACAAGACCCTTCCGAGGGCCACACTGCCATAGGAACGTGCAAGGCATGACACAGGAGTGCCCTTCATCTGACAGGGTAGACCTACAGTTGACCCGTATCATCAGGACGCGCAGTCAGGGGCCTTGGAAGGCCATGCCGAAGCTTGGCGAGCGGGGCGCGGCCAGCGAAAGTGGCCAAGGATGGACCGACGAGACGAGGATGCAAGCAACAGGTACCCTTGGGAGAACTGCCCGTCCTTGCCGTGCGGGTTGCCTGCACTACTCAGCCTCGACTGTACCTTCGCGCCCTCGCGCCGCCGCCCTGGAGAAGGGCACCTCTGCGGCCCAGGCCGCGGCGCGCGGCCGGCCCTGGGGTGCCGTGCCAGCCCGCGGCTTCGGGATGGGCTCCTCTGCACCCTCCTCTCTTTTCCTCCTCCCCGCTTCCTCCCGCTTCCTCCCTCCTCCTCCTCCTCCTCCTCCTCCTCCTCCTCCCCTCCTCCTCCTCCTCCTCCTCCTCCTCCTCCTCCTCCTCCTCCTCCTCCTCCTCCTCCTCCTCCTCCTCCTCCTCCTCCTCCTCCTCCTCCTCCTCCTCCTCCTCCTCCTCCTCCTCCTCCTCCTCCTCCTCCTCCTCCCCCCCATTCCCCTCCTCCTCCTCCTCCTCCTCCTCCTGCTCCCTCCTCATGCCCCTTCCGCCTCCCCCTCCCTCCTCCCTCCTTGGCCGCCGCAGCCCGAAATCTTCGGGAGCATGTTCTATCTTCGGCGTGCCGCGACGCGCTGCTCGGGTCTGGGGGATCGGCCTCTCCATCCCTCTCCACTGCCCTCTGGGCGTAGGTGGTCGAGCAAGCTCTTGCGCTGCTTGCTCCCAGCTCCCTTCTTCTCTTCGGGAAGGGATCTGCCACTTCCCCTGCCCCGTCCCAGGGGTTTGGGTGTGAGGAGGACGAATGTGTCAGGGGGTCCCTGTTCGCCAAAGATAGCTCCAAGAGGGCCTCCGCTGCTCCAAAATGGCCCCCACGATGGCTCAAGATCGCTGAAAATGGTTCAAAATAGCTCCCGGCAAACCCCCAAGAGGCCCCAAGATGGCCACAAGACGGCTCCAAGTGCTGCCGGAGCCACCCAAGGATCCCGCCAAGCGTGCCAAGAGAACCAAGGACAAATAATGCACATTGCCTTCTCGCCTTTCCGCGTCAGATGGGCTTCTGAGGCATCAAGATGGTCCCAAAATGGCCCAAAAGAGCAACACGAGGGCCCCACGGGCCTCCCCAGACTGCCCCAAGAGCGCCCAAGAGCACCGCAATAGTGCCCCAAAAGACAGTTTTGAGGGCTCCTCAGGGGGACATGGATCAGGTTCCCCCCCCCCCCCCTGAGGCCTCCGCGATGGCCCCAAGAAGCCCGCCTGGGCTCCAAAGAGGCCCCTAAGAGGAGTCCAAGAGGGCCTCAAGACCCACCAACAGAGCCCCAAAGGGGCCCGAAGAGGGCCTCAAGAGAGTCCTGAGAGGACCCCATGAGGGCCTCTGGAACATCAGCTCTCATTGGCAGCGTTACCTCTGCCCTTCCCCATCCTCCCCTTAGCTCTTCGTGATCATTGTTCCCCCCCTCCTCCTTGCTTCTCCTCAGTGTCTTCCTTGTCTGTCTAATCCTACTCTTCACCTCCGCCTGTGCGTGGTTCTCCTGCTGCTGCTCCTACTGTTGCTGCATCTGCTGCTGCTCATCGTCTTCCTGCTGACATCCTCTCACACACAATTCCCTTATTCCCGTCCCCCTCTTGCATCACAGTTCCCCATCCAGATTTCAGAAGTCCCCCTCCTCCTGACTCCTTGTCCTCCGCGTCTCCTCCTCATCATCATTATCATCATTCTCTTCATCCCCTCGTCGTCCTCCAACTCCTACTCCCAACCGCTCTCCACTCCCCGTCCGTGATCCCTTCCCCATTCCCCGTCTCCGTCCCACTCTTCTGACAGCCCCTCCACGCGAAGAACCTTCGGCTTTGGCTTCGACATGGCAAGCGTCGTCTGCACCTGCAGCCTGAATTGCCTGCGGACGTGGCGGACCCCGACGGCTGGAGCAGGAGGAGGAGGCGGAGGAGGAGGAGGAGAAGGAGGATCATCCCCTCCTCTTCTTCTCCTCTTTGTCCCCATGTTCGTCCTCCTCTTTCCCGTACTCCTCCCCCATCCCACCTCAACAAGGGATGAGGGAGACTCCCTCACCCTCCCTTATCCTCCTCATCATCTCTGTCCCTGCTCTTCCAGAATCCCACCGCCCTTTAGTGCGTAGGTGGTCTAGGGTGGTTTGTCCTTCTATCTGCCCGTCTTGCCCTTCGGGGATGGGGTTCACCATTGTTCCTTCATAATATATATATATATACATATATATATATATACCCTCCCTCAAGCGACCGGGGGCCAACCCAGAACCATGCTCCCGCCCACCCCCCACTATCCCGGTAAACACACAATAACAAATGCACTCTGCCTCCAAATTCGGAGCCAACCCGATGCGCCCCCCCCAACAATCCATGCCAACAAAACAATACAGAGTACACTTTTGGGCCCAGTCTGAAATCCTGTTCGTGACACCCGCGAGCAGTCTCTATTGTTTTTGATATGGACGGCGGGGGTGTCAGCATATTGCCTGCTGTGCGCACGGCCACCATCCCTGACAGCCTGACAAACAACTGTACACAATTCACCTCGCGGATACATCTGGATCATGCGCGGCCACCCCGCGATCACTGTCAAGCGGTTTTTGACAGGGACAGTGACGGTGATGGCGAATGGTCTGCTGTGCGCAGGCCCACCAAACAAAATGATGGGCATTGGTGTTCGACAAGGGTGGTGGGGGTCGACATGTTTCCAGATGTGTGCTGTCTCGTGCGCAGACGCACCTGACGAACTCTGCACGTGCTCCGAACGTGGCGCACCTGGCGCGGCTGGAGCATGCGGCACACCTGGCGCACGCGGAGCACGTGTCGCATCTGGCGCACCAGGCGTGCCTGGCACGCTCGGGGCCCAGGGGTACCTGGCGCGCGTGGCGCGCCTGGCACGCGTGGCGCACCTCGCCCCAAAAGCCCGCACTTGGGGTCGCGTTTGGTTCCGAGTAGCTGTCCATCCAAAGGCGACCGCTGAACATGCTGAGGCTCGGGTGTTACTGATGTGCTGGGAGGGCGGGAGGGAATGGGTTAAACAGCTTGCTATCTAACGGGTGTCTTGACCCCTCCCCCTACCCCCTCCCCTGGACCTGTACGGGACGTCCCGCGAGGCTTCCAAGATAAGCTCCAAGATGGCTCAAGATACCCCTAGATGCCTCAAGATGGCTCCCAAGATGCCCCAAGAGACCCCAAGACCGCTCCAAGACGGCTCCACGTGGCCAAAGAGCCCCCCAAGGAGGCCCCGAAGAGGTCCAAATCCAACACCTAAGGCAAATCACTGGTTTGTGCTTTCTCGCCGTTTCGTTTCCGATGGCCAGCCGAGGCCTCAACATGGCCCCAAGATGGCCCGAGAGGGCTCCAAGAGAGGCTCAAGAGAGCCCCAAGACGGCCCCAAGAGCGCCCAAGAGTGCTCCAAGAGCGCCCCAAGAGGCGATGTGTGAGGCTCCCGAGGGGGGGCGCTAATTGAAGCTCCCCCCTCTTGTTTGACCGATGTCCTCCAAGATGGCCCCAAGAGCGCTCCCAACTCTCCCAGGAGCGCCTCAAGAGGGCCCCAAGAGGCACCCAGGAGGCCCCAAAAGTCCTCCAGGAGTCCTCCAAGAGGGTCCCGAGAGACCCCCCAGGCCACAAAATGCTCCCCGAGGCACCCGAGACGCGCCAAGGGGCCCCCGGGACCGGCAAGAGGCCACCAAGTCGCAAGAGAGGCCCAAGAGAGCCCCAATACGGCCCCAATAACGCCCAAGAGAGTCCCGAGAGCGCTCCAAGAGGGACCGTTCCTCTGTGTGCTGCCCACTTCTGTGATCGAGGCAACTCCTCTGGGCATCGTCCTTGGATGGGCTGGTGGGGTTACGCGACGCATCTTGAATTACCCTTCGAAGTCCTCCGCCCTCACTCTCCGCAGACATCCAACGTCGAACTTGATGTTTAACAAAGAACGCGGCTCCACACAGGTCTGTCCCGAGCCGTTGTCTGACAGCCCCAACGCGCAGTACGGGCCCCTGGAGGCCGAACACGGCCGACAGCTTCCTGCCGCGACACGCGAAGGTGTCACGGTCCCTCCCCCCTTCCCGCCCCCCCCTGTGTCGGGCACACGCTGACAGGGACTGAGGATCTGCGGATCTGCCGCGTGGCCGCCAGCTCCAGGGATCAGGGACGGCACCCCCGACACTGGAGGCCCGCGCCGCCTCGTTCGGCGACGGGGCGCGCCGACCCTGCAAGGAGACGGGAAACCGCCGCTGCAAATCAGCCCAGATCCATATTTCTCGCCCTCTCGGAGCTGCCCCACACCTCTGCAGCCCTGCTGACCAGGCCCCCTCCCACGGAGCCGCCGGCCCGCTCGGGAGGACCGACTCCTGGCCTCCCTCCCCCCTGTGAGACTCGGGCACGGGGGACTCGGGTTGGCCTGACGGGGGCCATCATGAAAGTGACGAGACCCAAACTGAATGTTGACGCGGGCTCCCGCTGCAGACATCCCACGGAAAATGGACCGTCAACATCCAAGACGCGCTCGTCAAGAAGAAGTCGGCAAACCCGAGTTCCGGCTCACTCGAGTCTTACGTTTCCCCGATATGATAAGGCCCCTAAAAACCAGAGGTGCTTCTAAGAAGCTCTCTACCCTTCCCCAACGCCCTCTGCGCGTGGCTGACAGCATCGAAATAGCGAGGTCAGTTCGAATCGGAACATGCATCCAATCGTGCCGCATCGGCAGGGAGTCGAAATTTGGCGGGGAGCGCGGGGGGGAAGTGAGAAGGGGCAGGCCTTCTCAGAAGGCTCGGAAGTCCCCAGGCCTTCTGAGAAGTTTCCCAAGCCTTCCCCGAAGACAAAGAAAACTTCTGACAAGGCGCGAGGGCTTCTGAGAAGTCCCGCCGCCTTCTGAGAACGCCTTCTCCTTCTCATGTCCCCCCCTCGCTCGCTGCCGAGAAATCGAATGGGCCACGCCAAGATGCACAACAACTCCACAAGCACCAAGCCGCATCGGATCGTCCTGATCGAATCGGATCGGGCCAGCCGAGATCGATACCGGAGCGGTGTCGATATGCCCCGCCGGGTCATCCTCTGCCCGCAGAGGATGACCATCATGGGACTATCAACCTGTTTGTGAACCAGGGTCAGGCGGAGGGGGGCGCGACCTGTACACTATGTCTGTACCATTGCGCTAGCTGCGATCAGAATGCAGGTGCTGCGTCTCGTAGGCTGGACGACACATGGATAGGCGAAGGCGGGGAGAGGAGGGAGGTGAGGGAATAGGGAGGACCCAGCATAGATACGTCTCCCCCACGGCCCCCAGGGAAAACTTTCAACTACAAAGAGATTACGCGCGCGCGCGCGGAAATGACTCTCCGAGGGTGGCGGCGTTCGCAGGCACCTCTGGGACGCCAGATATGGTACCTCTGGGGCGCCAGATATGCCTGAAATCGGCGAGTGTTCCAAAACGCCGAGATTTCGGGCAATGCCCCAATAATGAACAAGATGCACGCGTGTAGAAATTTCAACGTGGTAAGTTCTTCGTCGCGGGAGGGTCCTCCAGGTACATCTCATGTTCTGACACTTTCCTCCAGGAATGCCTGAGCGCGAACCAACTTTTCACACGAATGAGACTGAACATGTTGCGGTAGGTTGTAGGCTGCCTTCTATCTGCAGCTGGTATGCTACGTGGCGGCTCCCCCTTCGAGTGTCCAAGTGCTGTGCCTGCTGCATCGCGGCCATCGTGGAGTGGCGTCGGCGGTGCAACAACAAACGCCTCGCTCGAGACGTCCTTGCAATCTGTGCGCGCACGGCAAGTGTGCGAATTACCCCTGGCGACCCCGAACGCCACATGCGTACGTAACAACATGCCAGGCCCTGCACATGCCACAGCAGCCGCAACGTGACCCAACGCAGGAGCTACGACCGCGCCTTGCTACGAGGCCGCGGTGCACACGTGCGCTGCAGCAGCGCCCGAGCCGCACTGCAGGGGGGGGTAATGGTGGGGGAGGAGGGGAACAGGGCGTTACGCGATGGAAGGGCGCCGTAAAGCGCATTATGGCCCAAGGCTGAAGAAACACCCTCTCTCGGTCCTCCAGAACGTAACCCTGGCGGCGCCACACAATGGTGGCGCGAGGAGAGACGCCCTCGGAAAGAAGGCGGGGGGATCCCCAAAAGCCCAAAGGCCCTCCTGGACTGGCCCAGGAGACTCCGTGCACCCTTCCCTGAAGCCGGGAGGGCCCCCCAGGACACCGCCCGCCTTCCAAGCAGCCCTCCCGCCTTCTCTCAGACGGCCGCCCCCCTCGCACCCCCCCCCGTGCGCGGGCATATCCAGTGCGGCTCGGACTTTCTTGCAAGGGGCGCCACAAGGCCGAGGCGCACTGGATATGGATAAAAAAAGCCACTGCGGGCCAGATCTTTATCCATATCTAGTGCGCCTCGGGTTTCTGGGGAACGGAGCCCGCAACACCAAAATGCAATGGATATGTACACAAGTCTCGCCAACCTCCACCGAAACCATCAGGTACCGATACCGCTACTCCCTGGACCTCGCCCGGGGTGCGTTCTGACTAAGATTTGGAGGCGAACCCAGCGGTGGCGACGAGGGCCGCCCAGGAGGCCCAAGAAGGGGGAAACGAGGAAAAGGCAGCGGCAAGGGCACCTCTTCCTCCTCCGAGACTCGCCGCGGCCTCAAGCTGTCGGCGACCCGGCGGGCCATACGGCCGCGCTGCACCGCCTGGATCACCGCGGCGGCCCTGGCAGGCAGAAGCGCTGGCGGCCGCGCCCGCGGTGGGCCGGCCGGCCGCGCTCTCGCAGCCTACCCGGCGCTCTCTCGAAGGGCTCCCGACCTCCGCGCGTCGGGCGGAAATCGCGGCAGAAGGCCTTGTTTGGCGGCGAAGTCGGGCGGAAGTAAAGAGGGGCGGGCCTTCTCAGAAGGCTCCTCCTCCTCCTCCTCCTCCTCCGCCTCCTTCTCCTCCTCCTCCTCCTCCTCCTCCTCCTCCTCCTCTGGACTAGAGAGAACGAACGACACCACCCGACCCACGACCCCACGGGGCTTGGCGTATACCAGGGCATCTGGCATGGCTGTTGCGTGGTATACGCTGCGGCCTCCGATTGGCCGTAGCGCAACATGGAGGGCCGCAGGTGGGTTAGTGTCGTTTGTTGGTTGGTCGGGAAGTTCCCCGGCCTTCTGAAAAGTGTTCCGATCCCTCCTCGAAAACGCAGGCAACTTCTCCGGCGGCGTGAGGGCTTCTGAGAAGTCCCGCCGCCTTCTGAGAAGGCCTTCTCCTTCTCAGTTCCCTTCCTCGCTCGCCGCTGATTTGTGGCGCATGCTCTCTGGGGGAACTTCCTGGACAACAGGGCTCGTCAACAAATGTTCGGCATGGAAAGGTGGCTCCGCGGGAAAGGGTCTGGACCTCTGGGGAGCCCCGTTTTGAAAAGAACACATCGCAGGCTGTCTGGCAGCTTCCCGGCGCGCTATCGATGGCTCGCACGCGCTCTCGCCCGAGCATTGCCACGAAGGCTCGCAAGCGCGCTGCCTCTCGCACGGAGCCCTCGCGCTCTTTCAAAGCCGCCCATTCGTTCCCTCGGCGGAGCTCAGGCTCTCCCTCGGAGGAGCTCAAGCGCTCACTAAAAGGAACCTACAGTCATCGGCCTGACCTAAGGAACGATAAATAAGGAACGAAGCCCCATTTTTTCCCAATGCATACCGCATAAGGAACGATACATAACACATAACGCTTAAGGAACTGTAGATAACGCATGCAAACCTACGGAACGACCGAGCCCCTTTTGAAAAGTAAGTGTTCCTTAGTTAAGCCGCTCACTGTATGACGTGTTCCAGTCAGGCTGCAATTGGACCCGCTTCCTTGCAGTGCAACCCAACTCGTTGCGGTCCGCCTCTCTCTCCTGCCTGGCACTACCTTGCCACACTCAGCTTGACTCCCTCCTCTTTTCTCTCGTCCTTCGTCCTCCGCCTCACCCCTCCTTCCTTCCGGCTCTTGGCTTTGCCAGCCGGGCGGGCGAGGAGGTGCCCTTGCGCCCTCCGTCGCGGCCCCGCCGCAAATGTGCCTTTCCAAATCGGGGCGCTCCAAGAAGGCCCTCTTTTCCCGCGAATGGAAGGATGGATCCATCGCCATCGGTTGAGGCTGGCCCAAGGCCAGTGCTTCAAAAATGAAGCCCGTCGTCCTAAGGCCGGCGGAAGGTGTGCCGAGACCGGCGGAAGCGAAGGTGGGCACGCAAAGAGAGACCAACGCTGGCTTACTTCCTCTTTTGGGGGGGCAATTCTCGCTGACTTTGTATACATGTTTTGGGGCCAGGTCTCGCTGACTTTTGTTTAGGGCATACCTCCCAAACTGCTCTTGAAGCGGCCATGCACTTCGTTTTCAGAAGCGCCAGAGCCCCCGCGTCCTCGATGAGAACATGCACTAGAGTGCTTTGGGGTCGTGCTCAAAGCGCCTCAGATCGGATTCGGCGGCGAGGAGGGGTATCGACGATGGCAGCCCTGCTGATGGGGCCACGCCGTTTTCCCATAAGGAGACGGCGCGCGGAGAACGCCCATGCAGCCCATGCAATACGGTACGATCTTCGGGTAAAGGATCGCTGAAGCTACAGAAAGTAGGTGGCCGCTCAGCCACGCGTTCCTCGTTAGTGGGGTGCCCACGCCAGGGCCGCAGAACTGCAATTCGAGGGGGTGGGCGGGTCAAGGATAAATGTTTGCACAGCAGGGAAATTGTAAAGCAAAAGCACGGTGGTCGGTGTCGCAACAGCGACACACACACACCACAACGACAATGCCTTGCTCATCGAACCGCGAATGCAAGGTCATGTCAGAGATGCCATGCTTGGTGTGCCGCAATTGGGGAACTGAGTAGCACCAAGAAATGACTTCGCCCTACCTCGCTTATCCTCCCCGTCTGTTCCCCTCTGCCCCTCTCTCTTTCTCTCCCTCCCTCCCTCCCACCCTCTATCTCTCATGCTATCGTTCTCTTTCTCTCTCTCTCTCTCTCTTTGTTTCTCTCTCTCTCTCTCTATCTCTCTATTCATCTCTTTCTCGCACCACTCGTCCATCCAGCAACCAGAGATGTAGGCAAGGGAAGGACATCAAGGAAACATCTCAACGCGTACGGTGTCGTCGATCATGCTATATGTGCTCTGGGCCAGTGCAGGGAGCGGGCAAGCCGCTGAAGGCGGAGAGGGGGGCAAATACCAAGAGAACAAACTCAACACCTCATCCTCCTCCCGTCTTGCCTCTTCCCTAACTCAGCTGCGGCCACCTCGAAGTTCCATCGAACTCGGCCTCTGCCACGGCCACCTCGGACGATAACCTGAAGGCCGAAACACTATGACACCCCGAGAGCATCCGTAGTTCCGTTACTCCCCTCACTTGTTCTGGGGCACCGTAGACACCCACGGCCGAGAACGCGGGAGGAGGAGGGAGGAGAAGGACAAGGAATTCGCCTGCACAACGGGCCAACGGTGTGTAAGATCCCTCACACAGGTTACTCAAGTCGGAGTGTTGAGGTATCTACTCCGCGCGCGCAAGGGCGGCCCTGGAGGGTCTGCGGATCTGGCTGGGGCCGAAGCCGGGGCGAAAACCCTTCAAGAGCGGGCGAAACCCCGCCAAGGCCGCGTGCCAAAGCGTGTCAGGCTCCGCGCTGGCCCAAAGATGGCTACGAGATGGTGTAACGATGGCCCCAAGATAACCCACAATGTTCCAATACGGCCCAACGAACTGCACAGACGGCGTAAGGTGGCCGAATGACCTCTCCTTGGACGCTCCATCGCTCCAACAAGAGGGCCAGAAATTTGTGAAATATGATCCTGTCTGTGCGGGCTTCCACTGGCTTCTCGGGCCCCGAGGCGGCTACAAGAGGACCACACAAAAGCCCTGAGCGGTCCCGTGATCCCCCAAGGTGGCCACACAAGCTCCAAGAAAACCCCCAGGTGCCCAATGACGTTCAGCAACAAGGCTCAGTGGGAGGAAGCTTTGGGTCTGTGGGAGACAGGGCTTCATCCTCCTCAGTCATGGAACCTCCAGGACACCCTGGATTGCATCTGGCATCCACGGCCAATGACCCCGCCTAGGTGGTAAAAAAACTAACAAGTCGACTGTTGCACCCAACGAATTGGGATGCAGTCATTTGCTTATCCGTCTCCCCTGGACACCCCTAGAACCATCGAAAACGTTTGAACACCTCCGAAAACTCCAAGGATGAGTATCCTCTCACCACCTCCCGCCCTCCATCACTCTCCACCTGCACCCTCATACAGTCTCCCCCTCCTGTTGCAACCTCCACGTTCCTCATCATTCGGGGGGTCCCACGGGTGTTCCTGTCCCAAGGTATTCCCAAATGTTCGCACTGCTTGGGAGCCCCCGGGGCCCTCTGGGTCTGCTTGACATTGTGAGGGGCATAATGTGGACAAGGTGTGGAAACAATGCATGCTACCCAGCACGCTTTGCTATGAGACCCCGCTCCTGTTGTGCCGACATGCAGCGGGGGCTACCACGGAAGCAGCAGTAGGGTAATACGAGGCAAGACCATGAAGAACATTGAGCAAACAGGATCGCGAAGGTCCTCCGCCACAGTTGGCCACAACCGAAATTCAGCAAGGACAAACCGTCCCGGCAGCCCTATAGGCCTACCACAACAGTTTCTCATAACCCCTCAAAATGTTTGAACAACAAATGCTTTGTCTTTAAACTACAAGGCCGGACTATGCAAACTATACAGTCTCAGACAGAATTGCTCGAATGACATTTCACGCAAGCCACAACAGGCTATTATGCTATTATTCGGTGGGCCTATAGGCAAGCCAAGACACTTCGCCGCTGCTTGACGAACCCTGCCCCCCACGCGACGCCGCCGCCGGCCTGCGCTTCTCGTCGAGCCAGGGCCCTCGCTTCTCCTCCTGGGCGGCCTTCTTCGAGATGTCTTCGGCCTCGGGGCGAGGCCGAGGCGAGCGAGGGGCGGGGGAAGGGAGGGGAAAAAGAAACGCACAGGAAAGAAATGCTCCTTCTCCTTCTCCACGACGCTCCTCCATTTTGATATGGTTGCTTCCCCTCCCGGTGGCTCTCCCCCTGAAAAACCCAAGCGCTGAAAACACAAATAATCGTCGAGCTTTGCCCCCCCTTCCCCAGGGCCCGTCGGCCCCCGGGGGGTGATGAAATTATCCTGGCGCAGGACCCAGCCATGTGCAGTTGTGAGTACCGCAGTTGTGAATGTGTTCTTCGGTGGAGCTCCCTCTGGGGCCACGAAGCGCTGTACTGGGTGGGGGGGGGGGGCGCATGCGGGCGGTAGCACTGTGGCCGTCGGTGGAACTCCCTGTGGGGCCACGAAGCGCTGTACTGGGTGGGTGGAGGCGCATGCGGGTACCCCCACTGGGGCACTGGGGCCATTTGGTGGAGCTCCCTATAGGGCCACGAAACGCTGCACTGCCTATGATCGGCATACCCCCCCGACCCGCCTGGACCAACTGATTCCCAACATCGAGGGCGCACGCGATGTTTTAATGCGGTTGCGGCAGCACCCGGCCTAGCGCGGTCCGCGAGCACGGGGCCCGCGTTCTGCGCGCTCCCAGGCGCAATGGGAAAATGCAGAATTCATCCGAAACGGGACTAGGGTGGGTGGGAACGTTTCGCAACTCGCCGGCTTCAGCCAAAACGGCCACGTCCGGCGAAGGCTAGCGAGACGCCATCCTGAGCCCGCCCTCCACCCGGATCAGAGTTAAGAAATTGTTACACACGTCCTAACGGCCACTAGCAACAATTTCTGCCTATGATCGGCATACCCCCCCGACCCGCCTGGACCAACTGATTCCCAACATCGAGGGCGCACGCGATGTTTTAATGCGGTTGCGGCAGCACCCGGCCTAGCGCGGTCCGCGAGCACGGGGCCCATCCTGACCAGCGCTGCCGGGGCCCGCACTACCGCACAGCACCGCCTTGCGCGCCCTGCGGAGAACTGGGAAACAGCGCCCGCAGAGGTCTTTGTACAACCGGGGAAGGGCACTGACGCGCACGGCGTTGCGGCCGCACTCAAAATGCCAAAGGCACCTGCAGAGACCTTGGCTGTCCTCTCCAGCTGCGTCGAAGACCAGCACAGCATGGTACACGCCACTGGCCTCATTCCTGACGAGGGCGACGTCCTCGCCCAGGCCAGCCGAAGGCGACGCGGGGGCGCCCTGGCAGGATTCCTCGCTGATCGCCCGAAGACGAAGGGACTCCCAATCCAAGTACCTTTTTATCTCCGCGACGTCGAGGCGGATCGTCGCCCGCTCCTGCGACCCTGCCCCGGCGCTGGACTCGAGGCAGCGAACCCGCTCGAGAAGATCGTCGAGACGCGATGCCGTCGCAGGACCTGTGGCGCCCTCACGTCGGGCCTGGTGCCCTGTTGACGTCGCCGCGAGCTGGCCCGCCACCTCGTCCAGGCTCAACGAGACCGACGCGCCCGGGGAGGCGCCGCAAGAGGCCCGGAGCGCCCAGGCCGTGGACACCGCCAACGGCGCAGCCCGGATGTACCCGAGGGCAGCGTCGCTCCCCCAACGCCCCAACAACTGGATAAGCCAGATGTCCAAGCCAGCGCGGGCGAGGCTCTGGGCGCCGGACACCCGGAGAGAGTGCCCTCCCCAGAGGTGGAGGCCGTCTGCAGAGACCGCGGGCAGGCCGAGCGCCTCCGCGGCGGCCCGGATGGTGGCGACGACCGCATCCTTCTCGCACACCTTGCCCTCGGGGTCCGGGAACAAGGCCAGGTCAGGCGCGGGCAGGCCGTCCGCCGAATGCCGCGCAGGAAACCGAGCCCTGAGCCATGACCGCTGGGCCCACAGCGCGTGGGCCGGGCAAGCATTGCCGAAGACCCCAGCGCCGCAGCAGCAGCCGTGTGTGCGGGCCACGCCTAAGGCCCGAGTGTCCGTCTTTGACGCGGGCAACAGCCACGTGGAAGCGAGTCGGCCGTCCGTCCCGGCGTGGAAGGTGACCATGTGCGCGGGCGCGGCAGAAAGCTCGATCTCGCGCGTGAGCCACCAGGCGCCCGCCAGCAGCGCCAACCGGGGGTTGGCGGGGCCCCCCGCAACCAGCGGAGTCGCGTCCGTCCGGAGCTGGGCTAACGTCTCCATCGCAATGCCCTCGACCTTGCGGTCTGGCCCGAGCCCCCGCTCGCACGAACGCCGTGCCTCGGCCAAGGCTTGGCCCAAGGAGGGGGGGAAGTCGAGGTCGGCCTGCACGTGCATCTTCTTTGCCAGCGACAGGTACAGGGCTGCGGACCTGTATCCGCCAGCCTTCAGCGAAGCGCCCAGCCGCCTGATCTTCTGCCGGGTCAGGGGGATCATCTCGACGCCCCACTGCTCGAAGATGGCCTTGAGCGTCCGGCGGCGCGACGCCTCCGAGTTCGCGGTCGTCGTCGCCAGCACTTCCGCGTCGAACTGCTCGAGGGCGCGGGCCTGGGCCTGCGCCGACGTGAGGTCCGCAAGGCACCCCCTCCGGTACTGGTGCCTCCCTGGCGCCTCGCCCCGCAACCCAGGGATCGACGGCCGCGCGGCCTCCCCCTGATGCGCCGCCGTACCCTGGGGACCACCGCCTCCTGGCGCCAGGCATGGCCGCGCCGGGCTGGGGCCCGACACGCTGCCATCTGCCGCGCCGAGGAGTGGACTACCCCGATGCCTGGCAGACGCCGGGCCTGGATCCTGCCCAACCTGACGCCGTTTGCGTCCTGCCAGGCTGGCTGCCAGATCCCACCGCGGCTGGAAGGCGCACATGGCGCGCGCGGCGCGCCGTGGGCGACGGCGCGGAGCCGGCCCACCTCGGGCCGCGGCACTACCGGACTGGGGGGGGGCGGGGATGCCTCTGACTAGCCCGGGAGGGCGGCCTCCAAAATGTGGCATCAGAGACCTCGTGAGGGTTAAAACTGAGGCCTCAGTTTTAACCCTGAATCTCGAGGGCGGCCTCCAAAATGTGGCATCAGAGACCTCGTGAGGGTTAAAACTGAGGCCTCAGTTTTAACCCTGAATCTCCCTTGCCCGGGGGCGCGCCGGGGGGCCGGGTGGCCAGGGGTGCGCACGGGGGGCCGGGTGACCAGAATTCACCGGGGGCGCCCGGCCGCCGCCCGGCGAATTCTGAGCGCCCGCCAGGGTGCGCTCAGAATTCCCCGGGGGCGCCCAGCCACCGCCCAGCGAATTCTGAGCGCCCGCCAGGGTGCGCTCAGAATTCCCCAGGGGGGCGCCCGGCCGCCCCCCGGACGCCCGCTGGGCGCCCGCGGGGGCGGCCCCGCCCCGCCCCCGGGGACCTCCGGTGGGGCGAGGAAAAGGTAGGGACGATGAAAGCAAAACTTTTCAAGCCACCCCTCTGCTGATATGGTCTCGCGCCGCCCTGCACTGCCTTTGCCCCGGGAGCCGAGCGGCGGCGCCGCCTTCATGGCCTGGCGCCGCCCTGCCCAGGCCCCCGCTGGGCGTCCGGGAGCGCGCGGCTGAGACTGGCGCGGCGCACGTCTCACTCGGGAACCCGGGCCCGCCACACCTGGCGCCACGCGGGCACGGGGCTCCGCGGCACGCCGTGCAGCCTAGCTGGGAACGCCGCGGGAGGCACGGCCGCCAAACGGCTCAGGGAGTCGGCGACGAGGTTGAGCTCCTTGGGCAAGTGGGCGCACTCGAAGTGCAGGGGCCACCGAGCTGCCCGCCAGGCGATCTCCCGGGCGACGACGAGCATGTCTCCGCTGCCTTTGAGCTGCATCGCGTCCTACGGATCCACCAAGGTGGATCCACGGATCCACTTCGGTGGTCACGTGGCCATGAGGTGGATCCGTTGAACGGTTCCGCTACAAAGTGGATCCGCGCGTTGTTGGTGGATCCGCGCGTTGTTGGTGGATCCGTGCCATGGTTTTGGATCCGCGGTTCGATTTCGGATCCGTACATGAAGTGTTCGCGATCATGTGTGTTCAGCGTTATATGGTGCATGCGAATGCATTCGCTTGCACCATATAACGCTGAATACACATGGTATGTATGGAAAATTGTTCAGTGCATAACACGGTGCGATTGCCCTGTCGTGTTATTATGGTGTTTGGTGCATGTGTTATGTGTTATTATGACATTATCGTTATGACTTTATTATGGGATAACTGACATTATCTTGTGTTCTCTGGTGTCACGTGTGCTTACTTTTCATAAGGTCTTCTTATGGCGGTTGGTGTTCTTATGGTGTTTGGTGTCACGTGTGTCACGGTGTTCGTATGGTGTTTGGTGCCAGGGTTATGAGCCTTCAGTGCGATTGTTATATGGTGTTTCCTGATGTTTATGCGTGGTAACCTGCTCGAAATGTACGTGCGCAACGTTGTCATGGTTGCTTTGTCGTGTTGCATTGGTTCATGCGTTGTTGCATTTGTGCCTCCTTTTTGTCTGTCGTTGCCCCGCAGGGTTCGAATTGTTCAGCAAGCTTTCCTTCTGTCCACGTTCAGCAGGCCCCCCTTCTGTCCCCCTTGCGCGCGCGGGATGGCGCCAAAGAAAGGAAGTTACACTCCGCCAAAAGAAAGCCCGAAGCTCGCTCAGTCCAAATCGTGTTCGAAAGCCAGCCTGAAATCAGACGACGAGCCCGAGGAAGCCCAGGATCTCCCAGGAAAGATTGCTGAAGCGATAATCTTGACAGCTCCAGTGGGAAAGACGACGTTGCTCGACTACGCCAACAATATGAGAAAAAGCAGCCTTAACACTGAGAAGCTTTACGAGGCCATCCGTTTCCCTCTCTCTCTTTTGTTGCTCCTCTTTGAAGGAAGGTCGTCGAGAAAACGCAGGCTGGGGAGGAGGGGGAATGACGGAAGGAGGAAGGAAGGGGGAAGGAAGGAGGAAGGAAGGAGGAAGGAAGGAGGAAAGAATGAGGAAGGAAGGAGGAAGGAACCAGGAAGGAGGGAGGTGAAAGGCAAAGGAGGGAAGGAAGAACAGAATGATGAGGAGGAGGGAGGGAGGAAGGATGAAGGGCGATACCTCCGCCCCAGCGAGGCCAAAGATATGCTGAAAGCCATCAAAGAAAGGTGCCCGTTGAACCCAGTGCCGAGTGAAGAGTGCGTGAAGGATGCTTTGAGAATGGTGCACGATGTGAAGGAGTTCGACATGACTCGTGAGGTGGGATGGGAGGGAGTGCAGGAGTAGAGTAGAGGGATGTCGAGTGATTTCCACTTCTCTTCTCCCCTTCCCTTCTCCCATTCCATTCGAACACGGGGCAGTGGAGGTGAAAGACTTGTGGTGCCAATCGATGAGCGACAAAATAAGGACAGCTTTGAGGCACATCCAAGACGCTCATAATAGACGGCCCGAGACGGGATGGCTTCAACCCTTTTTGCCAGATCAGGACAAGGACGAAGAGGGCGCCGCAGAAGAAGAAGAAGAAAATAATAAAGAGGAGGAGGAAGAAGAAGAAGAAGAAGAAGAAGACGAGGCGGGAAAGCCACCAGTAAGAAAGAAACCAGCTGCAGCTTCAAAAGACGACGAAGAAGATGATGACGACAAAAAGCAGAAGCCACCAGTAGGAAAGAAACCAGCTTCAAAAGACCCCGAAGATGATGCGGAATATAGTGAAGAAGACGAGCCTCTGCTAGGAAAGAAACCAGCTGCAGCTCCGATGGCCGACGACACAGACATAAAAAAACAACCAGTAGGAAAGAAACCTGCGGCAGCAGAGGAGGATGGAACTGAGGATGCGGAGGAGGAGAAGGAAGCGAGCGGCCATGCATCCAGGAAAAGGCCGGCAGCTGCGGCGGCCCAAGCGAAAGACGAAAAGAAAACCAAACATGGAATGACAGCTGACGAAGCAGGGCTTCCAAAGAATTTCTGGGCACCATCTGATGCCTGGATAAAAAAAGCAGAGAGGAAAGCCCAACGGATGACCGCGGTTTCACGATGGCTAAGAAACCTGATGGTTTCGAATACGTCCAAGAATCAACCTCGGAATCCGATTATTGTGGTATCCCTCCTAGCATGTTCGACACGGAAGTAGTTGAGATCCCAAGAAAAAGGAAGAAGGTTTGGAGGTTGCGCGAGAAAGTGGCTCCTGACAAGAGCCCAGAAAAATGCAACGTGCACGCAGAAGGGGCCACCTGGGTTTCCGCGAGGCGCGCAGCGTGCCATCAGACCACAATCCCAGGGAAAAAGAAACAGCCCAAACCCGAGTGGTCGAATCATTTCAATGTAGATAGAGATGGCGTTGTCGTTGCAATGTTCAGTTTCGGCTGGGTGAAAGTCTGTAACATGACGCGTGATGACCTCCAGGAGTACGAGAAAGCTGAAATGGAAGCAAAACGCAAAAAACATCAGAATGGCACGGGTACGGTCTGGACGGGCATGAAAAAAGACGAAGAGATCAGAGTAAAGAGGCTAAAAGATCGATCTTTCATTTATGTATTGAGCAGCCCAACTGTGAAATCCCTCTGCATGACAACGGTCAGGCTCGAAGTGACGGAAGAGATAGCAAAAGAGTGTTTGATCAAGGTTGCTACAGAGTATTGTTCGGGGAAGGTGAAGAAAGAGAACTTGTACAGCAGGCGGGACGAGATATTGACAGAGATGATGTCCAAGAGTGCTGCTGCTTCTTCGAGTGGCTGAAGACAAAGGTAGAAAATGACAAAGTCAGATAGCCAAGGGCTTGACAAAAGCACAGAAGAATATAAAAGATAAAGAACAAAGACAAAGAAGATAAAGAAATTAGAACAAAGATAAAGACAGCGATCGAAGGCAGAAAGACAAAGAAGATACAGAAATACAGAAGGCAGACAGAAGGCAGAAAGACAGAAGACCGAAGGCAGAAAGACAGAAGAAGACAAAAGAAAAGAATAAGAAAAGAAGAAGAGGGCATGCGAAAGCAAAAGATGTGAGCATGTGCCACGCAGCGCGGCAGCCCTTGTCTGTTAAGAAGCATGTTGCTTTTCGCGAGTGCAGGCTGAAAAGATGAACGGGGAGGGGTAGGTTGACTTCATGTGTGAACGCATGCCATTCTTTATTGTTCTTGCTTTTGTTACGGTGGTGCGCGGCTGTCATTTCCTTTGGGAGAGCGTGTGTTGCATTGTGCCTCGTGAGTTGCATCCGCTCTATCTTCTCTCCCCCTCACATCAGTCTTTGAGGTCTGTCCTTCTTCATCCGCCGCCGCAGCTGCTAGCAGTCTCGAGTGCCATCTTTGGAAAGCACTGGAGAGTGCCACTGAGGGGGGGGGGGGCCATGTCACAAGAAACTGAGGGGCTGGGGTTTCCGACTTTCACGGGCGCGTTCGGAAGGATTGGAGGGCCTCAGGAGGGCAGGGCGGTTTCAAAGGGCGACTTCGGAGACGAGCAAAAGGTGCGAGACGTTATGGCGGAGAGCTTGCGCATAGACATTCCCGATTCGCTTCGTGGTGCGACCGTCGATTGCGACGACAGTTTCGGCTCGCGCGCAGAAGCAGAAGAAAGCACTTCAGGAGCAGGAGGGAGCAATTCAGCAGGAGGAGGAGAAGTAACAGAACGCAGTTCAGGAGGAGGAGAAGCACGCGAACGCAGTTCTGGAGGAGAAGAAGCCAAAGCAAGCAGTTCAGGAGGAGGAGGAGGACATGAGGAAGCCCATGAAGTGAAGCCTGAAGGTGGCGCGGGATATGATCCTCTACTCGATGAAGCGGGCGAGACAGCGCAAAGAATTGCGTACAGTCAGGAGGGTGAGAATGAGAAAGATGAAGGCGGCACGACTCAGAGGCCAGCTGCAGTAAAGAACGAAGGCGAAGACGACGCACATGAGGATGAGGCAAAGCAGCATGACAAGAAGGATGATGATTTGCCACCAGGAGATGAGGCAGAAGCAGTGCAGCAGGAAGAGAAGGAAGAAGGGCAATTGCCACCAGAACAGGTCGCAGCACTTCAGAAGGCCTACAAAGACATTGCAGATCTCAAAGCCAAGAATGCAGAGATGGAAGAGGAATTCTCGGAGAAGGCGAAAGGAATAATCAACGTGCTCACGAGAGGCATCGCCAACAAAGTGCCTTCTCGCAGTGACGTATACGGCCAGTTCCAACGCTGGCTTAACAAAAAAACTAACGCAGAACAGAAGCAAGCACATGACAAAATGAATAACGACGAGAAGAGAGCATGGCGAACAGAATGGGCACAAAAAAAATTGAAGAAGGTAAAAGAACTTTACTCGAAGACTGAGGTCTACAAACGGGTTGACGTCACGAAAGGCACCTACCGCTCACTCGGTCGGGTTATCAAGGATCGGGATTCTCGTGCAGCAGTGTTAGGCAGCAGTGTTCGGTAGTAGTGTTGGGCAGCAATTGTTCCTCAGTCCTCTGTCCTCCTCTCGTCCAACCCATCCCTCTTAGTTCTCGCAGCCGTCGCCCCCCACCACCGCTAGCGGCGCAGGAGGAGGGTGGCTACGAGGACCCTGAGAACGTTAAGGCAGCCATCAACTACTGCGAGATGTGCGCGACCCTCGGGGGAAATTGGGTAAGGTGGTGCAGGTTTAGGAAGTGCTGGTTGTTCTTGTATCTCGAAGAAGGGAAAAGGGAGACACTCGAAGAATGCTGGGAGAAGTACGAAGAGCTCGCTCCAGAGGGGAACAGGGCAGGGGAATGGAGCAATGATGTGATTATCTCGTGTGTACATCTTTCGTGCGCGTGACAGTTTGCATGCAGATTCGTTCGGCTACTTGAGAGAGAAAGGGGACTGGGGTAGAATGGAAGCAGAGAGAAGAGGGGTAGGGGAGGAAATGAAGAGCCACTGCGAAGAGACAGTCGTGGAAACACCAAACCCGAAGAGGC
This sequence comes from Prorocentrum cordatum, assembly GCA_963575745.1. Taxonomy (NCBI): domain Eukaryota; class Dinophyceae; order Prorocentrales; family Prorocentraceae; genus Prorocentrum; species Prorocentrum cordatum. The sequence goes on along the minus strand of CAUYUJ010017493.1, from coordinate 353,248 downwards.
AGAAGGTGGATTCGACTGCAGGCACCCCCCCTGCCCCTGAAGAACCCCGAGCAGGAAAGAGGAGCGCTGAAGAAGAAGTCAATGTTCCAAAGCCGAAGGCCCAGAAGAAGAGTGAGTCAAGCGATGGTGGAGGAAAGGAGAGGTCGACTGAAGAGAAGGAGAAGGAAACGGCGAAGAAAACTGCGGCTGAGGAGAAGCTCATGAAGAAGAAGAAGGATGAAGAGGCAAGGGCTGAGAAGAGAAGACAAACTGAAGAGAAAAAGCAGAAGAAGAAGGAGGAGCAAGAACAGAAAAAGATACAGAAGGAGGCTGAAGAAGTACTGAAGCTGTCACCAGGAGGCAGAGAGAGAAGGGAAGCGGGAAAGAAGCTGAAGAGATGCGAGGACGATCTCAAGAAACTCAAAGAATGCTACAAAGATGCTGTCAGCGCCGCGCAGACCTTTGAGGCAGCGAGCGAAAGGAATCCTGATTACAAATGGCTGAAAGAGAACGACAAGTACAAAAAGGATCTGACCACGCAATTGAATACTGTGATAGAGTCGTCCACTGACTTGTTCACGCGCTACTTGACCGAGGGGCTTTCTCAGATGAAGAAAGAAAAAAAGAACGACGTACTCACGGCGGACATCGATGATACCCTTGCGAGGACCATGAGAGGGAGCAGGAGGAAGGGCACTGGGGGCTAGGATGAGGAACGTGAGAGGCGGAGGAAGGGACATTGATTGGATGGGAGGTGCAGGTAGCATGATGTGATAAATAAGAGGAGAAAAGAGTGAGGCGTGGAGAGAAGAGAAGCGAGGAGGGAGGGAAGGGATGGGTGCAGCGCTGAAAGCACCTCAGGATGACGAAGCCAGTCGAGGACCTCCGTGAGATGAACGAAAAGTTGGCCGACCACCACAAGACGGAGATGAAATTCCTGAAAAGCTAAGCCTGATCCGCAGGTCTGCCCTCCCGATGCCAGGGGACGACTGCTTGAATAAGAAAAACATTAAAACCTGGAAAAAAACATGAAAAAACAAAAAAAAAAAAAACGAAAATCCCAAAATCGGTTTCGGCCCGCGGACCGATGATTTTGCGATGATTTTTTTTCCGATGATCTACCGGTGATTTTTGCATTTCACCTGTAAAAACACATGGTTTCCTCACCGTTTCACCCCCCAAGACGAGCGATGATTTTACCGGTGAGGTACCGGTGATTTTTCCTGGGCTGCCGCGGCGATCCCCTCAAGGTCTCCACAGGCCTTCGAGCGTTCCAGTCGAAGCCGTGAAAGCATTTGAAAGCTTTCGGGACCCCTTGAAGGCCCTCGAGGGCCTCTCAGATTCAGATGTCACAGGCCCCCCCCCCTCAGGTTCGAGCGAAGCAGTCGCCTCCAAAGGCAGTAGAGCTCTAGGGCTGGTTCGGCGCTGCTGGGGCCAGGATAGAGCTCGATGGCCGAGAAGGAAAAGGTCCCGTTCGATGTCTTGTGCCACGGTCGTGCGATGAGTTTCGCGATGGGTTCCTATGGAACCCATGAAGTTCCAATGATATCTGGTGATTTTGAGGAGGAGGAGGAGGAGAGAGAGAGAGATGGAGGGAGGAGGGGGAGAAGGAGGAGGAGACGAGGAGGAGGAGGACGGGGAGGGGGGAGAAGGAGGAGGATGTGGAGGAGGATGAGGAGGGAGATGAGAAGGAGGAGGAGGAGGAGAGGGGGGATGTCACATTCGAGCTGCGACTGGCTCGACGGTGCAGACGCGGCGCCAGCTCCCCCCTGGCCCTTCCTCAATTGCGCCGCGCAGCTGCTGATGGGGATAAAGAAAAGAGAAAAGTCGCCCGAATCACCAGAGCATGTGTGGGAGAAAGCAAAGATATCGCGAAGCGACTCGAAGTACCTAAAAGAGAAGGAGGAAGCAGAAAGAGCAGCAGAAGATGAATCGGCAAAGCAAAAAAAAGAACATGGAAATGATCTGGTCGAACTCATTTTGGACCATTACTTGACTGGTAGAAAAATATCGGCGAAGTCTGTATGTATATTGTGCTGGCACGCGCACGGAGCTGGTGTTGAGCAGGCTGAAAGGTTCAAGTTAAGCCCGACATCCCAAAGTGGAAAGTTCCAAAGAAAGCTAGACACGGCGTTAGGGTTCGAAGAAATGGACTCGAGGTTGTACTTTATGGAGACGCCAGGTGTAGGAAGGTATGACGAAGCTAGATGCCCACAAACGGTTTCAACCACCCCACCACACGAAGCCATTGCCTCGGAGATCGAGAAAGACCCTTACATACTTGAGTCTTGGTCTTCTAAAGCTGTGGGCCATGAAGAAGAATGGATGAAAGCATATTTCAATCATCCTCTTGTTAAGTCCGCGACTCCTGAAGAAAGAAAGCGAATACTTCCAATTGCGCTATATCAAGACAAAGCCCCGTATACAAAAGACGACTCGTTTTGGAATATGACGTGCCACCTTGTGAACAGTTCTCACAGACACATCGTCGCAGTTCTCAAAGATAATGAACTTTGTGGTGTGAACACGGGGTGTGGGTGTTCCCACTGGTGTAGTTTGTATCCCATCTACAGAATGGTACACTGGAGTCTGTCAGCGCTCTTTTCTGGCAACTTCCCAGATGCCCGTCACGATAAAACCGATTGGCGAGAATCTGATTTGCAAAGGAAAGAAAAAGCTGGCAAGCCGTTAGGGTTTCGATGCGTCGTTGTAGACATTAAAGCGGATTGGCCCGAACTGACAACAGGTATGGGTTTCCCTACGCAGAAATCCAACGCTAGCCCCTGCTTGTTCTGCAAAGTATCTCAAAAAGAGTTCATGGAGCACTCCGACCACGCACCCTTGACGCCAATCAAGCAAGAAGACTACGAAGAAGAATGCAGAAAAAGAGAAAAATGGGTCCTCGTCAGTAATGACACTCAGTTCCGCGCTATCAAATTTAGGCTTGAGTATAAGAGCAGGTACAGGGGCCGAGCGCTGACAAGTGACATCCCTTCCCTGGGCCTCCTAAAGCACGATCGGCTAGAACCGAGCGCAAATCTTATAGATACAGGTGATTTCGACAACATGGGGGGCATGCCCTTCAAACCGTTCCTTGTTTGCTTCTGGAGGGAAAGCAACGAAGAAAGGGTGCATCACAGAAACCCGTTGTTGGACCCCCGCCTTGGGATATCAGTGCTGACTTTCAGCATAGACGAAATGCACTGCGTCCATCTTGGAATTGCAAAAGTTTACGCTGGCACTGTGATATGGAGAATGCTACTCAACAATGTTTTCGGATTCAGCAACCTCACGAGGAAAGAAGACAAAATAAGAGTCGGGCTGAGAAGAATAAAGCTGCTCCTTGACGACTGGTACCCCGAAGAGCGAGAAAGGAGAGGCGTCAGAGAAGATCAGATATCGCGCATAGGCGACCTCACGGAAGGCATGATTGGGGACGAAACCAACCCGACGATCTCGACGAAAGCGAACGAAACCAAATGGTTATTTCGGTTTTGCGTGAAACTGATGCAACAGCACGGCAATAAGCTTCCTGAAAAAGATGTGCCTGTGGCGTTATTAGACTGTGGGAGAACTCTCTTGCGGTGGATGGATATTTGCGATGCTCAGGACAGACATGTACCAGATGATGTATGCAAAGAGCTGAATCGTTTAGCGAACCTACACTGCTCATTGTGTGTTCAAGCTATGGTTCATATTCTTCCTAAACATCACCTGTTCAAGCATCTATCTCACGGCATTGCGGAAAAAGGTGCTCCAAAGTTCTACCATACGTACCTGGATGAACATACGAATGGTGTTATTGCTAAGATATGCGCTACTTGCCACCGCAACAGGTTCGAAAGAAGAGTGTTCAGCAAGTACGGCTACATGCATGGAGGACGAGAGGGGTGGGCATGATTCAGGGTGGGGAGGCTTGGTTGGGCAGGCATGGCAGGCAGAGCAGACACCCCCCGCAGGATCGCAAAGCAAAGTGCTGACATCCTTCTGAAGCTAAAGAACAAAAGGCTAAATCGACTGGGCGACTTCACGGTGGGAAGGGCCATTCCGATGCCCGCCTTTATTCTCTCCCATCGCTGTTCCTAAGCTTTCTTCTCTATATTGTTCTTCTTTTTCCTACTGGAATCCCATCTTCCTTTGCTATTCTGAGCGAACATAGCGGTGCTGAGGCGGGAAGGAGGGGTGGCAAAGATGAGTGAGGAACAGAAAGCGTGCTCTGATTTGATCGCGCTTGCATCTATCAGTCGGGACTGGCAGGTGGAAATCGTGAAAGTCCTGCTCGGAAAGTGAGGTGGAGCTCGGGCGCACGGCTAACCATTTCATGCGAGACTTGCGCTGGTGTGCGAAAACAATCTCCAACCCGTCGAAATCCCATCCGACCCCCTCCCCCCGTGCCGCCATCTCCCCCACCACGAATCGCAAAGCATGGAAAGGTTAGCCCGTCGACCCTTTCGCTCAACAGGGCACGCACGCGCGCGCGCTGGGGCCTATCGGTGCGCCCGCGGGGCCCCATGGCGAAGATCCGCGAAGCAAGGCAGAAGGATCAAAAAGCTTGTGACGACAAAGGTGGACGCAAGAACAAGAATCTGCAGGTCTGGGAAGACAGAAGATCAGATAAGAAGAAAAAAAGGGAGCGAAGCCCAAGGCATGCCAGCCCAGATGCAAAGAAGACAAATCAAGAAAAGAAAGCAAAGCACGACCGATCTACAAGTGAGTCCGCTGCCCGCCAGAGTGCAAGAAAAAAAAAGACAAGGAAAGCGGATCGGTCTGAGTCTGTGAAGGGTGAAAGGTATCAATCCGCTGACGAAGAACCCAAGAGAAAACTGAATCGGTGGAGCAGATTTAAGCGGCAAGATGAGGAGAAAGACGAAGAGGAGATAAACTCTTCATCGGACCAGAACGAAAAGAACGAAACTCTGACGAGGCGACGTCGGCAACTTCGGGAACCGTCGGAGGACTCCTCCTCCCTCAGGAAGCTCCATAAGCGCACCGACCAACAATTACAGCGAATAGAGGCGTTGGAGGAGTTGCTAGACAGAAAGAAGCAGAAGAAAGCCATGAAAAAAGAGAGAAAAAGAAAGAAAGAAGAGCGAAATAAAAGTGAGGAGAGGCGCAGGCAAGCAGAAGAAGACGAGGCGCGCAGACAGGCGAGAGCCGAGGAGAGGCGCAGGCAGGCAAAAGAGGAGAGGCGCAGGCAGGCAGAAGAGGAGGAGAGGCGCAGACAGGCCAGAGCCGAGGAGCAGCGCTGGCAGGCAAAAGAGGAGGAGAGGCGCAGACAGGCAAGAGCCGAGGAAAAAGAGGAAGAGAGGCGCAGACAGGCAAGAGCCGAGGAGCAGCGCTGGCAGGCAAAAGAGGAGAGGCGCAGGCAAGCAGAAGACGAGGAGAAGCGCAGACAGGCAAAAGAGGAGCGGCGCTGGCAGGTAAAAGAGGAGGAACGCGATCAGGAGTTAGAGATGCAGAGAAGCAGAACCAAGAGGGTCATACAAGAAAGCGCATCAGAGATAGTGGAAGCGGTCAAGGCGATGAAGAAGACACAAGAAAGTGAGAGACAATTTGACATGCAGGTCGAACAGCGGGACGTAATCGAAGTCAAGGACCCTCTCTCAGGTAAGATCGTGATGCGGCTCAGAAGTACTCTGAAAGACGATCCACCAGAGCCGAAAGCGAGACCTAGTGGGCCACGGGCAACTGCGTTCATAGCGCGGGCTCGAATGGAAGCCGAAAAAAAGCGGTTTGAACACCCAGAGGACTGCCCGAGACGCCCAGGTGAACGAGAGCCCGACGACGGCCCGCCAATATCAGTGCAGCCAGGGACAGCTGGCATTATTCCATACTTATCCGATTGCCTGACGAATCATTTCGGAGATAATTTAGATGAACCTCGGGAGTACGCTAACCTGATCCTGGACGCATGCGACTACAGGACGAGGGTTAAAGAAGAGCCGAACGACCCGAGCCTAGAAGATGCCGAGGCACACGGATGCGACTGGTCTAACTGAAGAGACGGCACAAAGTGAAAGGCGAAAGAAGATGGCAATGCTCGAAAGTAAAAGAATATGAAAAATGAAGACAAAGAAAGACAGAGATAAATACAAAGATAAAGATAAAGAACAGAAGAAGGCCCAAAGACAAAGATGAATATAAGATAAGACAAAGACAAAGACAAATATAAAGATAAAGATAAAGAACAGAAGAAGGCTCAAAGAAAAAGATGAAGATAAGACAAAGACAAAGATACAGATAAAGACAAAGATAATGACAACGACAAAGGCCGAGAAGCAACAGGCAAAGACAACGAAGGGGAAAATAAGGCGAAAGCAAAAGGCAAAAGGAGCAAGCGAAGGCCAAAGAACACGGTGAGCGCGAGCGCACGCAAACAGTGATGCTTGCACCGCGAAGCCCTTGCCCAAAAAATGCCATTTCGTTGTTCTTTCTCCATCCTCGTTCCCTCCACCGTCTGTCGGAGGCCTGCCAGAAGATCCTCCAGAAGCCCTCCCAAGCTTTCAGGCTCCGCCAGAAATCCCAGAATTGGTCGACACCCATGCCCGCTCGACAGATCCGAGGCCACCAGAATCCGCCAGAAGCTCCACTAAGCTCTTGGAACTTTTCTGCGTCCGTGAGACTATCGAATTCCCCGACACAAAGCACCACGGCCAAGATCCCTAAAGCCTCAGTAACTATGGTTTTGCACATATCGCATGTATCATGTACAAGGTGCCATGTAACATATGCTACATCTATCACAGCATAGGTATCGTATTATAACATTGAATGCAGCATAACATGTCATAATGGGTATATACCATCGTAAAGCATATCATATCATGACATATCACATTTCACGCATATTATAGCATGGTATGGTATAGTATGTGTGTACAACAAAATACAAACATTCACTATGTTATTCACATAGACTAAATAGCATGTACTATGCTACAACCAACATAATACTCGAGATGTGGATCCGTTGATCCGTTGTTGATCCGTTGATCCGTTTGCGGATCCGTTGATCCGCTGCTGATCCGTTGATCCGTTGTTGATCCGTTGATCCGTGAGCTCATGTGGTGGATCCGTTGATCCGTTGCAACAGGTGGATCCGTGGATCCACCTCGATGGATCCGTAGGACCTCTGGGAGGCCGCCACGTTGTCCCCGAGGACGTAGAGCACGGCGTGCTCCGCGTGGCACCGCCAAATGATGAGCGCGAGGAGGAGCGTGATGAACTCCCAGAGGCTCTGATACTTTGCCAAGCCCAGAACGGCTCCGAAGACGTCGAGCACCTCCTGGTCCCACGAAGTCGCAAACCACTCGACTGGGGTCGCGCCCTCGAACAGCGCGGCGCCGCCCCCCCAGGGGCAGGCGTCAAATTCAACGTGGTATCTGGATCGCGGCCACTGAACCGCGTCGGGGCGCGGATACACTCGCCGCTCCAGCGGGAAGAAGCACTCGGGTCGGCGCGCCTCGTCGACTGGCTCCAGCAACGCGCGGAACCAGCGAGCCGCGGTGAAGAAGCGCTGGAGCGGCACCGTGTTCGGCGGGGACTCCCGCTTCCCCGCGTTCGCCTGGCGGAGGGCCCCCGTCAGCGCCGCCCACAAGGCCGCGGCGAACGGGGTCGCGGCCGGGATGATCTGAGCAACCCGGGCTGCCTTCCCCACCAACGACCGCGCTTGCTTGATCGGCGCATGGCCCTTCTTCGCCATGAAGTGGCGGAGGAGCTCCAGCAACTCATCGATGAAGTTCTGGGTGAGCCCCATGACGGCACAATCCTCGGCCATCGCGAAGCGAATGCCGATCCACTCGTGCTCCAGGGCCGGACGCGGGCCCCCGCGGAGGGGCCCGTGCGCGTGGCGGCCCTTCTTCCACGCGATGCGCAGCCCGAGCACGGGCCACCAAAGCAAGGCCAGATCGAATTCCTGCTCGCACGCCCGCGGAGGGCCCTGCACCGCCAGCGCTGGGTCGTCCACGTACAGCTGGAGCCGCAGGCCCCCGCTCAGCGTCAGCGCCTGCGCAGTCCGCGCCGCCGCGCTGGCCACGCGGGCCCAGACCAGGGGATTCGCCTTTCCCCCGAACCCGAGCACCGCCCACACGATGAACGTGTAGTCGTTCTCCGCCTCGAGGCCCCGCACCTCGGCGCAATTGTACGGGCGCTCGCTCTCGTGGAGCGGGCGCGACATGAAGGCGTCTGAGAAGTCGATGACGAGGATCTCCCCGTGGTCGGCTCCGTCCGCCGTAAAGAGGGTCGCCATGTCCACGGCGTGGTCGATGCCACGGGGCAGCACCGCCCGCTCGGGAGTGGAGCTGAGGAGGTTCACCCGCGATGCCTTCAAGTCCTGGATGATGCGGTTCTTCCAGCCGTCCCCGCCCTGCTTCCGCTTCCGGACGTTTCCGAGCGGCGCGGGATACGTGGGCCCGAAGACCTCCTCGGCGGCCTCGCGAGACGGAAATGCTCGGCCGAACCCCTTCTCCAGGTACTCCCGGACGAGGGGGAGCGTCGGTGCCTCGTTCTCGCCGAAATCACCCACGAACGAGCGATGGTTTCCTGAAAAACAAAACTCCCTGCGGAAGGCGTCCACTGAAAGGGTCGCCTCTGCGGCCGCCAACGGGAAATGGCCGCCGGGGGCGATCGCTCGCCGGATGCCCATCGGGGCTCCCTCCCGGAGCCAGATGGGCACGTGCACGTCGGGGTCCTTCGACCGGCGGGCGCACTCCGCGAAGATCTCGTGCCGCAGTGGGGAGGACGGATGGTGCTCCTCGGCCTGCGCCATCCCCAAACCCAGGGCCGCTGCCACCTCGGCGCGGGCAGACGCGACAGCAGACTCGGGCGGGGGCGCGCGAGAGGGCCGCTGCCCGCGCGCGCCCACCATCCCGACCAGAGCGGGCTCACGTGCCCGCGCCCGCAGAAGGGCTGCCCGCACAACCGCCATGGCCTCCTGGAGGTCGCCCCACGCCTTCACTACCCTGTGAGGGTTGCGGAGGCCGGCGGTGCAGAGGGCATCCTGGGCCGACCGCTCCTCACGCGCGGATGGGCCCTCCGGCTCGCCGGGTGGTCGACGGGGCCGCACGCGTCTCCGATCCCACATGTCTTGGCCGGGGTAGCCAGCCGGCTGCGCCAGCGCGGGCGGCGTCGGACGAGCTGCGGCCGGAGCGTCGCCGCGACGCGCCCGCTGGCCCCCCCGCGCCCGGAGCTCCCCGAGCCGACGCTGCAGCTTCGCCAGTGCGCCGAGGTGGGAGCCCCACGCGCGGGCCAGTCCGCGACGCCCCGGCAGCGCGCGAGCCCTGGCTGCGTCGTCAGCGCGCCCGGCGGCCCCGGCGGGCCCCCCGGCAGCGCCGCCAGCGCGCCCGGCGGGCCCCGAAGCCTGGGGCCCCGGGGGCCCGGGGGCCGGGGGTCCGCCGGCAAGCTCGCGCCAGCGCGATTCAGGCGCCGGCTCGGCGCGGGGCGACGCGACCGGCTCTGGGGCCGCCAGCGCAGACCTTATTGGGGCCGACCTTATTGGGGCGATGCTTGTTGAGGTACCCGGCCTGGGAGAGGCCGTCCTTGTAAGGGTACTGGGGCCGCGGCCTAGTCACCGGGGGTGTTTCCCCCCTCCCTTGCCGCCGCCCCTGTTGCCCGGGCGCCAGCCCTCGGGGCGCTTCGGCGCCGGGCACGAATCATCGGTCGCCCGGTGCGGCCCCTTGCACCATTCACACACGTGCTGCCGATTCGCTGGGCAGGGCGACGAGCAGCCGTGGGCGTTGCGGTTCCAGTTGAAACACAACTCGACGCCCTGGTGTTTCGTGAACCGGCCGTCCTTGGTCTCTCCGGCCGCGTTGTTGTCCCTGACCTGCTGCCAATGAGACTTCGCCTTCTTGGCCCTCTTCGCCCCAGCGCCCGTGGGGCGTTCAGAGCCGTCGCCGTAGTGGTCAGCAGCCCGCTTATCGGATTGCCGCTCGATCTGGTCGACGGCTGATGGGCCGCCCTCGACCTCCGACGTGCGAGAGCGGCCGCCCGTCCTGCCGGTCAGGCACGGGAGCTCCAAGTGGATCTTCCACCACTGCGAGTCTTGCCCGCTGTCGTAGGCCGTGTAAGAGAATGCGGCTTCCCAGGGGCGCTCCCGGTCGAAGTCGCCCTGGAACTTGCCCTTCTCCACCAAGTCCTCGATCTTCGTGCGGACCTGATGCCAGCGCTCCTCCAAGCAGTGGCAGACGGTCAGGAAAACGGCCCCCCAGTCACGGGGGAAGGTCGAGTTGAGGAGCCGCACCCCTTCCTCAAAATCGTCGATGGGACCCGGCCTCGAAAGTTGGAGCTTGATAGCCGCCACGCGGAAGACTCGCCAGCCCTTCCGCCAAGTCTCGAAGTTCTCTGGCCCGGCGAGCTTCTTCTTCACCAGCTGGCCGCTCACCCAGACGTCGGCCTGGAAGTTCATGAGCCGCTGGATCCGTTTCCCAAAGGGTCCGAAGACACTGAAGTCGACGTGCGGCGCCTCGCCCGCGGCGAGCCGGGCGGCCAGAGCCGAGAGCTGGACGTCCGTCGTGTCCTCGTAGTCCCTGGGCGGGCGCCCAGTCTCCCGCACGTAGTTCGCGTTGAGTTCCTTGAGCTTCAGGGCAGGGAGCATCGTGAACTTGATTTTCGACCCCTGGTCGATGACGCTGCTCATCTCGTACACCTCGGGCTGCTGCGCCGGCGCCGCCGCCGCGGCCTGCGGCCCCTGGCTGACCACGGGCGGCATGTCGCCCAGGAGCGGGGGGGGCAGCCCCACCGCGTGCGCCAGGCCCCGCAACGAGGCGCGGAGCTGGCCGCGCGCGATAGGGGTGATGTCGACGCCCTCCTCGGTCTTAACCGCCCACAGCGCCTCGTACATGTCACCGTCGAGGCTGCCGTACACGTCGCTCACGGAGGTGCTCTCCCACGCGCCCCCGAGCGCCTCCACGTAAGGCTTGAGGAGATCCTCGGAGAAGCCCAGCGACCTGGCAGCGGCGCCGAAGGTGAGGCCACGAAGCGCGGCCGTCGTTCCAGCTGACGCGACGCCTGCCCCGCCTGGCCCCCTCGAACCGGCACCGCTCTCTGCCCCGCCGACTCCCCCGCCCGCCGCGCGGGGTGGCACCGCGAACCCTGCCGCGGGCTCCACGCCAGGCGCTGCAGGCGGGAAGAGGGACATTGCTGGTAGCGAGCTGTGTTCCTGGCAAACTAAGGCCACTCTAACGTTTCGCAACTCGCCGGCTTCAGCCAAAACGGCCACGTCCGGCGAAGGCTAGCGAGACGCCATCCTGAGCCCGCCCTCCACCCGGATCAGAGTTAAGAAATTGTTACACACGTCCTAACGGCCACTAGCTACTGGGTGGGGACGCGTGCGGGCACCCCCGCTGGGGCCCTTGGTGAAGCCCCCTTAGGGGCCACGAAACGCTGTACTGGGAGCACGAAACGTATGAGGGGCGTGCCAAAATGAGGCGGGTGACGGGAGGAGGGAGGAGAAGAAGGAGAAGGAGGAGGAGGCGAAGAGGAACGCGGGGACCGTCTCTTCAAAGCGAGGACCCAACACCACATGAAGGTTGGGAACTAAGAACCTATCGGCCAAAACCTTCTGCCATTGGCCGTGACAGGGCGGCGATTAGAGCTCTTCGCTCCGCATCGCGCGTGGATCCGTCCTGGTGTCTTGTGGTCCACGCGGCAGTGCGGTAGTGAGGTATGTAGTTGGGCCTTGCTAACTGATGGCCGTTCATGTCCTCGATGTCGGGTATCGTGCTGCTCCTGTAGAAACATCAGTGGAACGCGTCGGTGGCCTCGGGGCGGCATCCCTCTTCCATCGGTGGTTGGTCGGACCATGGTTCGAACGCGCGACATGGAAACAAAAACGATCGTCTTCGTCCACCCTCTTGCCGCGATAGTGGACACGCAGGCCAGTCTGAGTTCCAACGCTGCGTTGCTGTACCCCGTGCTAAAAGCGGCTGACGCGACGCCCACTTGGGCTCGGTCGGGTGCTCGCGCAACTGGCTTGGCGAAATGAAGGTTCTCGGACAAGTTGTCAGCGCAGATTCCCAGTTGGCCCTGCTGCTGAAACTCGGGCCCTGCTGTTGTAATGTGTGCCCGTCCGTGATGTTTTGATGATTTGTTCGCTCTGCATTCTTGGCGACGTGGTCGGTGGTGCCCTCGGCCATTGTGATCTCTGCGTGCTCGGAGAGAGTGGTCTTTGGGATCTGACTCTGATTGAAGGACCTGCAATGGATCGTAACAAGAAATGATCTGGACCGACAACAACAACGAGTCGGTATGGAGACTCCGCTCCATCACCAGGCGTGAAACCTAACGGCTCAGGCTGGTGGTGCTCAACGGCCTGCCTGATACCCGCGGGAATTGGCCTCCGCCTTCGCGGCAGACGATGCTGAGTATTCGGCGTGGCGAATCAAAGGCACCACCAGTGGGTGAATCGGCATTGCGCTTCTTGCAAGTCTCTAGAACAAGATCGGGGTGATGTTTGCATGGAGAGCGTCTGTGGCATTGTCGGCGGAATACTTGCTGATGGAGGCAGAAAATGTTCGGTCCCGGTCGCCAGCTGCGGGGCCTACAGCGGGGCTGCGCTCCTCAGCCTTGCGCAGTGCGCAGGAAGAGGGTGGCAAGATGAGCGTGCCTAGAATCGGCACTGAAGTGCCAGCTGCGACGCGTGGAGGCCACGAGCACCTCCTCATTGGCGAAACCCTTGTCTTCTAGCTCATGCAACTGGGTGCGGGGGTCGTCCACCCTGTTAGCCAAAGCAGAACGTCGCGCCAGGGCCCTGTCCTTCTGAAGCACCACTTATGTCCGGCGATAAGAGCCACATACTTGTGTTTGGGCACGTGCCGGAACTAATGATGCGTGAACTTCTTTGACGATGGTCATCGCATAGACGGGCAACGGCTCAACAAACTGAGATAGCACAGTCCTTACAACTGCCTGCCGCCGCCAATGATTGCGAAACTTCTTGTTGACTGTGACAATCATGTTCATGGTGTCAATCTGGTCCGAATCGTGGGGGAACCGTTCCTTATGTCTGGCGGGACCGACTGGCATGTAGATGTCCTTGCTGCTGGCGCATATGCAGCCGCACTTGAGCAGTATGTCGTCCCAAATCGGATGTCCGAGCGAACAAACGGCCCACTTGCGTGGGAAGGAGCTGGACCCAGGACGGAATAACAAACTGGATAACATTCGAGGGCACCCTCCCCCAGGATGCGCAAGACCATCCAACAAACACGAACAAAAATGAGGGCACCCTCCCCGAACCTACCTCGATCTTATATCGGGGGCGGCCAAAAGGGGGGCGTCCACGAGGGGGAGGGGGCGCAACTCATGGCCAGCGGCATGTGCGCGGCCCAGGGGGGGCCGGGGATGTAGTGAAACAAGAAGAGGCGCGCCATGCAATCTGGGGAGATAGTATGGCCCCCGCCATGATCTCCCCCCCAAGCATCAACCCCCTCTATGCCGACCCCGAGCATACCTCGGTCCGACAACAGAACATCTGGAAACGACGAAGGCAATGAGAATGAGGATGTGAGGGGAAGGAAAAGAAGAAGAGGGGTGGTAACACACAGGAGGGACAAAAAGAACGGCGGCGATGATGGTCGCACCCGAGCTGCGATTGAGCACCAAGACCTCTGCCCATGCGTTTCCTCGTCCTGATCCTGGCCATGCCCCATGTCCCCGTGTTCTTGCTGTCCTACCTCCCCTCCTCCGCCCATGAGATGCAAGTGAACGGCGGAAAGAGGCAGCGGTCTTATGATTCATGCGCGACTGCACACCGACTCTACGTGAGGGCTTACGCAGACCGCTAACGCAGCACATTGCCTGGAAGGGGGGGAGCCTGCGCGCGACAGTACATACGCTGGAAACTTGCGCGCCAGCGTTGTCTAGGAAAACCATGTATCACAACGCACGACCGCCGTGCCTGGGCAGGGCCACCATGCGCCCACGCGTGGTGTGTACGCCTTCCCGGTCGGGGCCGGGAGGCACGACACACCATCCGAGGGACCAGGCTGCCCCTGAGGCCAAAGCACGGCGGCTACGCGGCCATATGCGCGAAGCCCTTCTGGGTCCGTCGAGCGGGCGGCTCCCCCGGGAACGAGCAACAGAAACATACAGGTTTAAGTCGGGCCTGTCCCCCTACAGGGGGATTTTCGACGAAAGATAAAACATAGTCCAAACATGATCAGAACATAATCCAAACATAGTCCGCGGACGTTTTTTTGTTGAATATCCTTTGGCCTTTTTGGTGCATTTGTGGGGTATTTTTGATTTTTCGTCGAAGCTCCCCCTGTAGAGGGACAGACCCGACTTAAATACAGGTTCGAAGGTCCGCAAGGTTGCCTTGGATCGGCGCTGGCCCCCCCGCCCCGCCTGGAGCACGGAGCGCGCCAGGAGCGGCCACCGAGGCGCCGCCAGGGGAGTCCAGCGCCTATCCGAGAAAGCCGCGCGGAGGTCCAGAATTCGTGTCTGTGCCGCAGGGATCTTTCGACCTCGAACGGCCAGCCGTTTTCGAGAAGTCTGGTCGTCCAACATCGACCGATGCTGGGCCGCCACCGGCATTCAACGTTGAACGCCGGCGGCGGGGTCGCCCACGGTCGACACGACACGAACCTGCACAAATCCCCCGTGTAGAAGGATGGAAACCGCCACAATCATAAGCTTCTGGCGCTCCGCGCGGACCTCTGAGATCTACGCCAGACCCCCTCTGTGGCGCGCGGAGCGCGCCAGGGGCGGCGCCGGAGGCGCCGCCGGGGGAGCCCAGCGCGGATCCTGGAAATCCGCGCGGAGCTCCAGCAGTTCAGGTTTGTGCAGTCGCTTCGTCCTCGACTTCTGCGCCGCTCGAGCGGGCGGCTCCCTCAGCACGACGGGGCGAGCCCCCCGCGGACCCCGCGGGCAGCCTCCGAGGCCGCCAAGGGCGCCCGTGCCGGGCGCCGTGACCGAGGTGCGCCCGGCGAGGTGCGCGCGGCTCTGCCCCTGGCGCCGGGGGAGGAGGGGGCCTCCCGCCTCACTCCCTTCGTCCTGCTCCTCCTGCTCCTCCTCCTCTTCCTCCTCCACCTCACCCTCCTCACCCTCCTCCTCCTCCTCCTCCTCCTCCTCCTCCTCTTCCTCTCCTCCTCCTCCTCCTCCTCCTCCTCACCCTCCTCCTCCTCTCCTCCTCCTCCTCCTCCTCCTCCTCCGCCTTCTCCTCCGCCTTCTCCCCCCTCTCCCTCTTCCTGCTCCTTCTCCCTCCTCCTCCTCCTCCTCCTCCTCCTCCTCCTCCTCCTGCTCTTCCTCCTCCTCTTTGGGAGGGCGCGATCCAAAGATCGGGCTCTTCGCCCGACCTTTGGACCGCGCCCTGCCGCGGGACGTAATGCGGGCTCAGGCTGTGGCCCTGAGTCGGTAAAGCGCGCCCTTGATGCTGCTGCGACGGCCACGCTGCCCGAGGCACTCAACAGCCAACTTCGGCGAGATCCTCGACGTCGCTGCAGCTCCGCGACGGGGCCGCACGACCAAATGCCTCGTCGTTGGTGCCATTTTATGGCGTGCTAGCTGTAGGCGAGCCCGCCAGCATGAGATTAGGCCCTGGCATGTGCAGAAATCGATGTGTCATTTGACCACCGCTCCAGAACCGAGACTGCTGTTTCTGTTAGCGCCCGATGTGCAACCGCAACTGCTGCAACGCAACCGCCCTGAGCTATGATCTCGGATTTGCTAACGTTCCTGCTGCATCAACTTCTCCTGAAGCTGAATTCATTGCGACGGAATGTTTCACGATTCCGACCTCCCGATCTGCTTTTGCTGGCTCGAATCGACTCTCTGGTTGCGAGCCTCGTCTCCGGGCCCCGCTCCGCGCTAGCTGTGCAGCCGTGTCGCAAGACTCTGGTTTTGGACGCCACGGATTTGTTATTGCCTCTGCGACTATCGTGATATGTGTGCATGCACAATCTTCCCATTCCTGACCAGCTCTTCCGAAGCAAACGGGCTTGCTGACTCGAAACAGTTTTTTTTGCAAACTCCATATAGACGCCCCGCTCGACGCCAGGTGTGCAGTCGTAGCGCAAGACTCACAGACAAGGGCCTCAACAGAAATATGTCAGCCAGCAGGGGGATAGAACAGTAGTCATTAGGCTCTACCCCACCTCTCGGTGGGGGTAGAGTCCCCGCTCTCCACATATGTTGTCAGATCTATCCTGCACGATCGTTCGCCCTGCATGTCAAATCCGCCGACCCCCGTCGACGTGTGGGAGAGGCTTCGAGACAGCCTTGTAGAGCCCACCATCCCAGAGGTCTGCAGAGCCCAAGGCCCCAGACCATGGCGAGGTCCCTGAGCGGGGGGTCGAGGTCGCCAGCCCGTCAATGATCATTCCAAATCGTAGCAAGCTCGAAGGGGAACCCTTTCCCCTGGACCTCCCTTCTCCCTCTACCCAATCCTCCTCCTCCTTCACAATTACTCAATATGAAAATACTCTCCCTCTTCCCCTGATGGCGTCCAGGTGATGGCCGCGCATTCTCCGCGTACTGTTTTTTACACACAGGATGCCCGGGAAATCCCGGGAAACGACTCTCGCTGAGGCGCCGGCGTCATTTTCGGGCCGAGCGCCCCCCGCGTACTGTTTTTTACACACCAGATTCCCGGGAAACGGGTTTTCGCATGCGTTTTTGTTTTTTAATGATGCTCTCGCTGAGGCGCCGGCCTCATTTCTGCTCCCGAATCGTTCCGAATCGTGCTCCCGCTGCAGCGTGGGCCTCATTTTCGGATCGGTGTTTGGCCTCCGTCGTTCAGGATGGCGTTCTCGCCCCAGCGCGGGCCTCTTTCTCGCGCGCCCATCCGCCCGCCACCACCGCGCCGCACCACCACCACCACCACCACCACCACCACCACCACCACCACCACCACCACCACCACCACCATCACAACCACCACCAGCACCAGCACCACCACCAGCACGAGCACCAGCACCAGCACCAGCACCAGCACCAGCACACCACCACCACCACAACCACGCACACACGCACGCACGCACGCACGTGCACCACCACCCACTACGCACGCGCGCGCGGAGCCACAGGTCCGCTACGACACGCGTCCGCGGATAGAGAAAATCAGCGCCATGGTAAGGGATGGGAGGGAGGGGTAGGACGTCAGATATGACGCGAGCGCACCTAGCTTGTCCTCCCCCCTCCCTCCCTCCCCCTCCCTCCCTCCTCCCTACCTCCTCCCTCCTCCCTGCCCCCTCCGTTCCAAATCGTAGCAAGCTCGAAGGGGAACCCTTTTCCCTGGACTTCCCTTCTCCCTCTCCTCCTCCTGCTCCTCCTTCTCCTCCTTCTCCTCCCCCCTCCCTCCCTCCTGCTCCCCCCTGCCCCCTCCGTTCCAAATCGTAGCAAGCTCGAAGGGGAACCCTTTTCCCTGGATCCCTTCCCCGACGGGCGGGGGCCCTGGGGAAGGCCGGGGCGGGGGGGGGAGGGAGGCCCTCGCCGAGGAAACGCCCGGGCAGAGTCCCAGGAGAGGCTTTGCACGAGAATGTGCTTGCCTCCCTGGACCTTTTCGTTAATCCTCGGGCCAGCTTGGTCTGTCTGTGGCAACGTCAGCCCACGACGCCCGAGAAGGCACCGAGACGGCCCCAGAAGCCTCCAACACGGCCCAGGAAAGCCTCGATAGGACCCCGCACGACGGCCATAGGAAGCCCAGACCCTTACTGATGGATCCACGAGGCCCCTGATATATCCCCAACACGACCAAAGGGGCCTCACAAAGAGCCGCGGGACTTCCCGAGACAGCCCCCGGATGCCCCAAGAGACACCAAGGGGCCCAAGACGGGCCCGAAAGGGGGAACCCGACCTCAGATTTCAAGGCCTCCTCCCGAGGCCGCCAAGAACCCACCCGAGAGGGCTCATTCTCTCCCGCCACCTCCAGCCTCTTGCGCTGTTACGATATCTTGCCAAAAGCGGCGGAAACGGCCGCAAGGCCCTTGCAATCAAATCATCCCGGCCCCATCCTCACATACAAACAATGCGGGGCAAACTCGTTGACCTATCAAATGCGCCTTGTATGGATCTCGTCAAGGCCCCGTAAATCCGGACACGTTAGACCCAAACACCCACCATCCCTCAACCTCGAAACCCATTGTTCCAGACGGCGGCACGAACAAAATACTGACCTGTAACATTTCCAGATGAAAGCCGGACACAATCCCGAATCCCGCAGTGCACCAAACAGAAACACACTGGTGCTGAAAAAAGAATGACGTTGCAAGAGAATGTGTCGTTGCCGTGGTTTTCCGTGTCCTGGTTGTATATGTGTCCGGGTCCTCAGGGGCCTGATCTCGGTCAAAGAACATCGTGCCTGCCACACACTGAGCCGCCGCGCACGCTTGTCCAATGCTTTTCTGACGTTTACAAGCCATACTTCTTCAAACAACTATAAAAGCAATGCCTTCATTTCACGAAAGCCATGCTGCTGCTTGCTCGCGTTGACACGAGTCATACGGGCCTTCTGCTGTTTGGCATTCGGCAAGCTGGAACCATGCGAGCCACACGCACGCTCATGCCAAACCCTACAAGATCGTACCGTGCGGAAGACTAGCGCAGACACGCGCGCAATGGCAAATTCCCGCGCGCACACTTCCAATTCATCATTACCATCATCATTGTTCTCACCATCGCCAGCGTCATCATTACCATCACCACCATCCTCAACATCATTTCCATCAGCATTGACATCCCTATCATCCACTCCGCCGTCGTCATCACCATCGTCATCGTCAAGGTCATCCTCCAACTCATCATCACCCTCATTGACAGCATCGTCATCGTCGTCTCGCCAACGTCTTCACCATCATCTGCATCACCATCACCATCACCATCGTCCCACGCCTCATCACTGTCATCGCCATTGTCACCGCCATCGTCGTCGTTGTCGTCGCCATCATCTGCAGCGACTTCTCCATTCGCCCCCATGGAGGATGGAACCTGTCTGTGCCCTTAGGGGCCACGCGCCCGCGCTCCTGAGGAGATAATGACAGTATGAGTGCTGCCAAACATTTTCGGGTGGGAGGGTGAGATTCTTGAACGAGCATTGGAATGGACAGCGTCAAGATGTTCAGCACCAAATACACCCGGCGTATTACCGAACGTGGCTTGCACCACCCCAAATTGCCCCACAAATAATGCACATCGAGAGTGCAATGCAACACTGTTGTGCTTCTACATTCGAAAACCAACGACCATCAGTATTACCAGTGACCAGAACAAACGCAATGGCGTTACACCTGCCAGAAGCAGAACACATAGTACTATGTATGCTTAAGTGCAAACTGAAAAAAGCAAGAATCATCGCCGTCCGAACACATTGCGTCTTTTCGCAGCCGTTGGCAGCGCATCTGTGCGTGTATGTGCAGCATGGGCAGAATTCACCGTCGCAAGAAAAAGGGGATATCTCAGCAGAGTAATCGTAGCAGGGGTGATGTCCGTCGTAGTGTTACTCGGAGCAGCAGATGCAAAGAAGCGGTCGCAATGCTACCCATGGAAATCCTGGAGATTGTGATGGCAGGCGTACTGCCGGGTCGGCAAGAACTGTTTCTAGAACTTGCGGCGACTTGTGATATCAAGTTTCGTAGCAGCGTTTGTGGGGTCAACAGAAATTCTGCAACGCATTCATAACAACAACGCTCGTAGCAAATGTCGCAGTGGCAATGGCAACCACGGGCGGGCCGCGAAACGCCGCCCCCGACCTTGGACTCGGCGTCGGGCTCGGGCTCGACGGTCGTCTCCTCAGGCAGACTCTAAGCTTACCAACAGCGACCTCGGCCATGCCCATCCAGTGGTGTGTACGCCTCCTTGGGTTGATCACGACGGTGTATAAACAAATTGGGCCGAAGAAAGGCCTTGCCATATCCCATGATGATGATACAAGGTAAGGACCCCATCCTGAAGTACTGTAGGCATCCCCTGCCATCGAGTTCGTCTCCGTGCAAGGAGTCACCCTATAGGCAAAGAGCAAGCTCTGGTGCGCGGCACTATGGGGCCGCGGGGGGGATACGTCCAGCCGCGCCAAGGGCCACTCTAACGCGCAGCCGATGGACTGATCAGTGCACAGATGCCCTCCCCTTGAGCAGGGACCGACCGTCCCGGCATTCCTATAGTCCTACCACGAAGTGTTCTTAGAACCCACAAGTGTTCTGAGAACAAAATCAAGGTTCTCAGAACAAACGCCCGATGTGTTCAAACAAGACAGACTCCGCCAGAAATGTTCTAAGCACATTTCGTGGGAACCATGACAAAAGTTCTTTAGAACATGGCTTGGTAGGGCCACGGGCGCAGCCAGGACGCTTCGCCGCTGCTTCACAGGAGGCCCTCCCCCGCTCCTCGGAGACCCCGGGGACGGGGACCGCGGCGAGGACGGAGACCGCGCCGAGCCGGCGCGCCCAGCGGGCGACCAGGCCGGGCGGGGCGAGCGCGGCGCCCGCGCCTGCGCCTGCCGCCGCGGGCCGTCGGCGTGCTCGCCGCCGTCGCGGCCGGCCCAGGGCCGCGATCCAAAAGAGCGCGGCGGCGATCGCTCATCACGGTTTCCAATCTGTCCACGGCGCACGAGCTCCCAGACATCCGCCGGCTCAAT
Source organism: Prorocentrum cordatum (assembly GCA_963575745.1). NCBI lineage: Eukaryota > Dinophyceae > Prorocentrales > Prorocentraceae > Prorocentrum > Prorocentrum cordatum. Next base: position 332,700 of record CAUYUJ010017493.1, on the reverse strand, counting down.
CCCTCCGACCCGAGACGCGGGCCCCTCTCGATCCCCTCCCCAGGGCCGGCTTCTCGTCCTGCGCCAATTCCTGATGGGCCTCGGGCCCGACACCGGCCTGCAGAGGCGCCGACTTACACAGGTTCAACAGCTCCAAATCCCAGCAGCCTTCTGGACGTATGCGGTCTATGAAGTCTCCTCCTTCAACATCCGCTTCCCCTTTGGGGAGGAGATTCCACGGCTGCATACTAACAGCCCCCCTATCGTAGACTATCCTGGCGAGGGGCCCAACCATGAAGCTGCGAAAACAGCGAGGGTGTGCCAACATGGGGCGGGTGCGCCATGCGGACTCTGCCGCTGAGACCTTGGATGGAGCTCCCTGTGGGGCCACATAACATGGGGAGGGTGTGCCGAATCGGATGCGGGGGCGCCATGAGGACCATGCCGCTGCGGCTTTCGGTGGAGCTGCCTGTGGGGCGACGGCACGTGCGAAGGGTGTGCCGAATCGGATGCGGGTACGCCATGCGGACCGTACCGTTGGGGCATTCGGTGGGGCTCCCTACGGGGCCACGAAACGTGTGAGGAGTCTGCTGAATCGAATGCGGGTACCCATACGGACCCTGCCGCTGGGGCCTTCGGTGGAGTCCTCTTTCATGGGGCCGCGACATGTGTGTGAGGGGTGTGCTGAATCGGGCGCGTGTATGCCATGCGGACCCTGCCGCTGGGGCCTTCAATGTAGCTCCCCCCGGGGCCACGGCACATGTGAGGGCACGCCATGCGGACCCTGTCGCTGAGGCCTTCGGTGGAGTTCCCTATGGGGCCACGTATCGTGTGAGGGGTGTGCCTAATCAGATGCGGGTGTGCCTTGCGGACCCTGCCACTGGGGCCGTCGGTGGGGCTCCCTATGGATCCACGAAGCGCAAGAAGGGTGTGCTGAACCAGATGCGGGCACGCCATGAAGACCGTGCCACTGGGGCCTTCGGTGGAGCTCCCTCCAGGGCCGCAGAACGTGCGAGGGGTGTGCTGGATCGGGCGCGTGTATGCCATGCGGACCCTGCCGCTGGGGCCTTCGGTAGAGCTCCGAAACGTTTGAGGGGTGTGAGAAATCGGGTGCGGATACGCCATGCGGACCCTGCAGTTGGGGCCTTCGGTGGAGTTCCCTATGGGGCCACGAAACGTTTGAGGTGTGTGTCGGCTGCGGGCACACCATGCGGACCCTGCTGCTTGGGCCTTCGGACGACCACCAAATGGGGCCACGTCTCGTGTGAAGGGCGTGCCGAACCAGATGCGGGCACACCATGCGGACCCTGTCGCTGGGGCCTTCGGTGGAGCTCCCGATGATGGGGACACGAAACGTGTGAAAGGTGTGCCGAATCGGATGCGGGTGCACCGTGCGGACCGTGTCGCCAGGGCCGTCGGTGGAGCTCCCTATGGGGCCGCATATGCAGGGCAGAAGCTGGGAATAGATGAGGGAGGAGGGGGAGGAGGAAGGAAAGAGGAAAGAGGAACGCGGGGCGCTATCTCTTCAAAACGGGGACCCAACACCACATGACGGTCGGGAACCAATCCATTAGCCAGAAGAAGGACCCCACCATAATTATGCATTTGTGAGTGCCGCAGTCGTATCGTCATCGGTGGAGCTTCTTGTGGGGGCGTTTGTGGGTGTGCCAAAGTAGGATGGCGGCGGCACGCGGGCGCTGCTACTTGGGCCTTCGGTGGAGCACCCTATATGGCCATTGGCGTGGCTCCTCGATAGGGGGTAGTGAGAGAAGGTGCCGAGGCGGATTGCTGCGTCGCTGCGTTGCCAAGGAGCAGTGGACTGTGGACTAGGGGGGCTGCGGCAAGAGCGGGAGGAAGGAGGGAGCGGGCGGATGATCATGATGATGAAGCTGCTGATGATGATGATGCTGCTGATGATGATGCTGATGATAATGATGATGGTGGTGATGATGGTGATTTTTCCTCGGCATCAAGACCAAGTATGCAGCTGGTGGTCCGTCGCAGGGGGCATAACAGAGTCATGTCCCGATAAACCCGCGTGGGGCGAGTGCACTCGGGGTGCTTCGACGCACAGCCAGAGACCGTGTATCTAGCTTGCATGCGAGCGGGTGCTTACGAAAGACTGGCGGTGGCCGATCCGAGTCGCAAGTAATTCAAAGCTCCATTACACGCAGGCGAGCGGGTGCCCGAGTCACTTAACGTAAAAAAGATGCAAATATGGCCGTGGCTCAGAGGGTGCGTCAGAAAGGAAGTGCGACAGCATCTCAGCCGACGTTTCGCCATCTTCGATGCCTCGTTGGCGGCGCCCACGATCTCCTCAAGAGGGGGCAGGTCTCCATCCTCCAAGGCCTGATGAGGCCAAGCTGAGCATGCGGTGGATGCGCCCTGCGATCTGCGTAGGCCCGTATAGGAGAAAAAAGATGGGACAGCTAATGCACAGTGAGGATGCGACGGGCACCATCCTACATCCTACGCCCCGTCGGCCTTGGCCATGTGCTTGATCAGGTCAACGACACGGCACGAGTAGCCCCACTCGTTGTCGTACCAGACCACTAGCTTCACGACCGTGGGGTCCAGCATGATGCCCGCCTTGGAATCGAAGGTGCTGGAGATGGGGCACGTCTCGAAGCCGGTGGACACGAGAGCCTCGTCGCAGTGGCCCAAGTATCCCTTCATGTCGCCCCCGGAGCGCCTCTTGATCTCGGCGCAGATCTCCTCGTAGGTCGTCGCCTTCTCCAGCCCACAGGTGAGGTCCACGACCGACACGTCGATTGTGGGCACGCGGAAGGCCATGCCCATGAGCTTGCCCGCCACCTCTGGAAGCCAAAGATGAGAATCTTGTTGGACGCCATGTAGGAGTGCATGCAGTAATGTCGGAGGGCCTGCGCTTTCACGTTCAGCTGGCAGAACGTTGCTCAGGGGCTCGTCGTTCTTTATGAAGTCGCCGTCCTGCCAGAAGCCATAGCAGGCCTCGACGAAAGGCTTCGGCTGCAGGCCGTGCGTGGGTTTGATGATGGTGTCGACCACCAGGCCAGGCCCGTCGAACAGGCGCGGGTGCTGCGGCGGGACGTAGATGTCGTAGATCTTGTCGTAGCCGACGTCACCCGTCCCCTGGTTAACCACCTTCCCCACCTTGTCGCCCAGCACCTCCTTCATCAACTTCGTCAGCGGCTCGAACTCCGCCTTCAGCTCCTCCAGCTTCTGCTTCTCGTCCTCGTCCTCGAGGTCCACACCTTCCTTGGTCGTCGACTTGAGCTTCTTGCCGTCGAACTCCTTCAGCTGCTGCACGGAGTACTCATCGATGGGATCGGTCATGTAGAGGACCTCAAGACCCTTCTTGCGCAGCGTTTCCAGGAAAGGCGAGGACGACACCGCTGCGATGCTCTCCCCCGTAATGTAGTAGATGTCATTATGCCCCTCCTTCGTGCGGTCCACACACTCCTTCAGGCTGATCATCTCATCTCCAGATCTCGAGGTGTGGTAGCGCATAAGCTCCGCGACCTCGGTGCGGTTGGTGAAATCTTCGTGCACGCCAAGCTTGAGGCACTTGCCGAACTGCTCGTGGAACTTCTTGTAGTCGTCCTTCTTCTCGGCGGTCTCCACAAACATCTCGAGGCACTTCTTGACGAGACTCTTCTTGATCGCTCGCAAGATCTTGTTCTGCTGCAGCGTCTCGCGGGAGATGCTCGGTTTGATGATGATGTCGGCCACCAGGCCAGGCCCGTCGAACAGGCGCGGGTGCTGCGGCGGGACGTAGATGTCGTAGATCTTGTCGTAGCCGACGTCACCCATCCCCTGCTCGTATGATGATTGCCCTTCTTCACGTCGGGCTCGACACGGTGCGGCGTGCAGAGCACACGCGCCGGTGCACATCGCCCTGCGCGGGTGTGGTGCTTGGACCTCTGCAGACTGCGAAAGCACGGGGGGGCGCGTCCTCTGAGGCCGCTGCGCCTCCGATGGCTCGAGCTCGCGGCGGCCTTATGATGATGATGAGGATGATGAGGATGATGAGGATGAGGATGAGGATGAGGATGAGGATGAGGATGATGATGATCATGATGATGATGATGATGATGATGATGATGATGATGATGATGATGATGATGATGATGATGATGATGATGATGATGATACGGATGATGAGGTGGAACACCTTACGGGGGCACAGAACTTGTGAGTGGTGCGCCGAAACGGAGGTGGCACTGCATGCGGTTCCTGCCACTGGGGCCTTCGGCGGATCACCCTATGGGACCACGGAACGTGGGAGGGGTGCGCCAAGTGAGGGGGGTAGAACTGCATGCGGACCCTGCCACTGAAACCTTCTGTGGAATACACTATGGGGCCATGAAACGTGGGAAGGGTGCGCCGGGATGGGGGTGGAACTGCACGCGAACCCTGCCACTGGGGCCTTCGGTGGGGCACACTATCGGGCCCCGAAATGTGTGATGCGGTGCGCCTACATGGAGGCGGTCCTGCATGCGGGCCCTGCCACTGGGGCCTTCGGTGGAGCACCCCATGGGTTCACGAAACGTGGAGGGGTGCGCCGATGTGCAGGCGGAACTGCATGCGGACCCTGCCACTGGGGCCTTCGGTGGAGCACCCTATGGGGCCCCGAAACGTGTGAGTGGTGCGCTGAGGGAAGTGGAGCTGCATGCGGACCCTTACACTGGGGCCTTCGATGGGGCCCCGAAGCGTGTGAGGGGCGCGCCGAAATTGGGGCGGTACTGCATGCGGACCCTGCCACTGAAGCCTTCGGTGGGGCACCCTATGAAGACACGAAACGTGGGAGGGGTGCGCCCGGTTGGGGGTGGAACTGCATGCTGACCCTTCCACTGGGGTCTCGGGTAAAGCATCATGTTGGGCCACGAAGCCTGTGCGGGGTGCGCAGAAATGGAGGTGGAACTGCATGCGGACCCTCCCACTGGTGCCTTCGGTGGAGCTCCCCATGGGGCCATGAAACGTGGGAGGGGTGCGCCAACATGCAGGTGGAACTGCATGCGGACCTTGCCACTGGGGCCTTCGGTGGAACACCCTATGGGGCCCCGAAGCGTGTGAGGGGCGCGCCGAAGTTGGGGTGGTACTGCATGCGGACCCTGCCACTGGGGCCATCAGCGGAGCACCCTATGAGGCCACGAAACGTGTGAGTGGTGCGCTGGATAAAAAAGGTGGGATTACATACGGCCCCTGCCACTGGGGTCTCGGGTAGAACATCTTGTTGGGCCACGAAAAGGGGTGCGCCGAAATGTAGGTGTAACTGCATGCACCCGTATGACCACGATGAGGACATGCGGAGGGCAGAAGCAAGGGATGAGAGGAGGGTGGAAGGAAGGAGAGAGAAGCGGGAACGCGGCGTGCAGTCTCCCCAGAACGAGGACTCACCACCACAGGATGGTTGGGAAATACGTAGCACCCCGCAATTGCGGGTAAGAGTGAGGGGGCGGGCGCGGGCGACGCGGGCGTCGTCGAGCCGGCGGACCTCGTGGCCCCCACCTTCCTTGTCGATGGCGCTCTCCTCCACCTCCTCCTCCTCCTCCTTCTCCTCCTCTTCCTCCTCCTTCTCCTCCTCCTCTTCCTCGTCCTCATCGTCATCGTCATCCTCCTCCTCCACCTCGTCCTCCTCCTCCTCCTCCTCCTCTCTTCTTCTCGTCCTCCCTCTCCCCCCCTCGTCTTTTCATCATGGTCCTCCCATTGTCGTCCTCCCCCTCATCGGCCTCCATCATCGTCCTCCCATTGTCGTCCATCATCATCATCCTCCCCATCCTCCCCCTCCTCGTCCTCCTCCTCCCCCTCCTCCCCCTCCTCCCCCTCGTCCTCCTGCTCCTCCTCCTTTTCTTTTCCACGTTCTCCTTACATCCTCTCTTCTTCCACGTTCTCCTCGTCCCCTGTTTACTCATCCTGCCTCCCCCTCCTTTCCCAAGATAACTGCAACGCAATTTTTTTTCCACTTTATGCTCCCCGCCTTCTCTGATCAAGGCAACTCGCCAGGGCAAAGTTGCTGGACGGGCTGGCGTGGATGTGCGGGGCGTGAAGAGGTCCTTGCGGGCTCAGACGGCATGCAAGAATCCGCCGCCGCGCTTGTGCGGCATTGGTTTGTTCAGTGAACGTGGTTTAGGTCGCGGGTGGGTCGCGGGCTCTCCACCTCCACCTGGAAGGAATGCAAAAGCAGCCCGCCGCAAGCGCCAAAAAAATTGGTTCGTACACGGAACGAGGTTTGGGTCGCGGGTGGGCCGCGGGTTCTCCACAGGGAACGAATGCAAAGGATGCCCGCCGCAGGCGCCGAAAATGTGGTTTGTACCCTGAACGTGGTCGCGGGTGGGCCGCGGGCTCTCCACCTGAAACGAATGCAAAATATGCCCGCCGCAGGCGCCGAAAAATGTGGTTTGTACCCTGAACGTGGTTTGGGTCGCGGGTTGGTCGCGAGTTGGTCACGGGATGTGTCGCGGGCTCTCCACTTGGAAGGAATGCAAAAAAGCCCGCCGCAGGCGCCGAAAATTGTGGTTTGTACCTTGAACGTGGTTTGGGTCGAAGGTGGGTCGCGGGTGGGTCGCGGGGTAGGTCGCGCGGTGGGTCGCGGGTGGGTCGCGCGGTGGGTCGCGGGTGGGTCGCGGGTGGGTCGCGGGTGGGTCGCGGGGTGGGTCGCGGGGTGGGTCGCGGGGTGGGTCGCGGGGTGGGTCGCGGGTGGGTCGCGGGTGGGTCGCGGGGTGGGTCGCGGGGTGGGTCGCGGGGTGGGTCGCGGGTGGGTCGCGGGGCGGGTTGCGGGTGGGACGACGACAACAAACAACAACAACAACAAAACAACAACAACAACAACAACAACAACAACAACAACAACAACAAGAATCCGCACCGCGGAATTCCACATCAGCCACGCACCCAGGGACAGTGAATGACCGTTCGGCCCCCTCACTCTGACATAATTTGTTGTTTGGTGCCACGTCTTCGGCGAAGAGCGTCCAAGTTTGCGCGATAGTATGGTGCTCTTCGCCCGAAACGCCTTGCACATGTCGCCTGGACGGGCGTGGCGCATATGCTTCGTTCGCCGAGTCGTCGGACGGCCGAACGCGAGCGGGCAAACTGTCGCTTTCGACGGAACGCCGCGCACACTTCGCCTGAATCTCTGGCCTTCCCGCTTTGGCGAGGCGAGTTGTTTGTCCTCGCCGCTCCCATTGGTAATATGGTTCCGCGCGAGACGCCTGAATCGTACTCTCGCCGAAGCGCCGCGCAAGGATTGCGTGAGTTCCGCACCCGTCTGCGCGCGGTCCATACATTTTTCCTCGTCAAGTCGTCGGAAGCGGTGCCGTGCGCGCGAGCGGCTTCTGTTCGCTAGGGGGTAACACGCGCCGGTCCCGATGACCAACAGTACCAGACATGATTATGATGTGGTGAGGGGGAGAATGATACTGGGAGAGCCCCGCAGTATCGCTCGAGTTTTGTCGGCCTGGTTCTCCTTTGGGTCCTCCTCTTCCTCCTCTTCCACCGTCATCATCATCTTACTCTTCGTCATCCTCTCATTGGACCTCTGCCTGCTCATCATCATCTGGGGCCCCATAACAAAGCTAGCTCTGGCTCTGGCGTCCTCACGAAGCAACGTGATCATTGTCCCCATCGCCGTCACCACCACCATCCTCTTCCCGCATCCGTCCTCAGTCTCCTCGCTGCGTCCATCGAGTGCCCTCCCTCCCGCCTCCATCCTGCCCCCTCCAGCCCTCCTTCCTACCTCCATTGCCTCCTGCCTCCTCCATCCTCAGTCCTCCCTCCCCCTCTCATCCCTCCATCATTCCAGCCGCCTCCCGCCAGTCGCCTCCCTTCTCCGTTCTCCTTGTTTCCTTCTCCATCCTCCCCTCCACTCCCCCCCTCCCGCCTCGCTGTGGGGCGAGAGTGGAAGTGTGGAGGGGCTGGAAGGAGTGGGAAGGGAGAGGCGATGAGAGGTAGGTGGGGGGAAGGGGAAGAGGAGGGGCAGGGCAGGGCTGATAGGAAGGAGGAGTGAGAACGGGCGCCTCCTCCCCGGGCCTCCGACGTCCAGCCAGACAAGCAGAACCAGCCGCCCTGATGCTGCTCGCAACGCTTGGAAGCCCGGGTCGGCCAGTGTGCCCTCGCACGGAGTCAATCCCTGGCCCACTCCTGGACGCAGTCCAGACTGGGTTTCCGTGGGCACAAAAAGCAAGAGCCAGAAATGTCCTCCCTCCTCCCTCCTCTTGGCGGCGCGCTCGCGGGGGGGGCGTGGGAGAGGTGGTCTCCTCTTGTCGGCGCGCTCGCGGGGGTGGCGTGGGAGAGGTGGCATTCTTAGAAGGCAAGGGGCTTCTTACAAGGCAATGGCTTCTTAGCACAACCCACAGGCTTCCGAGAAGGCCTCTTAGAAGTTGGGAGGGCTTCAAAGAAGCACACTGCCTGCCCAGTAACACTCCAGGCTTCTCAGGAGGCCCCCCCTCGCGCCTCGTCGTCCTCGTCCTCGTCGTCCTCATCCTCATCCTGGTCGTCGTCATCGTCGTCCTCGTCGTCGATGTCCTCCTCGTCGTCGTCCTCATCGTCGCCGCCCTCTCCTCCGTGCTCGTCGTCGCCCTCGTCGTCAGAGTCACCCTCCTTGTCTTTGCCGCGGCCCGCTGCGAGGCCCGCCCCCTTGGCGCGCCTGCGCGCGGCACCTGGCACCGGCGGCGCCAGCCGCACCGACGCTGACGCTAGCGCCGACGGCTGTAGCGGGATCCCACTGGCTAACCTGGCGGCCAAAACAGGTTACGGCATGTTCGTGTCGTGACGACCCAGGCGGCCCAGGCGTTGGTTTCTGACTCCGCGTGCACCTCTCAACCTCGAACGATCGGCAGCTTTTCCATTGCCCGATCAGTCCATGTAGGCCGATTCTGGGCCACTGGCAGCGTACAACCTTGAACGTCTGCGGCGGAATCACCACCGGTCGGCACGAAGCGAACCTGCCGTATGTTGCATCTTCGGGGGGCCCCGACTGTCCCGTCGCACCCCTGTCCGCGTCGCATCCGTGTCGAATCCATGTCGGACTCGGCGACGCCGCGTCGAATCCACGTCGGCTCCACGCCACATCAGCGTCGAGTCCGCATCGAGCCCGCGACGGGCACCAGAAAAAACAGCCTTTGGGACAGACAGGGTCCTTCAAAGATGCAGCGGAAGGGAGCGGAAGGAGAGCTTGCCATCGCTCGGACGTTCAATCCCTGTGCATGTTTCGGTTTCGTGCTTGTATTGATCCAGAATGCTCCTCGATGGTCCACGCCAAGAAACAATGCACAAGTCCGAGAGATGCCAAGAGAGGATAACTAACATGAAAGAAACAAGTCCTGATGCGAAGGAGTCCCGAGGCCCCCCGGAGCTTTCCACGGCGGGCACCAAGATCGTCAAAGAGCGACCCGGTAGGAAGAGCTGTGGCAGGGGGGAAGCCTCTGGGTTTGGGACCCGTTTCCCTCAGGACCCCTTTTCATTCATGGCGAGAGGAGGGGGAGGCGGGATTCGATCAGAGCAAGCCGGTCGCATATCACCATTCCAGCAGTGATTGATGCACACACAGAGGTCCACTGTGACCGTTCCAGCGGTGATAGCTCAACCCATTGATGACGTAATCTATGGCGCAACGTATGGATGGCGCAACCCATGGCGACACCCGTGGATGGCACAACACCTCACGGGTGGCGCAACCTATGCTGCAGCGCATGCATGGATCGCTCGATGCATGTTCCAACCCATGGATGGCGATGCCTATAACGCAACACATGTATCGAGTACCATCGCGCGCCGCATGGGTGGCGCACACCTGCGACAGCTGCTACGAAACTGCGCGCAGTGTATGCTCGCTGGTTGGGTTGGCGGTGGGGCCCAAGCGGCGAGCTGTCTTCTGATTCCCAGACCCACCGCACCAACCCAGCCGTCTCTGGATGTCTTGCGGCTGCCGTGGGTCGTGGGCGGGGCCTTATCGGGGCCGTCTCGAGCCGTAGCGCGCCCACTTCCCCATCTGAATCTGGAAAAACAGAAATGAGAACATGCATCCTAAACCAAACACGCGTCTGCGTTATTGTGCTTCTTGTCCTTTGGGCGCCCTCCCGGGTGCTCCCTCGGGCTATATCGGAGCCGTCCTGGGGTCGTCTGTGGGCCGTCCAAATCCTTCTTGGGCTCTCTGGGGATCTCTTGGGCGGTCCTCGGCATCCCAAGAGGCCCACAAGGCGGCTCCAAGAGGGGGCCCCGACGGGGAACCCGAATGGACACTTCAAGCCCTCGTGCCCAGGGAGGCCCCCAGGACAGGAGGCCCCAAGATTCTCCCAGTAAGCCCTAAGCCCCAGGAGGCTCCCAAGAGGCACCCATGAAGCCCCCAAGAGGCCCCCGAAGAGGCCCCAGAACTGCCACAAAGAGGCCCCCGCGAGCGCTCCGAAGAGACCCCAAGAAGCCATGCACGGCGGCGGGATGGGTCGAAGGTCCTTCTATATATATATATATATATATATATTGCTAGAAACACAATGTTTGGGGTCCACACTGGCTAACATCGATTGGGTATCTGTGTGTGTGCGTTTCGATTCGCATTTCGGTGTGCATGGCGATTTGCGTCTCGATGTGCATCTTATTTGCAACTTGATTTGCATGCCGATCCTCCTACGGCACAACCACGGAACACTCGCGGAACACCCCGCGGAATAATGAAAGGACAACCCACGCGACAACCACGGGACAATACAAGGGCCAACCGCAAGACAACCACGGGACAACCCAAAAAACAACCCAAGGGACGACCACGAGATAACCCCGGGACGTTCTAAAGATACTTCCTTAGACAACCACGGGGCCACGGACAACCGGACAACCCATGGGAGAACCACCAAACAACCCACAAAACAACACAAAAACACCCCACGGGGTAGCCACGGGACAATGCGCAAAATAACCCACGGGACAGCCACCGGACAGCCACGGGACAAACCACAGGAAAATTCGGGACACCCCCTGAGACATGGGACAAGCCCGCGGCCCCTCGCGAGACATAAGCATGGACACGTTGCCAAACTTAGCCCTAGCATTGACCAGCGCATCGACCTCGCGGAGATCCGCCTCGCCCGCACGCGCGACACGACACGAACAGATTTGCCGGCCGGGGACGCTTAGATGTAATCAGCCAGCCTCGGATCGCGGTCGGCAATGAATGAACTATGAACTGCGTATGTTTCCGCTGCACATCAGGTATAGCTGCGTTCTTGCGATGTACTACTGCAATGGAGAATGCATTAGCCGTTGAAATACATCTGAATCAAAATGAGGGGCCGAACGGTCATTCATTGTTCCTGGGTGCGTGGCTGAAGCGAATTCGTGGTGAGGGTTATGCTTGTTGCATTAATATTGTTGTTGTTGTTGCCCCTCGCTTTGTTTCGTGGCCCCGTTGCAGCCCTTCGTGGCCCCGTCGCATTGTTTCGTGGCCCGTTGCAACCCTTCGTGGCCTCCTCGCTGCCTTTCGTGGCCCCGTTGCAGCCCTTCGTGGCCCCCTCGCTTTGTTTCGTGGCCCCGCTGCAGCCCTTCGCGGCCCCGTTGCCGCCCTTCGTGGCCCCGCTGCAGCCCTTCGCGGCCCAGCTGCAGCCCTTCGTGGCCCCGTTGCAACCCTTCGTGGCCACTTCGCTGCCCTTCGTGGCACCATATGTATGTCGTTCGCGCCGGTGGTGGCCCCATATGCATGCCCTTGTGGCCCCGCTGTCGCCCTTCGTGGCCCCCTCGCTGCCCTTCGTGGCCCCGTTGCTGTCCTCAGTGGCCCGGTCCCTGCCCTCCGCGGCCCAACATACGCATGCCCTTCGTGGCCCCCGCTCGTTCGCGCCCGTTGTGGCCCCCTCACTATCCTACGTGGCCCACTTGCTACCCTCAGTGGCCCCATCGTTGCCTTCTGTGGCCCCGCATTATCTGCCCTTCGTGGCCGCCGCTCGTTCGCGCTCTTCGTGGCCCCATACGCATTCCCTTCGTGTCCCCGCTGGCCTACTTCGTGTCCTTCGTGGCCCTGCTGTCGTTCTCTCTCGCTCTCGCTTTCGCTCGTCGTCGTCGTCGCCGCCGCCGTCGACGTCGAAGTCGTCGTCGACGTCGAAGTCGTCGTCGTGGTCGGTCCCCTGTCCGTCCTTCTTGGGGTCGGGTCGACGGCCGCGGCGGCCCCGCCGATGAGCGCTGCCGCTTGCGAGGCCGACGGTCCGCGGCTGCCCCGCCGCTTGCCGGGGCCCGGCCCAGCCTGCAGGGAAGAAAAGTATACCCTCCCAAAGGGGTTCGATCGAAGACGAAGAAGGCGGGTATCGAGGGTTTAGGAAATACGCGTTATTGGACACTCGAGCGGATAAGGGCGAACAGTGTTAGAATGCTTGTTGTTGTTGTTGCTGTTGTTGTTGTTATTATTGTTTGTTGTCGTCGTCCCCCCCGCGACCCACCCCGCGACCCACCCCGCAACCCAACCCGCGACCCACCACGCGACCCACCCCACGACCCATCCCGCAATCCAACCCGCGACCCACCCGCGACCCACCCCGCGACCAACCCGCGACCCACCCGCGACCCACCCGCGACCCACCCCGCGAACCACCCGCGACCCATCCGCGACCCATCCGCGACCCACCCGCGACCCACCCGCGATCCATTTGCGACCCACCCGCGACCCACCCCGCGACCCAGCCGCGACCCACCCGCGACCCACCCGCGACCGATCCACATTGGTTCGAAGAAAAGATCGGCGCCTGCGGCGGTCTCGTTGTAAAATTAAAGAAACTTTGGCGCCTGCAGCGGGCATCTCCAGAGTCTCGCAGACTGCGGACGTCCCCACCGCCCCCGCACTCTTATCCGCATCTGCGGGGTGCTACGTATTGTTCCTCGGCTCCACCGTGCCACCACGAAATCTTGGGGCGTACGCGATGTGCTGTAAATGCCCCCATTTGGACCTGAGCAGGCTCTCTCGGGGCAAATGAAGGCCCATGAGCGCGCACGGGAAGCATCTGGAGGCACCATGAGCACTCTGAGACGTCGTGAAAATCCCTGCAACCTCTAGCAACCACCGCTCCCTTCTGATTATGGTTTGAAGGAATTCCTGTGGGACCCAGGTCATCCTTCCCCCGCCGCGGAAATAATTGTGACCAACATCTGCGCTTCCTGTACGGTTTTGCGGCTAACCCAGCGAATCTGACGGAATCTGGTGCAGAATCCCACACGGGCGCCCTGGCTCGAAACATCTTCGCCGAATCGGTCCCAGGGGAGGGGTCAGTGTTGTTTCTTGCACCGTTTCCGGAAAAACGCGTTCTTCATCTCTGCATGCAGAAACTCTGGATCAACCACAGAGCGGCGGAATAGAAACCGCATCGTTGCGAAACTGCAGATCGATGATACCGAGGCCTAGCCAAAGCATCCCCGCGGTTGGTACATGCTGGGGCCGCCCCAGTGGCATTCTTCATTGCCACAGGGGGAGGCGGTGCCACGCCGCGAAAGAAGGGCACGATGCGAATATGGCTGCGTGCAACTGCAAGTGCTGGAATCTATATTTGGCTTTAGCCATGTGGCAAATAGACAGGAAGTGGGCTGTGCGTGTATGGGCCCGGGCATGTGCAGGAGTTTGATCCTGTCCGCGCACGTGATAGAGTTCTATGAAGACACGCGCGTATGTGTGCACGCAACGTTGCGGAAGTAGGTGCGACGGCGTAAACGCTCCGTTTTCTGCATGCAAGGCGCGCTCGATTCCAGAGCACATCACGAGCCTCCGCAATCGGGGCATCAAGCGGCTCCGACAGAACAAGTGAAGCCAGATGCCTTACCCCGGCTATCACCATGCCTCGTGCCATGCGCGCTTCTGGCCTCGCTGACCTTTCTCTTGCCAATCTTTCGCCGCGGCCCAAGACTGCAAGCCTTCCCACAGCTTGCCTATCGTGATGCCGCCCTGGCAACGCACGGCGGCGGCCCCGAGCTTCATGGCCGTCTGGCAATTGCCCCTGCCGTCGTCGAAAAACAACATGTCCGAATACTCGCAACCGCACCGCTCCCGGATCTCGCTCAAGTGGTTTGCCTTGCCCGGCCAATGCTTCCCCGAGCAGCTGATAATCCGCAAGTGCTCGGGTACCAGGTCGCCCCAGCGCAAGTGGTCGTTCAGCATGAAGCTGTCCATCACCTCTCCGCACCAAGCGGCCTCGACAGCTCAAATCCCAGCCACCACTACGTCTTGGTACGATTCGGCGGCGAGGGGGGGGGGGAAATGAGAAGAAGGAGGCCTTCTCGGAAGGCTCGGAAGTCCCCCGACCGTCTGAGGCGTTTTCTTCTCCTACCCCGAATACGTAGAAAACTTCTCAAAGGCCCGAGGTCTTCTGAGACGTGCCGCCGCATTCTGAGAAGGCCTTCTCCTTCTCACTTCCTCCCTCGATCGCCGCCGAACGACTGCACCAGTGGTTGACGCCCCAACATACTGAGAGGGCACGCCACCTGGGGCTACGAACCGGCCGCCATGGGGCTCGACGGCCCCACGACGCAAAGCTGAATTTCATGTTGAAGTAGAGAAACCCTGGGAATTCTTGGACGTGCCGGCAGAAGGCTGGTGCGTGTTAGACTGCTTGCTAGCTGTCGGGTAGAGAGAACTGCTGTCCCCGTCTCAGGGAGCACCTCGTACTACAATGCCCATGCGAGAAAAGCCCTCTGCATCTTGCCCCCCGTGTTTGCACACCCCCATGACCGTCCAAGACCGCCTCAAGACAGCTACAAGATGTCCCACGACAAGCCCAAGATGTCCCAAGGCTCCCCAGAGTCGCCATCATGACCCCAGGAGGCCCTGACGGGCCCACTAAACCCCCGAGATGCGCCCAAGTAACCTTCGAGCAACACCATGGAATAACAACCGCACGAGAAGCTTAGGTTGCAATGCATCTGCCTCCTTAGCTCTTCGTCCTCAAATGACCTCAAGACGCGTCAGCGAGCTCTAGGAACAAAATAACGCACTTTCTGGAACACAGCCAGGACGACCCCAAGCAAGCCCAGGACCAAGACGGCCAACTGCACCCCAATCACGGCCCAAGATGCCGCAAGACACCCCAAGAAGGCTCCCAAACAGATGTTTCTACAGAAATTCTTCGGGCGAGCTCACTAGAATCATCACGCCCTGGACGGCCTCAAGAACCCCAGCAGGCGCCGAATTGAACCTCCAGAAACTGCCAACAGGCCGCCGCGAAGGGCCAAAGAGGCCCCCGACCCAGACGGCCCCAAGATGGCTTCACCGAGCCTTCTCGGGATAGCTCGGTAGATGCACCTTACGTACATGTCGATGCTGCGCTGGCTCGGTGGTAGGGTCTACCGCAAGCGGCTGGATTAAAATGACCATAAACGCGGCATGCTTGTGTGACTGAATGTTTCCAGGCACCAAGGCTGTCAAACAATGAATCGGGATGACAACCTTGAGAGAGCCAGCAACTGTCCTGCATAGATGTCCTCATTAGGCCAGCAAAACAATCGCCAATCGTCCTCTCCAAACGCTGCAAACCTGTGCTCACTGACACGGAAGGTCAGGCATCCCGCGACGGATCTGAAGAGGGTACTCTCTTCCTGGGGGGCCCTGGGGGCCGCCACGGGCGCGCGAACTGGAAAACTTGAATCATTGATTACCTCATACCAAAGATTCTAGCGCCAGAAGGGCACGGGGATTCCCCACCCTCGTGTGGTGTTGGGTCCTCGTTGCGCAGAACCGCTCGTCTCATTTTCCGCTTCCCCACAGTCTCCCTCCTCCAACTCCTCCTCTTCCTGCCCTCGCCGACTTTGGCACACCCCTCACACAGTTCTGGTTGGTGCCCGTCTGGGAGCTCCACCTGCGGGCCATCGACGCAGCCTGGACGCCGCCACCTCGCTAACGTCGGCACGCCTCTCACGCGTTTTGTGCTCCTCAGGAAGCCTCACCAACGACCCGGAGGCACAGTCCGCCTGACTCCGCCCATTCGGCACAACTCTCGCATGTGTCGCGCCTCGTGAAGGGGCTCCCTCCAACCACGGCCCCAGCGACACATCCCGCGGACTCCCCACACGGTTTCTCCCCGAGAGAGCACCACCCACGGCCCCGGAGGCAGAATCCGTATGCCGCCACTCCGCCCATGTTTGCACACCCGTCAAAGGCTCCGTGCCCCTCAAGGAGCTCCACCGACGGTCCCAGCGCCAGCCCGCAAACCCCTCACACGGCTCCTGCGCCCCCCCAGAAACACCACTCACGGCTACAGAGGCGCAGTCCGTATGCCTCCATCCCGCCAATGTCGGATACCCCTCACAAGTGTCGTGCCCCTCAGGGATCCCCACCCACGGCCTCAGCGACACGATTCGCGTGCCGCCACTCCACTGGTGCTGGCACAGCCCCCACACGTTTCACACTCCTAGAAAATTCCGCCTGCGGCCCCGTCGATGCAGTCCGCATGCCGCCGTTCCACCAATCTGGGAACGCACCACACACGCTTCGTGCTCTTCAAGGGACTATTAGAGCGTGAATTACCTCCCCCGCTTTCGCTTCCAGGCAAAACCAAGCCATACCACGCGCCTCCTCGTCAAGCGGCCTGACCAGTACAGGCCGCAATTTGGCATCGTTTGGTATCTCTTGGAAGCGAGGGTGGTCAAAAGCGAGGTAGGTTTGTTCTCCCCCGAGACTAGGCGCACAGCCCCAGCGACACGGTCCACATGCGGTACCCGCCCATGTCGGCACACCTCGTACACGTTTCCAGCCCGACAGAGAGCTCTACCTGCTGGCGCAGAGGGAGTCCGCATGCCGCCATCCCGCCCATGTCGGCAAACCCCACACACGTGTCGTGCTCAACAGGGAACTCCGGCGACACAATCCGCATATCCTTTTCGCGCGGATCGTGCCCCACAGGGGGCTCCACCTACGGCCCCAGCGATACAGTTCGCTTGCTGCCCTCCGCTCCTTTCGGCACACCCCTCACGCGGATCGTGCCCTACAAGGAGCTCGACCTACGGCCCCAGGGACAAAGTCCGCTTGCCGGCCTCCGCTCAGGTCGGCGCACCCCTCACGGGGATCATGCCCTACAGGGAGCTCCACCTACGGCCCCAGCGATACAGTTCGCTTGCCGCCCTCCGCTCATTTCGGCACACCCCGGGTCACACCCCTCACGGGGATCGTGCCCCACAAGGAGCTCCACCTACGGCCCCAGTGGCAAAGCCCGCATGCCGTAGTTATCCCACTCATCATGAGATCCCCATCACGCGGCTCGTGCCTCTCAAAAGAATTCAGCACGCCTCTGCGCGCTCACTACGCACACCCACATCCGCACCGCTGCGCCGCACACACTCTATATGAGCAGAGGCGCGCCCCTGCGCTACGCGCAACTTCCTAGGGTTGGCCCCTTCACCACACCAACCTCTTGTTTCGAGGTGGTTCGCACAAACTAGCTTTTCTGAAATAAGTCCCCGTGGCTCGCCCCCGGGTCTCGCCTGGGGCATGCTGGGGCGCTCTTCGAAAGCACACTCCAAGGTGCGCCACGTGAAACGCCAGGTGTGCCAGGCTTGGAGCTCCAGGGATCGCTACACATCTGACATATCAGAAGCTTCAGCCAGCTTCGAGTGCAGCCCAGGTGATGACAATCTCAGGGATGTGCCCTCAGAAACTGAGGGAATCCTTAGGATCGGCACCGAGATGGGGGCATGTCGATCGTAGGGGGTAGGGTTAAGTCGGGCATGTCCCCCACAGGAGGATTTTCGACGAAAATATTGAAGTTCACCCAACATAATCCAAAAAAACAGAAATAGTATGGGGACTATTTCTCTGAGAATCGTTTGACCCTTTCGGGGCGTTTTTGGTGTATTTCTGATGTTTCGTCGAAAATCCCCCAGTAGGGGGACAGGCCCGACATAATCGTAGGGGCAGGGGGTGTGAGCGACGAAACGAAGAGGGTCTTACGCGACAGAACATGGCCACCTCTCTTCGCGGCTGACCCGGGCCACCCGCGAAGCACGCTGTGGAGAAGACGGCGCTCGTGCGGGGACCTTGCGCGGCACGCTTCAGCGAGAATGTCCGCGCATTCGACCCCGTTCTCTTCCGCCGCCCAGGCCAGGCCAGGAGACCTTCCTCAGCAACACGAGGCCCTGCTCCGGCCGAAACCCACCGGGCATCCAAGGGTACCCTCCCCAGGATGCGCAAGCACGCCCAAACAACACAAACAACAAAAACACACGAGGGTGCCCTCCCCGAATCGACCTCGAGCTTTCTCCTCGGTCCGACCGTACGTACGTGTCCTGGGCTGGTGGAGCGGGGGGGGGGGGGCGTGCCGAGAAGCGGCAACACGGGCGAGGCCTGGGTGTCGTGGCTCGCGACGGCGAGCTGCACCCCCGCCTGGCTCAGGGCCAGGAGCACCGCGGGGAGCTCCTGGGGGGACAGACGCCGGGGTCGTCCGCCCAAGAGAGGGGGCGTCCAAAACGGGGGGCTCGCACATCAATTCCGCGAGGCACGTGCGCGAACGGAACGAGGGGGGTGGGGTCCATTGGGGGTGAATCGAGGGAAGAAGAGGGGGGCCATGAAACCAGGTGGGAGATCATGCCATGACATCACCGCCCACCCCTACTCATTACCTCTGTTTGGCCGCCGCAGACAAACAACAAAAACCATACCGCTACTCCTGAGACCTCTCCCAGGCTGCGTTCTGACCTGACGTCCAGCCGTCGAGACCAGGGATTTCCAGGACGAGCAGCGGCATCGGTACCTTTTCCTCCCCTGCGCTCCGGGAAGATCATGACGGGCTTGCCCGCGGAGTCCACCACGCAACGCCCCTGCTCGCACCACCTGAACGGCGGCTGGAACTTGTCCGCCTTGTGGTCCAAGCCGAAATGGCTCCAGCACGTCTCGTCGAGGTCGAAGACCGCAACGAGCGGCACCTATAGAGGGACAAACTACGAAACAACCACAACCCGTCGGAGGTCCGCGCGGATTCCTTGGACCGGCGCTGGACCCCCTGGCAGCGCCTCTGGTGTCGCCCCTGGTGCGCGAAACGCGCACCACGGAGAGGGCTCCAGCGCAGCTCCAGGACATCCGCGCGCACCTCCGCCGGCCCATGCTCGGGCAGCGCTTCTCCTCCTCTGAGCACCGGGTCCTCCAGCCGAGGGATCGGGCCCTCGAACCTGGCAGGAGGCGCCGGCCACTGCCGCTGGCCCTTCTGGCCCTTGGCCGGGCCCGCGGCCGCCTGCCACTGCCACTGCTGCTTCGGCCTCGCAGGCAGCACGGCGGGCACCGTGCCCTTCGGCGGGCCTGCCGCTTGGCCCGCGCCGGGCATCCACGACGACTGCGTCGGCCGCTTGGGCGCGGGCCTGCCCGTCATCCTGCTCAGCTCCGAGGCGAGGCTGGACTCCAGCTGGCGCAGCTTGGTCACCAGACGGGCGAGGGCCAGCGCGCACCCCTTCGCGCCGGCAGCCCTGCTGGCCTCGCCGAACTTCTGCTGGATGCTCCCCTGGGCCTGCGCCAGCTCGTCCAGCTGCACCTGCACCAGCGCAGACATCTCGTCCATCAGGTGAGGCTCCAGCTGCCCCACCGTCCCGCCCGCGGCCTCCAGCAACATCCGCGCCGCCGCCAGGGCCTCCTGCGAGTCGGTCTCGATGGTGGCGACCCGCTTCTCTGACTCCCGGAGTGACTCCTCGAGGTCTGCGTCGCAGCCGCCCGTGTCAGCGAGACTGTCGGCAATGCTGCCCCGCGGCTCCATCCGCGTACCCCCGCGCGCAAGGGCAGGGGCAGGAGGGTCGGCCTCGCGCCTCCGGACCGCCACGAGCAGCGCCCTGATCCAAACTGCCGTGGAGCATCGTCGGCGACTGCCGCAAAGCTCGGCGCTCGGTGGATAATCGCAACCGCGTTCGGAATAGCAAAGTAGCACAGCAAGCGCCGAATGGCAGCCAACTGCTGCGCAGGTTGATTGCACGGAAAACTGTCAAACAAGACGGCTGCACAACCTGTCATGTGGGCATCGGCGTGCTACGATTGAGAACATTATTGCGCTGAGATTCGGGGGCCTAGCGCGAAGATGGGCATTCCAAGATGCTTCACATCATATGCAAAGGAGCGCGTTCCTTTATTTTCGGCGATGACGGGCGTCATGGTGGGGGGGGGGGGAGGCGGGGGGGTATGACGTAACGCCCCCCTCACCGCCGTGTGGCGCGCACGACGACGATGAGCGACGACCGACGAACGACGAGCGACGACGATGACAACGACGACGCGAGCAGCATGTAGGTGGCGATCTGCCCCACAGCGCATTTCTACACCAACATGCTCACGTGCACCACAGCGCGCCTGTACACCACAGCGCCTGCGTACACCGCAACAGTCGTGCGCAACGCAGCGCCTGTGTACACCACGGTGCCTCAGGACAGGTAGAAGAAGCATGTATGCGAGGATCTGCTGCGGACAGGTAGACGCCACGCCAAGGAAGTGCTGATAAGGAAATGCGACGTTCTTCCCTCCTCCCTCCTCCCTCCTTTTCCTCCTCCTCCTCCTCCTCCTCCTCCTCCTCCCTCACCCTTCCCCCTTGTCGTGCGCGTCGGT
Source organism: Prorocentrum cordatum (assembly GCA_963575745.1). Taxonomy (NCBI): domain Eukaryota; class Dinophyceae; order Prorocentrales; family Prorocentraceae; genus Prorocentrum; species Prorocentrum cordatum. Next base: position 312,212 of record CAUYUJ010017493.1, on the reverse strand, counting down.
CGGCAGTACAGCGCGCGTGCGCATCTCAGCGTGCACCGCCGAATGGTCTATGTAACCAGTCCGCTTGATTCTCGGACGGCCAATTTCGCTGGAGTCACCTGGACGCCCATGGGAGGAATTCAGATGGTGCCCTGTTGCACACGTTTGCTGTGGTGCACAGGCGCCGTGGTGTACGCAGGCGCTGTAGTGCACGCAGGCATTGTGGTGTACACTGGTGCTGTGTTGTACACGGCTGATGTGGTGTACGCAGGCGCTGTGGTGTACACAAGCTCTGTGGTCCCCGCAAGAACTGTGGCACTCACTGGCGTTGTGTTGCACGCGGGTGCTGTGGTGTACATAGGCGGTGTGGTGAACACAGGCTCTATGGTGCAAACAGGCACTGTGGTGTACACAGGCGTTGTGCTGCAGATCGCCATCTAGACGCTGCTGCTACCCATCCTCGGTCATTCCCAAGCATCCCCAGACGCCACCAGCGCGAAACGTGACGCCATCGGCCCCCTCACACCCCCCCACAAGATGATTGCACAACCTGTCATGTGGGCATCGGCGTGCTACGATTGAGAACATTATTGCGCTGAGATTCGGGGGCCTAGCGCGAAGATGGGCATTCCAAGGTGTTTCACATCATATGCAAAGGAGCGCGTTCCTTTATTTTCGGCGATGACAGGCGTCATGGTGGGGGGGGAGGCGGGGGGGTATGACGTAACGCCCCCCTCACCGCCGTGTGGCGCGCACGACGACGATGAGCGACGACCGACGAACGACGAGCGACGACGATGACAACGACGACGCGAGCAGCATGTAGGTGGCGATCTGCCCCACAGCGCATTTCTACACCAACATGCTCACGTGCACCACAGCGCGCCTGTACACCACAGCGCCTGCGTACACCGCAACAGTCGTGCGCAACGCAGCGCCTGTGTACACCACGGTGCCTCAGGACAAGTAGAAGAAGCATGTATGCGAGGATCTGCTGCGGACAGGTAGACGCCACGCCAAGGAAGTGCTGATAAGGAAATGCGACGTTCTTCCCTCCTCCCTCCTCCCTCCTTTTCCTCCTCCTCCTCCTCCTCATCCTCCCTCACCCTTCCCCCTTGTCGCGCGCGTCGGTCGGCAGTACAGCGCGCGTGCGCATCTCAGCGTGCACCGCCGAATGGTCTATGTAACCAGTCCGCTTGATTCTCGGACGGCCAATTTCGCTGGAGTCACCTGGACGCCCATGGGAGGAATTCAGATGGTGCCCTGTTGCACACGTTTGCTGTGGTGCACAGGCGCCGTGGTGTACGCAGGCGCTGTAGTGCACGCAGGCATTGTGGTGTACACTGGTGCTGTGTTGTACACGGCTGATGTGGTGTACGCAGGCGCTGTGGTGTACACAAGCTCTGTGGTGCCCGCAAGAACTGTGGCACTCACTGGCGTTGTGTTGCACGCGGGTGCTGTGGTGTACATAGGCGGTGTGGTGAACACAGGCTCTATGGTGCAAACAGGCACTGTGGTGTACACAGGCGTTGTGCTGCAGATCACCATCTAGACGCTGCTGCTACCCATCCTCGGTCATTCCCAAGCATCCCCAGACGCCACCAGCGCGAAACGTGACGCCATCGGCCCCCTCACACCCCCCCACAAGATGATTGCACAACCTGTCATGTGGGCATCGGCGTGCTACGATTGAGAGCATTATTGCGCTGAGATTCGGGGGCCTAGCGCGAAGATGGGCATTCCAAGGTGCTTCACATCATATGCAAAGGAGCGCGTTCCTTTATTTTCGGCGATGACGGGCGTCATGGTGGGGGGGGGGAGGCGGGGGGGTATGACGTAACGCCCCCCTCACCGCCGTGTGGCGCGCACGACGACGATGAGCGACGACCGACGAACGACGAGCGACGACGATGACAACGACGACGCGAGCAGCATGTAGGTGGCGATCTGCCCCACAGCGCATTTCTACACCAACATGCTCACGTGCACCACAGCGCGCCTGTACACCACAGCGCCTGCGTACACCGCAACAGTCGTGCGCAACGCAGCGCCTGTGTACACCACGGTGCCTCAGGACAGGTAGAAGAAGCATGTATGCGAGGATCTGCTGCGGACAGGTAGACGCCACGCCAAGGAAGTGCTGATAAGGAAATGCGACGTTCTTCCCTCCTCCCTCCTCCCTCCTTTTCCTCCTCCTCCTCCTCCTCCTCCTCCTCCTCCCTCACCCTTCCCCCTTGTCGTGCGCGTCGGTCGGCAGTACAGCGCGCGTGCGCATCCAGCGTGCACCGCCGAATGGTCTATGTAACCAGTCCGCTTGATTCTCGGACGGCCAATTTCGCTGGAGTCACCTGGACGCCCATGGGAGGAATTCAGATGGTGCCCTGTTGCACACGTTTGCTGTGGTGCACAGGCGCCGTGGTGTACGCAGGCGCTGTAGTGCACGCAGGCATTGTGGTGTACACTGGTGCTGTGTTGTACACGGCTGATGTGGTGTACGCAGGCGCTGTGGTGTACACAAGCTCTGTGGTGCCCGCAAGAACTGTGGCACTCACTGGCGTTGTGTTGCACGCGGGTGCTGTGGTGTACATAGGCGGTGTGGTGAACACAGGCTCTATGGTGCAAACAGGCACTGTGGTGTACACAGGCGTTGTGCTGCAGATCACCATCTAGACGCTGCTGCTACCCATCCTCGGTCATTCCCAAGCATCCCCAGACGCCACCAGCGCGAAACGTGACGCCATCGGCCCCCTCACACACCCCCACAAGATGATTGCACAACCTGTCATGTGGGCATCGGCGTGCTACGATTGAGAACATTATTGCGCTGAGATTCGGGGGCCTAGCGCGAAGATGGGCATTCCAAGGTGCTTCACATCATATGCAAAGGAGCGCGTTCCTTTATTTTCGGCGATGACGGGCGTCATGGTGGGGGGGGGGGAGGCGGGGGGGTATGACGTAACGCCCCCCTCACCGCCGTGTGGCGCGCACGACGACGATGAGCGACGACCGACGAACGACGAGCGACGACGATGACAACGACGACGCGAGCAGCATGTAGGTGGCGATCTGCCCCACAGCGCATGTCTACACCAACATGCTCACGTGCACCACAGCGCGCCTGTACACGACAACGCCTGCGTACACCGCAACAGTCGTGCGCAACGCAGCGCCTGTGTTCAGGACAAGTAGAAGGAGCATGTCGGAGGTTGGGGGGTGAGATCGAAGTGGAACGGAGAGCCCCCCTACCGGGAAATCGATTTCGGTTTCGTGTTCGTGCGTGCCGTGCGGGCGAGGCGAAGCTGCGTGGGCGGGCGAGAGAAAGTCTCCTGTGGCTGAGGCGCGGCCGGACCAAATGTCTCCCTTCCGGGCGGCCGGTGGCCCGCGGTGTCCCGCCGGTGTCCCGCTGGTGTCCCGTGTGGCTGAGGCGCGGCCGGACCAAATGTCTCCCTTCCGGGCGGCCGGTGGCCCGCGGTGTCCCGCCGGTGTCCCGCTGGAGTCCCGTGTGGCTGAAGCGCGGCCGGACGAAATGATTCCCTTCCGGGCGGCCGGGGCGGCGGGGTGTCCCGCCGGTGTTCCGCCGGTGTCCCGTCCGTGTCCCGTCGATGTCCCGATGATGATGTTGATGATGATTATGATGATGATTATGATGATGATGATGATGATGGTGATGATGATGATGGTGATAATGATGATGATGTTGATGATGGCGACGATGATGATGATGATGATGATGATGATGATGATGATGACGTCGATTGCGAGATCGATTGTGCTATCAGTAGTGAGACCGAATGTGAGATCGATTGTGCGATGCTGATGGTGATGATGGCCTTCATGGTGTTGATGTTTGTGATTATGATGACGACATTGATGATGATGATGATGATGATGGTGATGCTGATGATCATGATGAATACGATGATGAAGATGCTGATGATGATGATGTTGATGGTGATGTCGATGATGATGGTGCTGGTGATGACCAACGCTCCCAAGAGCGAGCGGCAACGCAACTATCTCCACTGGCATTGTCACAACAACATTCACCACTGTTGCCCATTGCTGGGGCCCTCCCCCCCCAACCTCCTTATCACCCGCAGGGTGGTCGTATAGGTAATGTATGCGAGGATTTGCTGCGGACAGGTAGACGCCACGCCAAGGAAGTGCTGATAAGGAAATGCGACGTTCTTCCCTCCTCCCTCCTCCCTCCTTTTCCCCCTCCTCCTCCTCCTCCTCCTCCCTCACCCTTCCCCCTTGTCGTGCGCGTCGGTCGGCACTGCAGCGCGCGTGCGCATCTCAGCGTGCACCGCCAAATGGTCTATTTAATCAGTCCACTTGATTCTCGGACGGCCAATTTCGCTGGAGTCACCTGGACGCCCATGGGAGGAATTCAGATGGTACCCTGTTGCACACGTTTGCTGTGGTGCACACAGGCGCCGTGGTGTACGCAGGCGCTGTAGTGCACGCAAGCATTGTGGTGTACACTGGTGCTGTGTTGCACACGGCTGATGTGGTGTACGCAGGCGCTGTGGTATACACAAGCTCTGTGGTGCCCGCAAGAACTGTGGCACTCACTGGCGTTGTGTTGCACGCGGGTGCTGTGGTGTACATAGGCGGTGTGGTGAACACAGGCTCTATGGTGCAAGCAGACACTGTGGTGTACACAGGCGTTGTTCTGCAGATCGCCATTTAGACGCTGCTGCTACCAGTCCTCGGTCATTCCCAGGCATCCCCAGACGCCACCAGCGCGAAACGTGACGCCATCGGCCCCCTCACCCCCCTACAAAATGATTGCCGTCATCGGCCCGGAAGAAAAAAAACAGGCTTCAGCCGCCGCGTCCGCGCGCACGACGACGATGAGCGACGAGCGACGAACGACGACGACAACGACGACGATGACAACGCCGACGACGACGACGACGACGACGACGACGACGACGACGGCGGCGGCGGCGACGACGACGACGACGACGATGAGGACGACGACGACGATGACTGCGGGCCACTCCTACGCGGATTCCTAAGCGGACGCCTATGCGGATCCCGATGCGCACGGCGGCCGTGCCCGGAGCGCACTGGCGGGGGGGAGCGTTACGTCAAAGGGGGGGGGGGCGGCGGGGGCCATGACGCCGCCATGCCCCAAACAATCAAGAAACACGCTCAAGACGTGTGTGCGTGCGTGCGCATGTCATGGGGACAACCTCAAACCTAGTACTGGCGTGGTCTGGAGTTCGGGTGCGCTGGTTGCTCCAGCGACCCTCAACAGAAAGCGTTATTGTAATAACCATTTCAATTGCCAACGCACAACCACCCGGTAGCCTGGTACATTCTGCACGCCTTCGTTGTTCCTCCGACGGCTATGTGCTCTTCGGATGCCGACGTGTTCCAGGATCGCCGAGACCAAGCGACCCTCCAGCCTGTCCTCTACACTGCTACCTGCGACATACATCAGGAGATCGGGCACGCGTTTTATATCTGGACGGACGAGCTGTAACCTTGAACTCGCACACCCCCGCTGGCAGGGAAACAAGGCATGTGAGATGTGATTCTGGTTTGTTCCCGTTCCCCCTGTCCCCCACTCCTGGGGGTTCGAAGAAGCCTTCCTTTTCGTGACTAACAGAGGTCGTCGTAGAGCCCACTGCAGCCTCGATGGGTCCCAAGATGGGTCACACGACCGCTGCAATACGACTGAACATTGCCCTGGTTCCTCCAAAGTCTACCCCTGACAAGGCCAAAGTCACTCAAACACCTGACGCGGTTCATCCATTATTGCCGACCCGCACTTTCGCTTCGGGTGGGCATCTGCGGCCTCAAGATGGCGGCAAGATCGCTCGATGGAGACTCAATGATTGGTCGATGTTGCTGCAAGACGGCTCCAAGAGCGCCTAAGAGCGAACCAAAAGGATTCCAGCGTGCTCCAGAGCGGCGAGGCACATGTGCGCCGCCCCCTTTTACCCGACGTCCTCCACGATGGGCCAAGGACGACAGGACAGGTCCTAACTATAACAGTATATCAATGGGCTTGTGTATCTGATATCTGCACGATGGCTTTTCTCTCATACGAGAGCCCCTATGGCTTCCTGCCTCCTTCTCCATTTCCTCCTCTGCCACCTCCTCCTCTTTTAACGGCAGGCCCAACAATTCCACTCCAGTAATTTCCAGGCTGATCCCCAGCTTCGGCTTGATGGCTGTCTCACCTTTGCTCCACTGCATGCTCCTATGTTTTCCTGATCAGGGCACCTCGCCTGGCGATTGTTTCGGCATGGGTTGGTGGGGATACTTTTTGTTACGCGGGCGCGCGAAGACGAGTGGAACGCCGTGCAAGCTAAGGCGGGCCGCGCCAAAGCGAAGGGGAAAGCTTGTGGGGATGGTTTTTGATCTGCGGGCTCGCGAAGCAGGTCGAAAGCCGTCCAAACACTAGCCAGGCGCGTCAAGAATACATCTTGCTCATGTCGTCGCAGTCCGTAAACATTGACACTAGAGCACATCCATCATGGATAGCACATCTTTCAACAGAGATGGACGGAGACGAGCACAGGGGCAGCACCAACGTCGGGGCAGCGAGATAAATGATGTTTTCGCTCGCCAGATATGCGCCTACGGCGCACGCGAGCCGCGTACCACAACGATGCATCTCCTCCGTTGCCGCGCAGAGCGCTTCAAGCGCCCTGGAATCGGTCGTGGCCGAGCATCGCTCCCCGCAGGTTGCCGAGCGCCTGCAAGGTGCTCTGGGAGCTTCTTCTAGAGTGCGCGCTCGAAGGGCTCGACGCAGGGCTGCTCACCACCAGCACAGGGTGTTGGGGTGCTCCACGCTGAGCGTGCGCTCGGAGGCCTCAAGTAACACCTGGCGCTTGGGAGGCTTCAACTCCGCGTGCCAGCCATACTCGCCCGCCGGCCCTGACCGCCGCACCTCAGGCCAACCGGGCGGCCACTGCGGCACCCCGCATGGCCTCCAGCCGGCGGCCCAGGGCCGCGACCGGCTCCCCTCCCGGTGGCAGCGACGCTGCCAAGAGAGGCCCGACCTCCTTCTGCAGCGCCGCCGACAGTCCGTCCGCGTCCAGCATCGCCGCCAGCCGCACGAGTTGCGCCCGCAAGTCCTCGGCACAATTGCAGCTAGGGGCACGAGCAATGACGCAAACATGACTCGGAGGTCAACGCAAATTTCTTGGATCGGCGCTGGACCCCCCTCCCTGGCGCGCGGAGCGCCAGAGGCGGTGCCTGAGGCGCCGCCAGGGGGCCCCAGCGCCGATCCGAGTAATCCGTGCGGACCTCCGAATTTTTTGCGTATGTTCTTCTTTGTTCCCCTCGAAGCGGGTCCTCAGGGTAACGAGTCCTGGCAGGAAGCCTGGGGCCCCCCCCAGAAGCAGCTGTTAATCTCAAGTCGCTTCTCGGCACCCGGCGGTACTGGGGCCCGGGGAGCGGGGACAGAGTCCGAGAACTGCCAGAAGCCTCAAGACCCGTTTCCGTCAAGACCCACGTGCTTCTTGGCGAAGGTCCATAGGAGCGGCCAATGCGCTGCCAGCCACCTCTTAGCGGACGGAAAACAGGATACCATAAACGTTTCTGGCATGTGTCGGCGGCGAGCCCGGGGGGGAAGTGAGAAGGGGCGGGCCTTTTCAGAAGGCTCTGAACTTCCCCGGCCTTCGGAGAGTGAGCCCCCCCCGAGGACACAGAAGACCTCTCAGAAAGCCCGAGGACTCCTGAAAGGCCCCGCCGCATTCTGAGAAGGCCTTCTCCTCCTCATTCGGGCGCGGCCCAACCGACCCCTAGCAAACCACTCCCTTCCGTGACGCCGTCCTCGCCCTGCGAGCTCCCCTCCGGCCGCATGCATGATTACGTCTTGGGGCGAGGCGAGGGGGACGCCATAGAAGGGGATGGTTTGTTTACGGGTCGGTTCCTCCTCCTCCTCCTCCTCCTCCTCCTCCTCCTCCCCGTCCTCCTCCTCCCCCCTCCTCCTCCTCCCTCCTCCTCCTCCTCCTCCCTCCTCCCTCCTCCTCCTCCTCCTCCTCCTCCTCCTCCTCCTCCTCCTCCTCCTCCTCCCTCCTCCTCCTCCTCCTCCTCCTCCTCCTCCTCCTCCTCTCCTCCTCCTCCTCCTCCTCCTCCTCCTCCTCCTCCTCCTCCTCCTCCTCCTCCTCCTCCTCCTCCTCCTCCTCGCTCGCCGCCGTATCCGGGACGCCCGCTCCTGGTCGGCCGGCACGTCGGCCCTCCCGTCGTCGGCGCGTCGGGGCCCGGCCGTCGGGGTCCGACCCCGTAGGGCAGACGCTCCCGGAGACCCGACGCTGTCTTGCGGCAGCAGCAGCAGCAACAATAGCAGAAACAACAGCAGCAACAGCAGCAGCAACAGCAGCAGCAACAACAATAGCAACAACAACAACCAACAACGACAACGACAACGACGACTACAACAACAACCGTCATAACAACAACACCAAGAACAATAAACATAACAACAACAACAACAACAACACCAACACCAACAACAACAACAACAACAACAGCAACAACAACAACACCAACAACAACACCAACAACAACAACACCACCAACGACAACAACAACAACAACACAAACAACAACATAATAAACAACAACAACGACACCAGCGACAACAATAATACCACCACCAACAGCACGTACTACAACACTACCAACACGAACAACAACAACACGAACATCAACAGCCGCAATCACAACAGCATCAACCAGAGCAACTCCAGCATCAACATCAACTGCACCAACAACATCAACGACATCAACAACAACAGCAACAATAGCACCAACGATCACATCAACAACAGCAACAGCAACAACACCAATCATTTAAGACTGTTCGCTCCTACCTGCATGCGTGCTAATCACTACGTGTATCCCGAACCCTCGGTACCCGCCCTCGTCGTCTTCGAACGTACCTCATTGGGGGTACATCTTCCTTACCTGCCACGTGCATCACTGCAGCCCCTAAAACAAGGGAAGAGAGGACGGGTGGAAGGGGGAGGGAGGAGAATGGAGCACGATAGGAATTAGCACGACGGGGGCAAGGAGCAGAAAACAAGTGGTAGAACCAGACGGGCAGATCTGGTGGGCAGACTCATAGCGGGCAGGTCGGAAAGGCGGGCCCAAGCGACGAGGTCGAGCAGGCAGGTTGCCGAAGCGTGGGTCCGGCATGAATCGCGAGGAACTCTCCAGAGATGGCCCGATTCCAAAGAAATCGCGAGAGAAAAGCCAAAGCGAGAGCGTGATTCCTGCGCGTCGACGGTGCACCGTTTGAATCCGCCGATCCGGCGTGTGAGTTTAAGAAAGCTACAACCTGAGCTTCAGCTCTGCTGGGGGGGGGCCGGGGTGGCTCTGCCGGGGTAGGGGGGGAGGGGGGGGGGGTTCATCGGGTCCACGCTTTCTTCCCCCCCCTTCACCCCCGGGAACCCCAAACCGCCCCAAGACGGGCCAAAAGGGGCCCAGGAGGCCACCAAGACGGTCCAGGAGGCGCCCGAAAAGGCCCCAGAGCGCTCCTGGACGCCCAAGATGGCCTGAAGACGGCCCAAGAGGCCTCCAAGACGACTCAAGGAGATCCCGAGAGGACCCCCAAGAGGGCCCCAAGAGGGTACAATAATAAAATTGCTAATAGGTTTTGACGTATTTTCCTTACCTAGGCTCTGCTTTAGCTTTAGCTTTAGCTTTAGCTTTAGCTTTAGCTTTAGCTTAACTTTAGCTTTAGTTTAGCTTTAGCTTAGCTTTAACTTAGCTTTAGCTTAGCTGTACCTTGGCTTTAGCTTAGCTTTAGCTTAGCTTTAGCTTAGCGTTACCTTAGCTTTAGCTTAGCTTTAGCTTAGCTTTAGCTTAGCTGTACCTTAGCTTTAGCTTAGCTGTAGCTTAGCTTTAGCTTAGTTTTACTGTTACTACCAATGCTGCTTTCCTAAGGGCTCCAACTCCCAGGTAGGGTCGCACCGGGATAATAACATTATCGCCTTTTCCGTCTTAGAAGCGCCGAAGACGGTCCAAGAGGCACCCAAGATCGCCCAAAGACAGCCCAAGAGGCCCCCAAGAGGAGCCAAGACGGTCCAAGAGGCCCCCAATATAGCCCTGGAGGCCCCCCAAGACGACCCCGAGAGGCCCCCAAGATGGCCTCAACAGGGTGAACCCGCGCGGACCCTTCTAGTCCTCCACCCCAAGATGACCCCAAGAGCCCCCAAGATGCCCCCGAGGCGCCCCCAAGGGGCACCCAGAGGCCCCCAAGAGGTCCCCAAGAGGCCCCCAAAACAGCCCCGAGAGGCCCCCCAGGCCCCCACGAAGCCCCAAGAACCAAGAGGCCCCAAGAGGCGCTCACTCGCGTGCTGCCAGGCCAGAGGTGCACGGCCTGACTTGGTATTGCTCGGAAGCGAAAGCGATGAACGAAGAACCTTCCACCCGTCGCCGTCACCAGTCGTCGGTCGTCGGCCGTCGGCAGCCGTTCGCCGTCAGTCGTCGTCGTCGTCGTCGTCGTCGTCGTCGTCGTCGCGGTTCGTCGTCATTAACTCCTTCGTCGGTCGTCGTCGTAATTATCCCGCTCGTTGGTCGTCCGTTGTCGTCGTCATCGTCCATTTCAACAACAACAATAGCATCAGGAGCGCCCCGGATCGGCGGCACTGGCCGGAGGCCACTACAATACATTGCAAGGAAGTCCCACGCGAGAATGCGAGGCGTACATGAATTCTGAGGAAGTCCCGCGCGAGAGCGCGATTTGGGAATACATTGTGAGGAAGTATCAGGCGGGAGCCGCTGTATTTTGAAAAACTCGGGGGTCAGGAGCCCAGTTCGAGCCTTGTGACTTTCCCTACTAGAACGGGTGCGAGCCCCGGAGGAAGCACTTCAACTGATAAACGCAATGGTCTCAAGAGGGGAGGATCAACGTTAGTGAAGGGGCCCAGGGACACACAAATAAGTACACACAAATCCCAGCATCCCCCATATACTTCAATATGTTCTGGAGTTTCGCCCTCCCTCCCAATTGGCATGTTTTCCCATATTTTCCTGGGAGTCGCCGATTAATTGTGTCTGTGTGTTGTTTCCCCTCCTGAGTTTGGTGACACCCAGCCCTTCCCCTGAAAGGAAACCGGGTGCGAGTCCTGGGAGAAGCACATTTTTCAAACAAATACGATGGTTACCGGATCGGGAGGATCAGCAAAATTACTCTTTAGACGTCCGAATGCAACAACAACGACAACGACAACGACAACAGCAACGACGACGACAACAATAATAAAAACAACAACACTACACAATACATATCAACCACAACAACAACAGTCTATTAAAGACTATTCGCTCTTATCTGCTCGCGTGCCATTCAACACGTATATCCCGAGCCCTCGATGCTGGCCCTCGTTGTCTTCGTTCGTACCCGCTTAGAGGCATACCTTTCCAACCTGCAACGTGCATTTCGTGCAGCCCCTAAGGCAGGGGAACAGAGGACGGACGGAAGGAAGGGACAAGGGGCAGGCGGGTTGCTGAAGCGTGCGTCCTGCATGAATAGCGCGATTCTCAAATACATCGTAAGGAAATCGACAGCGAGAGCGTGATTCCTAAGCGTCGAGGGCGCAGCGTCTGGACAACTTGTGAGGAAGTCCCACGCGAGAGCGCGATTCATGTATACATTACAAGGGAGCCCCGCGCGAGAGTGCGATTTGGGAAACCATTGTGAGGACAAATCTGGCGGCAGCCGTTGTTGTTGTAAACAGGGGCCCAACTACAACGCTTAGTGATACCCAGCTTCCCTTCGAAAACAACAAGGCGCGAGCCCCGCGATAAGCACATTATTCGAAAAATAGAACTGTTACCGGGGGGATCAACAACAATTATTTTCTAGCGATGCGAATTCAATAACAGCGTGATGTCTCAGGCTGGATCGATCTTTGATGGTCCCAGGACCCAAGGCTCGGGAAGAACGAAAGGGTAGGATAGCAGCGGGTAGGGTGGAGAAGCAGCTCACGTAGATGGTTCTCCTGGCGCCTCCTGGCGCTGGGAGGCGCCCATGTGTCGAGGGATGGGCCTGGCGGCGGTGCCGAAACTAGGTGCATGCAACAGCTCTCGTACCCCCTCCCCTTTGCCCATTCCCCCCCCCTTCGCTCGGCCCGAGAGGCCGGGCGAGCACGCCCGCTGTGAAAACACTGCAACGCCTGGGTCTCAGGGTGTGCGGTGGCGGATGCGGGTCCCAAGAGTATACACCACCACCACCTCCAGCCCCCCCCCCCTCCGTCCTCTGCCCTCCTCCTCCCCTCCTCCTTCCTCGGACAGGGATGGGGTTGGAGAGGTGGTGATGTATGCCTGCTGTCCCCGTGGCGGAAGCGTTTGTGTCGTGCGGGCTCTCTGGCCGCGAGACCTCCACGAAGCCGAGGTGCCGCTCGAGGACCCCCTCCACGGCCGCCGCAGACGCGGACGCCGCCAGCCTCGGGCTGCGCCGGCGCAGGGGGGGGGCCAGGAAGAGGGCACGGGGGGAGGGGGCGCATCACGGACTGCCTACCAGACCGCCCCAACTCAACCCGAAGACCCGAATTTCGGGTTAGGGGGGGGCAGGGGCACGGGCTTCGTATGCGTTTTGTTTCGATGTTCCTCGACCCCCCCCTGGAAATGGAGGGCAGATCGGGGCTTGCGGGTCGGGTTGGGGTGGGTTTGGGGGGCGGTGAATCATGGCACGAGGCATGTGCGCGGACGGGTGGGGGAAGGCGTGGACAGAAGAAGAGGAGGCAATGCGTCTGGGAGACGTGATGGCCCCGGCCATGACATCCACACGTGGCCCTGGTCCTCACTGGGGGGGGGCTTCAAGGGGGAATGGATCGGGAGGGGAAGCACAATGACGTAGGTAATACATCGCCGATAGATCGGCGACATGCCCCCGATAGCGAATCCGCACGGTTCTGGTGGGGGGGCGGGCTATCGGACCCTTTTCTCGGCGATGAATGGGCGATTGGGGGTCGACGCCCCCTCTCCTGAGCCGATCCCCCTTAGCGTTGCCCCCTGATGTTTGAGCTTTCCAGCGGCCGTTTGGAGCGGTTCCGGGCACCCCGGGAATGCCTTCGGTGAGCTGGAGCTGCCAGAGAGCACCCCGAGGCTGAAGATGCGCCGAAAACCGACAACAACTTCCGAACACCTCAGAACTCGATGGTCATCCCCCTGCCCCCCCTGACGTTGCCCCTGAGCCAGTGAGCCCAAAGTGATTTTCGTTTCAGCGCAGTGCCTGTCACAACCCTTCGGTCTGGCGGCGTCCAATGTCGTCATCGCGTTCGGAAGCTGCGTCGTCGTCGCCGCCGTCAGCAAAGTCTGGGTCGCCGGGGTCGACGAAGTCGTCATCGGTGTGCGCGTCGACCGTCGGCGTCGTCTGTCCCTCTCGTATATCCTCCTCCTCCACCTCCTCCTCCTCCTCCTCCTCCTTTTCCTTTTCCTTTTCCTCCTCCTCCTCCTCCTCCTCCTCTTCTCGGAGCAAGACGACATGAAACCACAACAAGTCAGAATCGGTCAGAATCGGTCCCCGTGCCCCTCGTGGGGTCCAGACACACACACGTTCCAAGATGCCTCCAACCGTGGCGGCGAGGGCCCCTCGCAGAGGCCAAGTATTGTTGTCTCAACTCGCCCTCCTGCGACCCTCCATTCATTTTCCTTACACATACCCACCGGTCGGAAGAAGTAGGTAGAAACATGAGGTAGGAAGGCGTTGGAAATAGATTGGGTTTCCGCCCTCCTCCTGAAGAGGAGGGAAGAGGGACAACCACTCGACTCTTGAAGTAGGAAGGCGCTGAAAGCAGATTGGAATCTGGCAATCCCAAATTCCCTACTTTCAACGACCGATGGGTAACTTTTCCCTGTCGCACCCCGAGGCCAATTTTGGGGGCGGGCCGGGTGTTTCGCCGAGACTTCCCCACCATTTATGACCCTGAAGCTTAGTCCAGCTTGTGGTTAACAAAGCCGTGGGGGGCGCGCGTTTTAAAACATAACTCCCGTGCTCGGGCGAATCGCGGGGTGGCGCCCGCGAGGTTGAAAATCCACGGCGGCGCCGGTGATTAGCGCCGACGCCCAGCCGCCAGCGGGAAGGCAACAGACAACATAGAATGGGGGAGGGGAAGGGGGCGGGAGGCCAAGGCGGCAGAAGCAGGGACCGTGAGCCAGGGCGACACCTGCTCGAAATTAAAAAGGATTGCTGTCGGCGCTCGCCCCCGCACTTTCCGTGCTCTTGACTGTCGAACTGATGCGATTTCTTTGTCGTGTTCTCTGCCGTCGACGACGACGACGAAGACGAGGACGAGGAGGACGAGGACGAGGACGAGGACGAGGACGACGGACGGCGAAGGGCAGACGGCGACGGCGGCGACGACGACGACACACTGCGGATGCCTGTTGTACTCGACACGATGACGACGACGAACGAAGACGACGACAACGACGACGACAACAAAGAAGACGAAGAAGACGATGACGATGACGAAGAAGACGAAAAAGCCGACGACGACGACGCCTGAGTGGGGGATGAAATCGCCTCGGATGTGTACGACACCCATAACAACTTCTATGCGAAAGGCAACCGTTTTGAGGCTGCCATGCAGGGGGGTACACGATCCCCTCGGCGGCGCCAGCGACGACACCCTGGGGCCTGGGGCGCGTGATTTCAACAAAAAGATTTCGCGGCCCGCGGGGTCTATTCCTCAGCCCTGGGGGGTAGCCGTTTGTTAACCACAAGCTGACATTGAACAAATGGCAACAGTTTCACAAATGGAGGGCGGGTCGTTCTGAAAATGCGGCTCTCGCTTCAACGCCGCGCGCAATCTTGTTAGCAAGTTGCAAGGACTTCGCGGATTGCGGGCGGGTCGTTTTCAAAATGAGGTTCTCGTCTTAGCACCGCGTACATTCGTTTTAACAAGTTACACAGCTTCACGGATTGAGGGCGGTTCCTTTTTTCAACGATTCAAGACTGGTCTTCTTCCTCCTCCTCCTCCTCCTCCTCCTCCTCCTCCTCCCCTCCCCCTGGCCCTTTCGCACCCACTCGTTGTTCGAGTAGGAGATCGGCTACATAATTGACTTACCCTGAAATGCAAAGGTTTACCAACGCTGCTGAAAGTGCGCAGGACGGCAGTACATCGACGATCCAGCTATGTTTTTGAAGGGGCCCCAGGACACACAAAGAAATACACACCAATAAAGGATTCCCTATATTTTCCTATATTTTCCAGGTTTCTGTCTTCCCCCCCACTTCCCATATTTTCCTGGGGATCGACGATTAATTGTGTCTGTGTGCTTTTTCCCCTCCTGAATTTTGTTGTTTGTAGGATCTGCCAAAAGGATCGAGGCCAGGTCCGGGCCGTCTCGGCTTCCCCATGCCCGACCGCTCAGAACAGCTCCGGAGGCCACCAGAGAGCGACCAGAGCTGCCGAAGACGCCCGAATACACGTCGGTCGGAAGAAGTAGGTAGAAACATGAAGTAGGAAGGCGGACATATTGGATTGGGTCCAGGTCCTCCCAGAGAATAACAAAACACAGCAAAAGCATGCCGATTTTTGACGTAGGAAGGCGCTTGAAGTAGATTGGGATCTGGGAACCCCAAAATACCTACTTTCAACGACCGGCGTGTATTGTTTCAAGACGGTTCATTGTTTAAAGACGGTTCAAGTAGCTCCGAAGACGTCCTAAGAAGGCTCCAAGGTGCGCCCCAAGAGGGCTCCTGTAGGCCAACAGCATTCCGTCCCTTAGGAAGATCGTGCAATCCCAGCATGCTCGCACTTAGGGTCTCAGCAGCGGCCACACGGTCCCAAGAGGCTTTCAGTGCCGCCCCAAGACGGCCCAGGATACCCCCCAACAGGGCCCCAGGACAGCCCAAGTGGGTTCCAAGAGGGATCCAAGAGGGGGACATCCAACTGACATATCGAGCCTTCCGCTCCCTGTGGGCCCCCAGGCCGCCAGCAGGCCCCAAGAGGGCCCCCCAGAAGGTCCCAAGAGGCCCCCAAACGGCCCCCCAAGGGGCCCCGAATTACAGGTATCCAAAAATCCTCCGGCCAAGAACTCAGGCACAGAAGCGGTATAGGCCGATGGGCACAGATCAATCCCTTTGCAGTCATGTGAAGCGCAGGGCGCGGGTCTCTCTTCATACACTGCGCGCAGCGGGGCAATGCGGAAAGCGGGTTGCTGCAGGGCACGCGTGCACGGGTGCGTTAAACTCCCTGTGGGGCACGATCCGCGTGAAAGGTGTGCCGAATAATTCGCATGCCCCAAAGCGATCACGCCCACTGAGGTCGCAAGTGGACCTCTTCCGGGCACGACCCGTGCGAGGCATGTTCCGGAATGGGCGGGGGGACGCCGATTTGTGCCCGATGTGAAGCCCATCATGGGGCAAGATTCGCGGTGTGCCGACATGGGCGAGGGGGCGTCGTACAAACCTCGTCTCTGGGCCTTTAGGTGTTTTCTCTTGTGTGCACGATCCGCGACATAGGGTGTGCCGCAATGGGCGGGGGGTCGCAATGCAAGTCCTGCCTCTGGGGCCATAGGTGGACATCCCTGTGGGCCACGATCCGTGAGAGGGGTGTGCCGAAGCAGGCTGGGGGGCTGCATGCAAACCTTGCCTCTGGGGCCGTCTGCAGAAATCCCTGCGGGCCACGATCCGTATAAGAGGTGTGCCGAAATAAGCCAGGCGAAGCTATGAAGCTTCCCTCTGGTGCCGCAGATGCACGCACTTGCGGGGCGCGATCCACGCGAGGGGCGTACCATGGTGCGAATATTGTCTCTGGGGACGTAGGAGGGGATCCCTGGGTGGCGCGATCCCTTGGAAGGGTGTGCCGGCATGGGCCAGGGGACGCTGAGCCAAACTGTATCTGTGGCGCTCGGTGGAGCTCCCCCGTGTTACACTTTCTGTCCTCCGACGCCATACACCTGAGACTACAACCGCAATTTTCTAGAACCTGAGCGCGCGAAGCGTGCGCGTGGCTCTGGTTCTGATGTTGTCACATGTATATGCACATCCAGGTGTACATATGTATTATATATATATATATATATATATAGCCGCACGTAAAATCACAGCAAAACTTATCCATTGCTGTATACTGGACGACAAGAATCGCGTGCAAGGCCATCGTGTCGTCGACGCCTTCCTGGACTTTTGGACGCTCTGCCCCGGGCAGCCCGCCCAGCTCCGCAGCCGCGACCTCGGCGGCGGCCTGCAGCACCTCGGCGGCGAGGCGCGCCGCCTGCGCCCGGGCGCCGACGGGCAGGGCCGCCAGGGCCGCGGGGACGCCCAGCTGCCGCGCGACGCTCGGGGAGGGCCCGTGCGGCTCGGGTCTGCGGGTAAAACGACGCGAAGATCGGGACAAAATCGGATCGGGATAACTCGAAATCTCTGAGAATCGGCAAGTTTGGAGGATGTATTGGGCGCCGCGGCCGCTCCAGAGTGTACCGGAACGCTCTGAGAGCGCTCCGGAACGCTCTGGAGCGATTTATCCCGATCCTAGCCTTGTTTTAGGCTCAGGTCTGCGGGGCTCTCGGCACGCCAGGGGCACCGGACAAAAGGGGCCCTCAGAGAAGGAACCCTGGGGTCCGGCAGCGGAGGAACTCCAAGCGTGGAGCGGCCATGGAGACCGCTGCCCTCCTCGTGGTAACGAATCCTCCAGGGTCTGCAGCCTCCTGGGGGGCCTCCTTACTGACCGCCCCCAGGCACGAGGCCGGTGCACCAGCGGGCACGAGGCCTGTGCAAATGCCGGTCGAGCAACGGGGGTCGCGCCGGAGCGAACCCGTGGGAGAGCAAACAATGGAATAACCATAAAACTTGGAGGTCCGCGCGGATTCCTCGGGTCGGCGCTGGGGCTCCCTGGCCCCTGGCACGCTCCCGTGCGGACCTCAGAATTTCTACGTTGATATCCTTGCGAATCGACGCTAACCGACGGCAGCCGACGCTGATCAAAGGATCGGGCATGCGGGGTTCTCGGGCTCTGGGGAAGAAGCAACTGCACAGTGTCCTGGCGAAAGACCCCCCCAAGCACATGCAGATTGGAATATCGCGAGGCAAGTGGGATGACGAAGGGGGCAGCATTAGGACTGCGGCGTGGATAAGGAAGATACTCGCGCACATGGGCACACGGGGGGGGAATGCTCTTTACCTAGGGAGTGCTTGTTTTTCCTCGCATCTACAAAACATACGCAAAATGCTGCGTCGATCTACAGAATATCATATGTATGTTCGCCGTTCCGACAACCAAAAAATGCTCTATCGGGTTGATTCCCGCATTAATTATTGAGTGATGGTTCTCTGTTAAACACTGCTTTGTTCAGACACCAACTACCAGTACTACAACGACTATCTCAAGGCCGGCCACAACGACCACCACCACCACCACCACCACCACCACCACCACCACCACCACCACTACCACCACCACCACCACCACCACCACCACCACTACAACTACTTCTACGGTGGTTGCTAACCCATGCAAAGCCTGCTCGTGTGGCTCTCTCGTTGGCGGGATGGCCGGACGGGGCCGTTCACAAAAAATGGCGGGGTCTGGCCAGAAGTCTGGCGCGAGATCCCTTTGCAAACAATTCACACGAGAGCTGCGATCGGCCCCACGTGGCTCCCAAACCCGGGTGAACCAGAAGGGATTGATTGGCTGACCCGCATTCGCGCTGACGCCAGCTATTAAGTGAGCCCCGAAAGAGGCGGCCGACCCTAGTTCGGGCAGGCTCGAGACCTACGTCTCCCCGAGATGTGGCTGCGCGACCGCTGCTGCAAATGCAGGACGTCGGCGTTCAGCTGCCTCCGGTGGCACAACACGATACCGATACCGCTACTTTCCAGACCCTTGACAGGGTGCGCCCTCAATAAGACAAACAATGTCATAAACATAATAACAACTCGGAGGTCCGCGCGGGTTTCTCGGATTGGCGCTGGGGCCCCTCTGCGCCGATCCGAGAAATCCGCGCGGACCTCAGCATCTATATGTTTATGTCATTCTCGCTCACCCACTTCTGACCCGAGTTGCGCTGCGAATCCGGCCGTGACAGCGAGGACCTGCCTGCAGGCCCACACCATGCCAGAGGCCAAAACGAGCCCATACCTTCCTCTCCTCCCCCGAGGCCCTGGGCCTCAGCAGCCTGTCGTTCTGCATCCGAGCCTCGAGCAGCCTGGCCATGGCGGCCGCCTGTGCGCAGCCGGGCGGCGGCGGAGCCACCTGGGGTTGCCCGCCGCACGGGGCCGCCGGCGCCGCGCCCTGCTGGGCGCCCTGCCCATCGGGCGCGCCTCGGCCCTCCGGGCCGGTGCTCGCCTCGGGCGCCGGCTGTCCGGGGGCCCAGCCCTCCGGGCCTCCGATCGCGGCCGCGGCCGGCTCGTCGGCGGCGGCCTCCTCCGACGCGGCCCGCCGCTCAGCGAAGGCGGCAACCATCTTGGCGCGGGCGCCGCACTGGCGCCCACGCTGCGCGGCGTCCCGCACCGCGCTCGCGAGCTGCCGGAGCGACGAGAGCATCCGCGCAGCGGCCTTGCCCAGCAGGCCGAGAGAGAGCTTCAGCGTCTCGCCGTCCACCGTTCCGACGACCCTCCCCATGTCCAGGCTGCTCTTGAGCGCCTGCAGCGTCGACGCCGTATCCCTGCCGACCTCGAGCAGCTGCCGCGCGGCGTGCTGCATGCGGCAGGCCTCGAAGGTGCACGAGAGGGCCACGTCCGTGAGCAGCATGGAGGCAGGCACCGCCGAGAAGCGCGCCGAGAGCGCCAGGCTGCACTCCGCCACCTCCATGGCGAGCTCCCCGAGCCTCGGGCCCAGCTCCCCGGCCGCGCGGCTCAGCCGCTGCAGCGCCTCCCCCGCCTCCTGGGCCGCGCGCAGCCTCTCGAGCCCCTCGCCGCCCACGGCCTTCCGGAGCGCCTGCACCCGCGCCGCCGCGTCCTCAGCGGAGCGCGCGCGCTCCTCGGCGCTGCTGGCGCACTCCTCGGCGCGAGAGAGGGAGGCACGATCCTGAGGGAGAGGGGGCCCTGGATGGATCCCGGGGCCTTCCCCTGCAGGCCGGGCCACGGGCCTTCGACGCTCCCGGGGGCCCTGAGAGGGCCCCGACAGCAGCCCGGGAAGCCTCCAGGACTCCAGGGCTCGTTTCCCCATGGCTCCTGGAGACGCCCCTCCGCCTCCAGCACCTCCAGGATCACAGCCAACATCAAGTCGTAAATCGGATCGAATCGGGCTGCACTGGCGCGAGATGCTGGAGGATCAAATCGGATCGGCCTCGCCAGGAAGCTCAACAGCGCCAGCATGGGATCGTCCACGATGGGAATCGAGTCGGATCAGGCCGGCCAGAATCGAAATCGAATCCCAGACTGCAAGACCTCCGACGTCATGATTGTCTCACCACGTGCTTCCCCGGAGGTCTCGACCCATTCCACTGGACCGACCCTTCGACGGACTGGCCGTAGTGCTTTTTGCCCACAACGCGAGCATGTCTGCATGAGGAAATCGATTCAGTTCGACCCGGCCAGAATCGGCATCGAATCGTATTGCTCGACATCCGACACCTTGAGCATGGACCGACCGTCCTGGCAATCCGAAAGGCCTACCACGAAGCAATATGAGAACAAAATAATGCTCTAAGAACAAAAGCGATGCTACTACAACAGAAAGCCGACGTGCTGAAACAAGCCAGACTCAGCCAGAACTGACAGAAGAACACTGCGTGCTGACCGCAACAGGTCCTTAGACCATTCTCTGGTGGGCCTGGAGGCGAGCCAGGACGCTCCGCCACCGCCTCCCTGCCATCCTCCGACGTGCTTTGCTCCATCCGTGGCCGCTCTCTCCGCCCCGCACCCCTCTGTGGATGGCCCCACCTCCGCCGCTGCGGCCGGGGCGCCGGCGCGGGGCGGCCCGGCCGCGCCCTCGAGCGCGAGAGGCCGGGCGCCGCGCCCGCCGCCGCGGGCCGCGCCCGGCCCGCCGGGAGCGGCGGGCACGTCGGGCCCCGGCGGCCCGCCCGGCGCAGGGGGCTCGGAGGCCCCGGGGGGCCTCGGGGCCGGCGCGGGCGCGGCGCGGCCCTGCCTGGGGCGCCAGCTGTGCGGGCGATACTCATATCCAGATCCAGAGCGTCTTGGACTTTTTGGGAAGGGGTGTCGCAAGGCCGAGGCGCACTGGATATCAGTGCGCCTCCGGCTTCTGGGGAAGAGAGCCCAACACTCCAAGACGCACTGGATGTAGATATAACTATTGCCCACAAGCTGAGCAACAAGGTGGTCCGAGGAGGGCGATAGCTGGGGCCAGGGGGGCAGTCATGGCCCTCGAGCGGGCAGCCCCCTGGTCGCTTCACGGCCGGGCGCAGCTCGGGAGACTGGTGCGCGCGGACCCCGGGAGGGGTCCGGGTACCGATTTGTGAGCTGCCGTCGTCTCTGCTTGTGCTGCTCCGACACAACCAGGCACCACGCCCAGCCAGGCCCACCCCTGGGCCCAGGATCGGTGTGTGCGCCCTGCTCTACTCGGCCCAGGAAGGGCCTGGCCATCGTATGGTTCTGGCCGCCCGACGCCTCTCGCGCTCCTCCAGCAAGAAGGCGTACGCGTCTTGCAGCCTCTGGAACTGCTCCTTGTCCCCGCCCTTGTCGGGGTGCAGGCGAAGACAGGCCTTCCGGTACGCGTTCCTCAGCTCCTTGTCGCTGCAGCTCGAGGACACCCCGAGGATGGCGTAGTGGTCCACCTTCTCCCACTGGTCAAGCCGCAAGGCGAGCGCGCGCTTCAGCCGCAGCAGCCGCACGAGGTAGCCGTCGAGGGCCTGTGCCTCCCGACGCAGGCATGCCGCGGCCTTCTGCGAGGCCGCCTCGCTCGCCTGCTGGGGCGTCTGCGCCAGCTCTCGCAGGAGCTGCCGGTCGTTCACCGGATCGGTGTCGTCAACCGTGCCGCAGGCGCCGGGCAGCAGCGCCCTCACCAGCTCGCGGCGCACCTCCGCCTCCATGCGCCTGGACGGCCCCTCCCTTGCGGCGCCCGCTTCGAGGACGGCAAGAGCGTGCTCGATGGCGGACGCAAGCACGTCGCCGTTGTCGGCGACGTCGGCGCTAGCCAGCTCCAGCACCTGATGAGCATCGTTTGGCCGATCCCAATCTCCACTGGCATGGCCTTGGCCCCACTGACCGATTTACCGCCCGAGGTGGATTATATGCTGTTCCCTTCGGGCTTCGCGGGGTATATCCCCACCTTGGGTGATTAGCATTATAAGGGCTCCTAGCACTTGTGAGGGAGCCTGAATGAAGAAACAAACACATGAGGGATAAGAGGTATATTCTTTATATAGATCGAACATAACCGCCCACACGTATTCTCCCAAATGCGAAGATAGGGGGTTATCAGGGTTAGGGGCTCTGTTATGCTCGATGATTGGGGGGCTGGGTGGCGGGGCTAAGATATCATGGGTCAATGGGTATGGGGAGCGGTTCAACAATCAATGCTGACCTCATGCACCGCTCCCTGGGCCGCCTTCGCTGGAGCCAATGCGAAGGTGGTCTCGAGCAGTTGCGAGGTGCAGCTGCGCTGGAGCGACGGGTCGGCCAACATCCCTGCGACGACGGCGAGGCTGGTCTGGAGCTCTCCGCCAGGGAGCTCGGGGAAAGTGACCTCCCCCTGGCTCCAGTCGTCCACATGGAGAGAAGACAAAAATATCGGCACAATCATAAAACCTGTGGGAGATCCCAGCTGTTTCTTGGATCAGCGCCGAACCCCTGCAGTGCGGAGCGCGCCAAGGGCGGCACCGGGGGCGGCGCCAGAGGCGCGGCTGGGAGGGTGCAGCGCCGATGCAAGAGACCCGCTCGGACCTCCCACAATTTATGATTCAGTCTAATTTTCTTCTCCAAATAGAGGCACGCCAACTCCCCAGAACTCTCGCCTCGCGGGCAAGAAACGTATCCACATCCACGGCTTCGCGGTCTGAACTCTCCTGCCGCGACCCGGTGCATCACGGGCGGCTTCTCGCGGAGCCTTTGCACAGAACGTAACCATGGGGCCGTGTATCCATGGGATCGCGCCTCGGTGTCCAGACCGCACTGGCATGGGCGCAGCCGAGTCGCACAATTGAGGAAGCTCGGGCCGGGGGCAGGGGCCTTGGAGGGCAATGCTGGCGCTTTCGAGCGGGGCTGGCCAGCGAAAGTGGCCAGGCATGGGCCAATGGGCAAGGATACAAGGGTACTCCGGATTCCATAATAAAGTAGGGGGGGTCACATTTGGCGGGGAGGTCTGATTTGAGCTGTCTTGAAGGGTTCGGGGGGGTCTGGGCAAAGGGCCGCCCTTTCATGGATGGTCTGGGGGGGTCTAAACCTTCTGGTCTGGGAGGGTTGTGACCCCCTCCCTTTTAAAACGAAATCTGGGGTAGCCTTGGAAGGTGGCTCCTCCTCACTGTGCGACTCGGCTGTTTAGACAACGTGTGCTAGTCGCCCGCGATGGCCTGCCAGCCACCGCCCGATCTGCCGCGCGCAGACCTCGCCGAGCAGGCTCGGCCCGAGCCTCGGCGCGCCGCCGCCGCACGCCACGAGCCTGATGCCGGGCAGGTGCGGCAGCGCGGCCTGCTCGCGCCGACGCTTCGCCTGGTGGGGGGGCGTCAACTGCACACCGGCGTGGGGTCGGGACTAAAACGACGCGAAGATCGGGACAAAATCGGATCGGGATAACTCGAAATCCCTGAGAATCGGCGGGATTGGAGGATGTATTGGGCGCCGCGGCCGCTCCAGAGCTTTCCGGAACGCTCTGAGAGCGCTCCGGAACGCTCTGGAGCGATTTATCCAGATCCTAGCTCTGTTTTAGGGACTCGTGGCTTGCGGACGCGAGAGGCGTGCCAGCAGCTGCCCCTCGCCGAATGCGTCCGCGGTGCCCGACTCGTCCCGTTCGGGCGCAAGAGGCACCCGGGCCATGACCTTAAAAAAGCAGACGAGGATCTCCCGGCTGGGCCCACTCCTGGGCCCAAGATCGGTGTGTGATAAATTAGGTCGGGCATGTCCACCTACGGGCGGATGTTGGAAGAAACTGAGAAACTATAAGATAATCATTATAGCCGGAGTGCAGTATCCCCAAACAAAGTATTTAGACCCACTGCGGTTTCCAAGGTCGATTGCGTGCCCGTCCAGTGCGGACTGGCATGGCATGTTAAAACATGCCTCCTCTTCCTCCTCCTCCTCCTCCTCCTCCTCCTCCTCCTCCTCCACCTCCTCTTCATCCCGAACGGCATCTCGGAGCCCAGATTTGCGAGGATGTCTCCAGCGTAACGGGCTGGACCACCTCGCGCGCGGCATTTCGGACCCCAGAGTTGCGACGATGTCTCGGGCGAAACGTACTGCGAGGAAGTCTCAGGCGAAACGGGCCGGACCACCTCGGGGCCTCCTGTGGCCTCCTGGACCCCACCTGGGGCTTCCTGAAGCCTCTTGGGGCTCCCAGGGGGGGATATCTAACTTGTGGTCGTCGGGGCCCCCCAAAATAGGGGGGGGCACAAGAGCAAGAAAGATAAACGAATCGACACCGAATGTGTATTAACTTGACGCGTTCTGAGAGGGGGCCTCCTGGGGCCTCCTGGGAGCCTCCTGGGAATCTCCTGGAGACCCCTGGGGCCTGTCCTGGGCGTCCTGCGGCCTCCTGAAGCTCTCTGGGGCCTCCTGGGAGGCACATGTGGTCTTCTGGGCCCCCAGGCTGGACCACCTCTTGCGCAGCATCTGAGAGCTCAGAGTTGCGAGAATGTCTTGTGCGAAACGGGCCGGACCACCTTGCGCACGGCATCTCAGAGCTCAGAGTTGCGAGGATGTCTCAGGCGAGATGGGCCGGACCACCTCGCGCAGGGCACCTCGGAGCCCAGAGTTGCGAGGATGTCTCCAGCGTGACGGGCTGGACCACCTCGCGCGCGGCATCTCGGACCCCAGAGTTGCGACGATGTCTCGGGCGAAACGTACTGCGAGGAAGTCTCAGGCGAAACGGGCCGGACCACCTCGAGCGCGGCGTCTCAGATCTCCGAGTTGCGGGGGCCTCCTGGGGCCTCCTGGGAGCTCCCGGTGACCTCCTGGGGCTTCCTCCTGGGCCTCCTGTGGCCTCCTGGACCCCACCTGGGGCTTCCTGAAGCCTCTTGGGGCTCCCAGGGGGGGATGTATGTCTAACATGTGGCCATCGGGGCCCCCCAAAATGGGGGGGGGGGGGGCACAAGAGCAGGAAAACTCAACGGATCGACACTCGATGTGTATTATGGACACGTTCTGAGAGGGGGGGGGGCCTCCTGGGGCCTCCTGGGAGCCTCCTGGGAATCTCCTGCGGACCCTGGGGCCTGTCCTGGGCGTCCTGCGACCTCCTGAAGCTCTCTGGGGCCTCCTGGGGCTCCCAGGGTCCCAGGGGGGATATGTAACATGTGGTCTTCTGGGTCCCCAGGCTGGACCACCTCTTGCGCAGCATCTGAGAGCTCAGAGTTACGAGAATGTCTTGTGCGAAACGAGCCGGACCACCTTGCGCACGGCATCTCAGAGCTCAGAGTTGCGAGGATGTCTCAAGCGAGATGGGCCGGACCACCTCGCGCAGGGCATCTCGGAGCCCAGAGTTGCGAGGATGTCTCAGGCGAAACGGGCTGGACCACCTCGCGCGCGGCATCTCGGACCCCAGAGTTGCGACGATGTCTCGGGCGAAACGTGCTGCGAGGAAGTCTCAGGCGACATGGGTCGGACCACCTCGAGCGCGGCGTCTCAGAGCTCCGAGTTGCAGGGGCCTCCTGGGGCCTCCTGGTGACCTCCTGTGGGGCTTCCTCCTGGGCCTCCTTTGGCCTCCTGGACCCCACCTGGGGCTTCCTGAAGCCTCTTGGGGCTCCCAGGGGGGATATCTAACATGTGGCCGTCGGGGCCCCCCAAAATGTGGGGGCCACAAGAACAAGAAAAATCAACGAATCGGCACCGGATTTGTATTAACTTGACACGTTCTGAGAGGGGGCCTCCTGGGGCCTCCTGGGAGCCTCCTGGGAATCTCCTGCGGACCCCTGGGGCCTGTCCTGGGCGTCCTGCGACTTCCTGAAGCTCTCTGGGGCCTCCTAGGGCTCCCAGTGTCCCAAGGGGAAAAGAAACATGCGGTCTTCTGGGCCCCCAGACTGGACCACCTTGCGCACGGCATCTCAGAGCTCAGAGTTGCGAGAATATCTTGCTCAGGCGAGACGGGCCGGTGTCTCGGGCGAAACGCGCTGCGAGGAAGTCTCAGGCGAAACGGGCCGGACTACCTCGAGCGCGGCGTCTCAGAGCTCCGAGTTGCGGGGGCCTCCTGGTGCCTCCTGGGGCCTCCTGGGGACCTCCTGGGGCTTCCTCCTGGGCCTCCTGTGGCCTCCTGAACTCCACCTTGGGCTTCCTGAAGCCTCTTGGGGCTCCCAGGAGGGATATCTAACCTGTGGCCGCTTGGGCCTCTCAAAATGGAGGGAAGGGCACAAGAGCAAAAAAAATCACCGAATCCGCACCCGATGTGTATTAACTTGACGCGTTCTGATAGGGGGCCTCCTGGGGCCTCCTGGGAGCCTCCTGGGAATCTCCTGGAGACCCCTGGGGCCTGTCCTGGGCGTCCTGCGGCCTCCTGGAGCTCTCTGGGCCTCCTGGGGCTCCCAGGGTCCCAGGGAGGATATGTAACATGTGGTCTTCTGGGCCCCAGGCTGGACCACCTTGCGCACGGCATCTCAGAGCTCAGAGTTGCGAGGATGTCTCAGGCGAGACGGGCTGGACCACCTCGCGCAGGGCATCTCAGAGCTCAGAAGTTCGAGGATGTCTCAGGCGGGCTCCCAAGGTCCCAGGGAGGATATGTAACATGTGGTCTTCTGGGCCCCCAAGCTGGACCACCTCTTGCGCGGCATCTGGGAGCTCAGAGTTGCGAGAATGTCTTGTGCGAAACAGGCCAGACCACCTTGCGCACGGCATCTCAGAGCTCAGAGTTGCGAGGATGTCTCAGGCGAGACGGGCTGGACCACCTCGCGCAGGGCATCTCAGAGCTCAGAAGTTCGAGGATGTCTCAGGCGGGCTCCCAAGGTCCCAGGGAGGATATGTAACATGTGGTCTTCTGGGCCCCCAAGCTGGACCACCTCTTGCGCGGCATCTGGGAGCTCAGAGTTGCGAGAATGTCTTGTGCGAAACAGGCCAGACCACCTTGCGCACGGCATCTCAGAGCTCAGAGTTGCGAGGATGTCTCAGGCGAGACGGGCCAGACCACCTCGCGCAGTGCATCTCAGAACTCAGAAGTTCGAGGATGTCTCAGGCGAAACGGGCCGGACCACCTCTCGCGCGGCATCTCCGAAGTCAGAGGTTCAAGGATGTCTCGGGCGAAACAGGCCGGACCACCTCGCGCAGGGCATCTCAGAGCTCAGAATTTCGAGGATGTCTCAGGCGAAACGGCCCAGACCACCTCTCGCACGGCACCTCGGGGCTTAGAGTTTCGAGGATGTCTCAAGCGAAACGGCCCAGACCACCTCTCGCGCGGCGTCCCGGAGCCCAACTGTTCGAGGATGTCTCAGGCGAAACGGCCAATCCCGGCCAACTCAGAAACGAGAGTTGTGAGGATGTCTCAAGCGAAACGGCCCCGACTATCAAATTTTTGTGAGGATGTCTCTGCTCCGACTTCCCTCGGCCGGAGTTAGCTTCTATCACAACAGCACCCCACCCCGTTTAGCAAGCTGTTTTGGGAATCAACGAATCGACACCGGATGTGTATTAACTTGACACGTTCTGAGAGGGGGCCTCCTGGGGCCTCCTGGGAGCCTCCTGGGAATCTCCTGGGGACCCCTGGGGCATGTCCTGGGCGTCCTGCGGCCTCCTGAAGCTCTCTGGGGCCTCCTGGGAGCCACATGTGGTCTTCTGGGCCCCCAGGCTGGACCACCTCTTGCGCAGCATCTGGGAGCTCAGAGTTGCGAGAATGTCTTGTGCGAAACGAGCCGGACCAACTTGCGCACCGCATCTCAGAGCTCAGAGTTGCGAGGATGTCTCAGGCGAGATGGGCCGGACCACCTCGCGCAGGGCATCTCGGAGCCCAGAGTTGCGAGGATGTCTCCAACGTGACGGGCTGGACCACCTCGCGCGCGGCATTTCGGACCCCAGAGTTGCGACGATGTCTCGGGCGAAACGTGCTGCGAGGAAGTCTCAGGCGAAACGGGCCGGACCACCTCGAGCGCGGCGTCTCAGAGCTCCGAGTTGCGGGGGCCTCCTGGGGCCTCCAGGGAGCTCCTGGTGACCTCCTGGGGCTTCCTCCTGGGCCTCCTGTGGCCTCCTGGACCCCACCTGGGGCTTCCTGAAGCCTCTTGGGGCTCCCAGGGGGGATGTCTAACATGTGGCCGTCGGGGCCCCCCAAAACGAGGGAGAGGGGGCCACGAGAGCAGGAAAAATCAACGAATCGACACCGGATGTGTATTAACTGGACACGTTCTGATAGGGGGCCTTAGGGGGCCTCCTGGGAGCCTCCTGGGAATCTCCTGCGGACCCCTGGGGCCTGTCCTGGGCGTCCTGCGACTTCCTGAAGCTCTCTGGGGCCTCCTGGGGCTCCCAGGGTCCCAAGGGGGATATGTAACATGCGGTCTTCTGGGCCCCCAGGCTGGACCACCTCTTGCGCAGCATCTGAGAGCTCAGAGTTGCGAGAATGTCTTGTGCGAAACGGGCCGGACCACCTTGCGCACCGCATCTCCGAGCTCAGAGTTGCGAGGATGTCTCAGGCGAGATGGGCCGGGCCACCTCGCGCAGGGCATCTCGGAGCCCAGAGTTGCGAGGATGTCTTGTGCGAAACGGGCTGGATCACCTCGCGCGCGGCATCTCGGACCCCAGAGTTGCGACGATGTCTCGGGCGAAACGTGCTGCGAGGAAGCGAAACGGGCCGGACCACCTCCAGCGCGGCGTCTCAGAGCTCCTGGGGCTTCCTCCTGGGCCTCCTGTGGCCTCCTGGACCCCACCTGGGGCTTCCTGAAGCCTCTTGGGGCTCCCAGGGGGGGATATCTGACATGTGGCCGTCGGGGCCCCCAAAAATGGGGGAGGGGGGCCACAAGAGCAGGAAAAATCAACGAATCGACACCGGATGTGTATTTTCTAAACGCGTTCTGATAGGGGGCCTCCTGGGAGCCTCCTGGGAATCTCCTGGGGAGCTCTGGGGTCTGTCCTGGGCTCTCTGGTGCCTTCTGGGGCTCCAAGGGTCCCAGGGAGGATATGTAACATGTGGTCTTCTGGGCCCCCAGGCTGGACCACCTCTTGCGCGGCATCTGGGAGCTCAGAGTTGCGAGAATGTCTTGTGCGAAACGGGCCGGACCACCTTGCGCACGGCATCTCAGAGCTCAGAGATGCAAGGATGTCTCAGGCGAGACGGGCCGGTGTCTCGGGCGAAACGCGCTGCGAGGAAGTCTCAGGCGAAACGGGACGGACTACCTCGAGCGCGGCGTCTCAGAGCTCTGAGTTGCGGTGGCCTCCTGGTGCAACCTGGTGCCTCCTGGGGACCTCCTGGGGCTTCCTCCTGGGCCTCCTGTGGCCTCCTGAACTCCACCTGGGGTTTCCTGAAGCCTCTTGGGGCTCCCAGGAGGGATATCCTTCCTGTGGTCGCTTGGGCCTCTCAAAATGGAGGGGGGCACAAGAGCAGGAAAAATCAACGAATCGACGCCGGGTGTGTATTAACTTGACACGTTCTGATAGGGGGCCTCCTGGGAGACTCCTGGGAATCTCCTGGGGACCCCTGGGGCCCGTCCTGGGCGTCCTGCGGCCTCCTGGAGCTCTCTGGGGCCTCCTGGGGCTCCAAGGGTCCCAGGGAGGATATGTAACATGTGGTCTTCTGGGCCCCCAGGCTGGACCACCTCTTGCGCGGCATCTGGGAGCTCAGAGTTGCGAGAATGTCTGGTGCGAAACGGGCCGGACCACCTTGCGCACCGCATCTCAGAGCTCAGAGTTGCGAGGATGTCTCAGGCGAGACGGGCCAGACCACCTCGCGCAGGGCATCTCAGAGCTCAGAAGTTCGAGGTTGTCTCAGGCGGGCTCCCAGGGTCCCAAGGAGGATATGTAACATGTAGTCTTCTGGGCCCCCAGGCTGGACCACATCTTGCGCGGCATCTGGGAGCTCAGAGTTGCGAGAATGTCTTGTGCGAAACAGGCCGGACCACCTTGCGCACGGCATCTCAGAGCTCAGAGTTGCGAGGATATCTCAGGCGAGACGGGCCGGACCACCTCGCGCAGTGCATCTCAGAACTCAGAAGTTCGAGGATGTCTCAGGCGAAACGGGCCGGACCACCTCTCGCGCGGCATCTCCGAGGTCAGAGTTTCAAGGATGTCTCAGGCGAAACGGGCTGGACCACCTCGCGCAGGGCATCTCAGAGCTCAGAGTTTCGAGGATGTCTCAGGCGAAACGGCCCGGACCACCTCTCGCACGGCACCTCGGGGCTTAGAGTTTCGAGGATGTCTCAAGCGAAACGGCCCAGACCACCTCTCGCGCGGCGTCCTGGAGCCCAACTGTTCGAGGATGTCTCAGGCGAAACGGCCCATCCCGGCCAACTCAGAAACGAGAGTTGTGAGGATGTCTCAAGCGAAACGGCCCGGACTATCAAATTGTTGTGAGGATGTCTCTGCTCCGACTTCCCTCGGCCGGAGTTAGCTTCTATCACAACAGCACCCCGTTCAGCAAGCTGTTTGAGGAAATATGCAAAAATGCTCCAGCAAAAGTCGCCCCTATACTCTTTTTGTTGATATGATGTTTGAAGATTCCTCCTGTAGAGGGACATGCCCTCCTGGCTCGTCGGGGGAGGCGCGTGAAACGCCGACCCCGCGCCCAGGATCGGCCGAGCCGGGGCCGGCGAGCGGCGCCGGACCCCCCTGACGCGCGGAGCGCGCCAGGGGCGGCGCCGGAGGCGCCGCCAGGGAGACCCGGCGCGGATCCGAAGGTTCTTCTTCGAGGGCAGCGCCCTCCGACCTGGCGCCGCGCAGCCGCAAAGTCCAGCAAAGGCGCGCCTGGGGGAGCGAAGAGGTCCCGATGCCGCTGCTCCCTGCTCCCCCGAACCTCTCCCGGGTGTGCTCTGACCGGGATGTCCAGGAGAATGCAGCCGTGGTGGCGAGCCCAGAGGTCCGACGTTGTGATTTGTCTGGTGCGTGGACCTCCAGAAGGCTCGACCCCTTCCCCCGGACCGGTTTCTCATCCTGAGTTGCTTGCTGACGGTCCCGGGGCCCGACAACGGGCCTCTAGAGGCCGAAAGTAGTAGAAAACGGGCCACCTCGACTTTCCCGATACGTTGGACCTCTGGAGGACTCTCCAGGACGACCCGCGGCATCGGTACTTCTTCCTCCTCCGAGCGCCGCCGTCGGCCGAGGCGCCCGCGCCGCGGGCGGGCCCGCCGCTCAGCGCCAGGGCCGTGCTGCCGCCGCCGAGCGTGCCTGGCGCGGCACGTGCCCGAGCGTCGCGCTGGCCGCCGCTTGGGCGCCTCCGTGGGGCGGCCTGGGGCTATGGGGTCAAGCATGGGGTAAGGCACCAGCGGATCAGGGGACAAGGGATCCGGGGTCTGGGAGCCAGTGGAGCGCCAATCGTGGGTTGGGCATGGGTACCACTGGCGCCCTCTTCAGAGAAGGAATCCTCCAGGGTGCGAAGCCTCCTGGGCACGCTCCTTCACGAGCGCCCCCTCCGTACACGCAGGGGTGGCCCTGGGCGAGGGGGACCCAGACATGCCCCCACGGCCTCCAGAGCACCCCTCACATGGCCCAGGGGGCCCTAGGAGCTCCAAGATGGAACGAAAAGCTGGGGCCACCTGGGGCCAGGGGCACCTTTCTAGCAACCTCCGATGCTCGCGTCGTGGGAAAATCTCGACAGGCGTCTTTCACCGGCTTTCTTCACATAAAGGCCACCGAGAAACCACGACTCGGGACGACAAATCTTCCCCGGTGAACGGGTCGAGACCTCTGGGGACCCCCTCTATTGAAATATAACATAAAAAAAAACATCGCATGTCTGGGAACCTTCTGACGGGCACGGCGACCATGCACCGTACCACGCTTGAACTCCCTACAGGCCCCGCTTCAACGCTGTACGGCGCACAGTGTGTCGGTCCTGAGAAGCCCACCCAGGGTGGAACATCTAGCGGGAACCGGCGATACTGAAGGGGCCCAGGGACGCATAAATCAAGTTCTTAGCCGTGTAGCGCACGGCGGGACGCCAAGCTTCCAAACAACAAGTTGGTCGGAGTTGCATCTGGTCTGAGTGCTCTGGTTGGTCTGGCTGGTCTGGCTGGTCTGGTTGGTCTGGTTTGAGCCTGGTGCTGAGGCTTTAGCTTAGGATTCAGGCGAGAGTGGTTCAGGGGAGGTCCGGGGAGGCAGCAACAACCACTACCCCTTCCGAACAGCAGATGTTGTTGCATTGCATTTTTTTTGCATTGCAGTTTTTGTTGCACTGCAGTTTTTTTTACATTGCAGTTTTTTTGCATCTGGTCTGGCTGGACTGGGTGGTCTGGTTGAGCCTGGTGCTGAGGCTTTAGCTTAGGATTCAGGCGAGAGTGGTTTAGAGGAGGTCCGGGGAGGCAGCGACAGCCACTACCACCGAAAAGCGGTTTTTTTCATTGCAGTTTTTTTTGCACTGCAGTTTTGTTTGCATTGCAGTTTTTTTTTGCATCTGGTCTGGCTGGTCTGGGTGGTCTGGTTGAGCCTGGTGCTGAGGCTTTAGCTTAGGATTCAGGCGAGTGTGGTTTAGGGGAGGTCCAGGGAGGCCGCGACAACCACTACCACCACCGAAAAGCAGTTATTGTGTGCATTGCAGTTTTTGTTTGCATTGCAGTTTTTTTTGCATTGCAGTTTTTGTTTGCATCTGGTCTGGCTGGTCTCAGTGGTCTGGTTGAGCCTGGCGCTGAGGCTTTAGCTTAGGATTCAGGCGAGAGTGGTTCAGGGGAGGTCCCGGGAGGCAGCGGCAACCATTACCACCACCACCGAAAAGCAGTTTTTGTTTGCATCTGGTTTGAGCCTGGTGCTGAGGCTTTAG
Organism: Prorocentrum cordatum; assembly: GCA_963575745.1. Lineage (NCBI taxonomy): Eukaryota > Dinophyceae > Prorocentrales > Prorocentraceae > Prorocentrum > Prorocentrum cordatum. Next base: position 279,327 of record CAUYUJ010017493.1, on the reverse strand, counting down.
CTTAGGATTCAGGCGAGAGTGGTTTAGGGGAGGTCCGGGGAGGCAGCAACAACCACTACCACCACCGAAAAGCAGTTTTTGTTGCATTGCAGTTTTTTGCATTGCATTTTTTGCATTGCAGTTTTTTTTTGCATCTGGTCTGGCTGGTCTGCGTGGTCTGGTTTGAGCCTGGTGCTGAGGCTTTAGCTTAGGATTCAGGCGAGAGTGGTTTAGGGGAGGTCCGGGGAGGCAACCACTACCACCACCACCGAAAAGCAGCAGTTTTTTGCATTGCAATTTTTTGGCATCTGGTCTGGCTGGTCTGGTTGGTCTGGTTTGAGCCTCGTCTTTCAGCCTTAGCTTGGGATTCGGGCGAGAGTGGTTTAGGGGAGGTTGCAGCACGAACGTCTGGGACCACGACGACACGAAAACTGTTTTTTTTGCATTGCAGTTGTTTGTGCATTGCAGTTTTTGTTTGCATCTGGTCTGGCTGGCCTGGTGGGTCTGGTTTGAGCTTCGTCTTGCAGCTTTAGCTTAGGTTTCGGGCGACAGTGGTTTAGGGGAGGTTGCAGCACGAACGTCTGGGACCACGACGACACGAAAACTGTTTTTTTTGCATTGCAGTTGTTTGTGCATTGCAGTTCTTTTTGCATCTGGTCTGGCTGGCCTGGTGGGTCTGGTTTGAGCTTCGTCTTGCAGCTTTATCCTTAGGCTTCGGGCGCGAGTGGTTTAGGGGAGGTTGCAGCACGAATGTCTGGGACCACGACGACTGGGCCTGAGACACACCTACCGCTGCAAGCGCGGTGGCAGATCTCTCGGTTGCCTCTTGGGTCGTTTTGGGGGCCTCTTGGGCCGTCTTGGGGCCGTCTGAGCCCGTCTCCATAAAAAGATATACTCCGACAGGGCTGCGACCGCGACCAGGACGGCCGCGACGACGACGACGACCGGGAAGACGACGACCACGACGACTTCAGCTGAATCCTGCTTCCAAAGAAGTGAACCTGTCGTCATAAAAACGGATACGCAGACAGGGCTGCGACCACGACCACGACGACCACGACGAGGGCGATGGTGGTTGGTCTGGCTTGTCTGGTCCGGTCGGTCTGGCTGGTCTGGTGCGTCTGGCTGGTCGAACTGGTTGGTCTGGTTGATTGGTCTGGCTGGTCCCGTTCGTCTGACTGGTCCGGCTGGCCTGGTCTGGTCTGGTCTGGACTGGTTCGTCTGGCTGGTCTACGTAATCTGGTCTGGTCTGCCTGGCCTGGTCAGCTGGTCAGGCTGGTCTGATCTGGTTGGTTGGTCTGGCTGGTCTGGCTGGTCTGGTTGGTCTGGCTGGTCTGGTTGGTTTCGCTGGTCTTGCGCCCCTCTTGGTGCCGTCTTGGGGCCCTCTTTGGCCGTCTTGGGGGCCTCTTGGGCCGTCTTGGGGCCGTCTGAGCCAGTCTCCATAAAAAATTATACTCCGACAGGTCTGCGACCGCGACCAGGACCGGCCGCGACGACGACGACGACGACGACAGGGAAGACGACGGCCACGACAACTTCAGCTGAATCTTGCTTCCCAAAATGAACCTGTCGTCATAAAAATGGATACGCCGACAGGGCTGCGACCACGACCACGACGACCACGACGAGGACGATGGTGGTTGGTCTGCCTTGTCTGGTTGGTCTGGCTGGTCGATCTGGTTGGTCTGATTGGTTGGTCTGGCTTGTCCGATTCGTCTGGCTGGTCTGGTCTGGTTGATTGGTCTGGCTGGTCAGGTTGGTCTGGCTGGCCTGGTCTGGTCTGGCTGGACTGGTTCGTCTGGCTGGTCTGGTCTGTTCTTTCGGGCCTGGTCAGCTGGTCAGGCTGGTCTGGTCTGGTTGGTTGGTCTGGCTGGTCTGCTTGGTCGGGCTGGTCTGGTTGGTCTGGTTGGTCTGTCTGGTCTGGTTCGTCTGGTTGGTCTGGTTTGTTCGCCGGGTTGGTCTGCCGCGCTGGCTCTACTGGCTGTGGTTGGTGTGGTTCGTCCTATTGATTTGGCTCGTCCGGCCCAGAGATTGCATCTGGATCCGGTCTCGGCTTGCAAGTCTCATTGGCGCTGGCGCGATGAGTCGCACTTGCCGGCTGACTTTGCGTAGAAGGGGAGGGAGGGGGAAGAGGAGGAAGAGGAGGACCGTCTCTGACGATGCCAAAGCCTGGCGACCCTTCCGGAAGGGCCGAATCGTTGACATCAGAACGACGTCGTCGCCGTCGTCTTCGTCCTCGCCCTCGACTTCCTCGTCGTCGTCGTCGAACTCGTCGTCGTCGTCGTCGTCGTCGTCGTCCTGCCTGTGGCGTCGCCACAGCCGGGGCTGAACCGAAAGCGATGCTGCGTCAAGTTCCGCTGTGGCGGCACGGGGGTGGGGGAGAGGGACCCTCAGCAGCCATATCAGTTTCTATGCCCCAAAGCAAAGTAAGGCGCTGGGGCATAAGAACTTTGCGCCTCGAGCGGCTTAGAATAAACAGACGCAAATCACTGCTAAACAAGTGGCGCGTGCGCCATGGCTCTTGCACAAAAAAGGGAGAGGAGGAGGAGGAGGAGGAGGAGGAGGAGGAGGAGGAGGAGGAGGAGGAGGTGGAGGAGGGGGGAAGACGGGGCAAGGCATCGCCCTCTGGGCCCAGCAACGGGGCCCAACTCCCAGGCGGGGGGGGGGGGGAGGCGGCGCGCGTCGCGACGCGGAATAAAGCGCTCGGAGCGGAGGGAGCACGGGGCGGAGGTCCCACGGGGGCGCTGGGGGCGCGGAGAGGAGGGGTGGTGGTGTGCGCCGCGACGCGGGATAATTTGTCGGGGCGGAGGGGGCACTGGGCGGGGCTTGGGGCAGAGGGCCACGGAGCGGGGGGAGGGGGCGCGTGGGTCATTTTACAACCAGAAGCGCACTTTATAACCAGATGGGTCACTTTACAACCAGCTTACAAAATCTAAGAAGGGCACTTTACAACCAGGAAGGGCACTTTACAACCAGGCAAGTGGAAACACCTATTGAATGCACGCGGGCCTTTCCCTGAAATCTCCGCGGGCAAGCGCAAGGGTGGCTTTGGGCTCTTGGAGGCATGTTGGTTGTAAAGTTGCCCATCGCGCACGAAGGAGCACTGCGCACGCGTTGGTGATGCGACAACCTGGTGCGCTATGGTATGTTGCGTGCTGGTGGGCGGATTCTGGTTTTGACCTGCTCTCTAAGCTCTGTCGGTCAGGTCTGCCATTGCTTGCTCTGCCTTTGTCTGGCGGGCGAAGGCTACTCGCGCAGGACATGCGAATAAACCATGATCCTGTCCAAGACTGGAGCTGCATGGCAGTGGGAAGCTGTAGTGGGAGATGTGGTAGCGGGGGCTACAATGGGAACTGCATGGTGTTGGGAAGCTGCGGTGGCAACTGTAGCGGTCGCCACGCAGCGGTGGGAACTGTGGTGGTAGCTGGGCTGCAATGTGATATGTGGTGGTAGCGGGGGGTCAGTCAGAATTGTGGAGGTAGCGGGGCTGCAGCGGCAAGTGTGGTGGTAGCAGGGTTGCAGTGGAAACTGCAGCCGAAGGGGTTCAATACGAGGCCGTTGGTGAAGACCCCGACCACCGTCTTGAACATGGCGGTGACCGCGGAGGTGGACACGCCCCAGTAGGTAGACATGGAAGTAAGGCGCGTCGAAGGAGAACGCGCCCAGCGGGAATGGAAACCGCTCAGAGGCATCGCTGGGGCCTGCGCAGAGCGTTCAGGCGCTCGGGCACCGGAGCGCCCACGTGCCCTGGGGCACTTTTCAGAGCGCCCGCGCGCCCTGGAGCACTTTTGAGAGCGCCCACTTGCTCTGGAGCATTTTTCAGAGCGCCCACTTGCTCTGGGGCACTTTGCGGAACGCCCAAACACGCACGGCCACTCTGAGCTGGTTGTAACGTGGTCCGTTCTGGTTGTAAAGTGGCCCGCTCTGGTTGTAAAGTGGTCCGTTCTGGTTGTAAAGTGGGCCGTTCTGGTTGCAAAGTGGACGTTCTCGCTGAACAACCATACTTTCCAATCCTATGTTGGTTGTAAAGTAACCCATATGGTTGTAAAGTGGTTGTTCTGGTTGCAAAGAGACTGTGCGTCGCGACGCGGAATGCAATTGCCGGGGCGGAGGGGGCACGGGGCGGAGCCCCCGCTGGGGCGCTGGGGACGCGGGGAGGGAGGTGGGGGAGGTGGTGTGCGGCGCGACGCGGAATGAAGCGTTAGTGGCGGAAGGGGCAGTGGGCGGGCCCCCCGCTGGGGCGCTGGAAGCGCGGGGGGGCCCGGGGCAGAGAGCCACGGCGCGGGGGCCCCACTCTGGCGCTGGGGGCGCGGAGGCGGGGTGGTGGGGGGGGGGGGGCGACGCGTAATAAAGCGTTCGTGTCGGAGGGGACAGTGGGCGGGGGCCCGCTGGGGCGCTGGGGGCGCGGGGGGGCTCGGGGCAGAAAGCCGCGGCGCGGGGGCCCCACGCTGGCGCCGGGGACGCGGGGAGAGGGGCGGGAGGGTGCGACGCGGGATGAAGCGTTGGTGGCGGAGGGGGCAGTGGGCGGAGCCCTCGCTGGGGCGTTGGGGGCGCGGCGGGCTCGTGGCAGAGAGCCACGGCGCGGGGGCCCCACACTGGCGCTGGGGACGCGGGGGGGCGGGGGGGGGCGACGCGGGATGAAGCGTTCGTGGCGGAGGGAGCAGTGGGCGGGCCCCCCGCTGGGGCGCTGGGGACGCGGGGGGGCTTGGGGCAGAGAGCCACGGCGCGGGGGTCCCACTCTGGCGCTGAGGACGCGGGGAAAAAGGGGGGGGGCGACGCGAAATAAAATGGTCGGAGCTCTAGACACCCTGTGCAAAATAATAAAAAGTGTCGGGGTGGAGAGGTGTGCCTTACCTAAATAAAAAGGGGTCGGGGCGGGGTGGCGCGCTGGCTGGTGGGCGGGGCGGGGGGGGTGCGTAGGGGGTGTGGCGTGCCGAAATAAAGGGGTCGGGGCGGAGGGGTGAGCCGCTCCGAAATAAAAGGCCGGTCGGGGCGGGGGGCCGCTTGGCTGGGGGGTGGGTTGGCGGGGGAGGGGTGCGTAGGGGGCGTGCCATGCCGAAATAAAAGGGCCCGGGGCGGAGTGGTGTGTGCCGAAAGAAAAGGGTCGGGGCAGAGAGGGGCGCGATGGCTGGTGGGTGGGAGGGGGGGGGGGTCGGGGGTGTGTGCCGTGCCGGAATAAAAGGGTCGGGGCGGAGGGGGGTGTGCCGTGCCGAGAAAAAAAAAGGAAATCGGGGCGGAGGGGTGCGCCGTGCCGAAATAAAGGTGTCGGGGTGAGGCGCGGTGGCTGGTGGGTGGGGTGGGGGGGGTGGCGCAGGGGTGTGCCGTGCCGAAATAAAAAGGGTCGGGGCGGAGGGGTGTGCCGCGCCGAAAAAAAAGGGTCGGGGCGGAGGGGCGCACTGGCTGGTGGGTGGGGGGAGGCGTAGGGGGTGTGCCGTGCCGAAATAAAGGGGTCGGGGCGGAGGGTGTGTCGTGCCGAAATAAAGGGGTCGGGGCGGAGGGGCGCACTGGCTGGTGGGTGCTGGTGGGGGTCGGGGTGCGGGGGGGGGATGGAGGGTCGCGCTGGCTGGCGGGATGTGTAGGTGATGAGGGGTGCGCCGTGCCGGTATTAAAAAGGGGCGGGGCGGAGGGGCGCACTGGCCGGTGGGGGGGGTGAAGGTTGGGAGGCGTAGGGGGTGCGCGCGCCGAAATACAGGGATCGGGGCGGAGGGGTGTGCCGTGCCGAAATAAAAGCGTCGGGGCGGAGGGGCGCGCTGGCTGGTGGGCGGGGGGAGGCGTAGCGGGTCCGTGCCGAAATAAAGCAGAGGGGCGCGCTGGCTGGTGGGCGGGGGAGGCGGGGGGTGTGCCGTGCCGAAATAAAGAAGTCGGGGCGGAGGGGTGTGCCGTGCCGAAATAAAGGCGTCGGGGCGGAGGGACTCACTGGCTGGTTGGTGCGCGAGGGGGTGTGCCGTGCGAAAGAAAAGTGTCTGTCGGAGGGTGGCCGGCCGCAATATAAAGGGGACCGGGGGGGGGGGCTGGGGCGGGTGCATGGGGTGGATGGGGGTGCGCCGTGCCGAAATAAAGGTGTCGGGGCGGAGGGGTGCGCCGTGCCGAAATAAAAAAAAATGGGGCGGGGGGGCGCCCTGGCTGAAGCGGTCGGGGCGGAGGGGCGCGCTGGCTGGGGTGTGGGTGGGTGGGTGGGTGGAGGGGGGGTGGAAGGGGGTGTGCCGTGCCGACATGAAGATGTCGGGGCGGAGGGGTGTGCCGTGCCGAAATAAAGCAATCGGAGCGGAGGGGCGCACTGGCTGGTGGGTGGGGCGTGTGTGTGTGTGTGTGTGTGTGTGTGTGTGTGTGTGTGTGTGTGTGTGTGTGTGTGTGTGTGTGTGTGTGTGTGTGTGTGTGTGTGTGTGTGTGTGTGTGTGTGTGTGTGTGTGTGTGTGTGTGTGTGTGTGTGTGTGTGTGTGTGCGTCGTGTGTGCTGTGTCGTGTGCGTGTGCGTGTGCGTGTGCGTGTGCGTGTGCGTGTGCGTGTGCGTGTGCGTGTGTGTCGGGCCATCAAGAGCGCGCGTCCAGCAGCATCTGAGCAACTGACCGTGGCCTGTGCCAACGGGCCCACTTGGGCCGCTTAGGAGCCTCTGGGCAGGACCAGAAACAGAAAGCAGGCAATCCCCAGATCACCGAAACAAGGCGCCTCCGAACCCCGCGGAGGCCAGGGTCGAGGACGAGAAGACACTCTCACCCCGACTGAAACTACAGGGCTTCGCCCGTGTAAGGATTCAGGCCGTTGAGGAGCCTGTCCCGACGGCGAGCCCTCTCGCGGAGGGCGGGGGGGGTGCGCTGGCTCGGTGCAGGCAGGGGCCCCGTGCACTCGATCAGCAACCCACGCGCCTGCTGCTTGCCAGAGAGAAAACCGCATCTCCGACAGAAAGTGAAAGGCGGGGCGGAGACCAGCTCGTGTCCCCGCTCGTGGGCGACCCCCGTCCCACCACCCGTGCCCCCGCCTCCCTCCTCGGCGGCAGCGGCGGCGGCGACACGGCCGCGGGCTGCCTGGCCCCGCGCCCGCGGGGCCCGCGGCGCAGCAGGGGGCGCCGTCGGTGGCGGGGGCGCCGCTGGCGCCGCCGTCGGCGGGGTAAGGCTGCTCGTCCGCGTTCGCATCGCACGATCCCCCACCCTCCCAGCCCCCTCGCACGTCGGCTCGCCCCCCCTGCCCTCTCCTTCCTCCTGGTCCTCCAGGGGGGCCTCCAGCAAACCTCCCGAGAGGGACTCAGGGGTGGAGGACAGGTGGGCAGAGGCTGTGGCAGCAGGTGTGCCCCCAGCAGCTCTGAGGAGACGGGCAGCGATCCGAGCCCGACGATCCTCGTCGGAAAGGCCGTACTCGGGGCGCTCGGAGGGGGTGGCCTCGTCGGCCGAGGCCCTCGTGACGCCGGTTGGGGTCGAGGGCTCGGTCGCGGCACGAACGCGAGCGGATCGATCCAGCACGAGAAACGCTTGGGCCGATTGCGTGCCTTCGAGCCTGCTGCGAGACCTGAGCGGAGCCGCTGAGGAGGAGGGGCCGTCAACTTGCCGCCTCGGCGAGCGGCTACCTCCCCTGCCTGGGTCAGGCTCTCCTCTCTCCGACGGGGTCGACGCGGCGGCGGCAGCGGCAGCGGCGGCCAAGGCCAGGGCAACCGCAGGGGAGGGGCGAGGAGGGGCAGGGCTAACCCCCTCGGCCTGCAGGGCCGCCTGGGCACGGAGCCTGGCCAGGTGAGACGGCGCGCATGGGTAGGATTCAAGGCGTCGCCTGGTCTCCGCCGTGCGTGCAACACGGTTACAAGCCAGGCAACGGACACCCCCTCCAGGGAGCTCCGCAAACTCGTGCGCAACAAACGAGAGCAACCTGGGCACGGGCGGAGGAGGCCTCGGGTCGGCCTCAGCGGGATCCCAAACCCCCGAACCAGCCACGCGAGCAGCCGCCCAGGCAACGAATTTAGCATTAAGACAGGCCTCTTCCATACGAAGCTGGATGCTACGAACCAGGCTCTTAGCTGGGCTGGCTAAGTCTAGAGCAACACTAGCAAACATATCAGCCCAGCTGTTTCCAAGCCAGTCCTGAAGATCAAGTTTAAGCTCAATAGCCTGGGCCAGGGATTTATGCGAGGGAATCCATCCGAACGAGGGCGGCCTCCTGTCTTGGCGGGCCACAGTGGCGCGCAGCGCTCTCCAAAGGGCAGCGTGACGGGCCGAAGCGGACGCATCCCCAGGGCTCCACCGTTGCCCTTCCTCCACGAAACCTAAATGATCAGATATCAAACACGAAACCTGTGGGGAGAGGCAAGTGGCGACGAGTCCAGCATATCTTTCAGCCCTCGCCACTGTCTGCACTCCTGAGAGAGAGCCGAGAATCGCCTTACAGGGCCAGCCGTCGCCTCGCAACTGTGCTACGGCCCAGGAGCATCGAGCGATCTCAGGAGTGTCCATGCCGAAACCGCCGCCATCGATATACAACCGACCGCCCCACGGAAGCTCAGCATCTCCCCAATGGTGCACGACATCGGGACACATGGGAGGCATCTCAGAGGCAGGAGGCTGTAGCGGGATAGCATACGCAAACTGCAAAGCCTCATGTGGATCATCCTGGGCCGACTCCCAAGCAAGGCGATCGAGACGCTCACGGGTCTTGAGAATCGCTTCAGGCGGGGCCGACTCGTGAAGGGCAGGGTCCAGGAGGGCGGGGCATTTGTACAGACGATGGCCGTTTGTCTCACGCTCAGCACCGCAGGCCCGGCACTTACCACAGTCAATCAAACGCTTCTCATACTTTTTCTGCCGAGGCCACATCGCATCAGTCCAGACGCACTGCAGCGAGCCGCGTTCGGAAGGGTCCCGAACTGCTTTCTCCGCGCGCCGCCTGATGCCGCGGTGCCAGAACTGCTCGCCATTGTGTGTCTCGATGTGGTTCTCCGCGCGCGCCAGCAGCCAGCGCGTGACACCCTGGACGACCTGGTCGCGAACGTCTCTGGGCGCCATCTGATTCAGGTCAAGGACTGTGCCAAGGTCGGACTCGAAGGTGGTCGCTGAGCTAAGCCGCCAACCGATCCGATGCAAGGTAAGCCACAGGGCCCCGAGAGGGCCACGCACTCGGCTCCAGCTAGGCTGGGCGCTCATCTGCCCGTTGACGAACTCCCAAGTGCCACCGAGGGCTTGCATTTCCACCCGTCCTTCCCACAGCATGCTCGCGCACATGAAGACGATGCTGGTGGTCGCCGCGTACAGTGGATCGTAGAGGGGCTGGTCCTGCATGAGCATGCCCATGCATATGCTACCCGTCGGGCGCACTCCTGCCAGCAGCGCAGCAACCGAGCGGATCGGCTTGAGCACCGCGTCTGGGACCCCGCTGACCGAGGCCCCGTGCGTGACGGACGGCGTGATCCCAGCGGCCTGGATGCGCGTGATACGCCTGGCCCCCACAGCTTTCTTGAGTATGAGGGAGCGTCGCACCCGTCCTCGAAGCTGCTGTAGTCGCGCTGCCTCTTGTTGCCGTCGCACCTTGGGGCCTGCTAACTCGTGGCCAAGGTTCCGAATCCACGGCAAGCCCGTGACCTGCCTGGCTCGCGCCGCCGAGCGGAAGGCCCTGCTGGCTCGGCTGGAAGAGGCGACGTAGCCAAGCTTCTTGATCTGGATGGGCAGCTGGAGGCCCTGGAGCTCGAACTTGAGCTGATCGATGCCCTCGCCCAACTCGGTCGGGCTGTGCTTGGCATGCCCAGTCCACTGGAGGGAGACGTCGTCGACCAACTGCCTGGGCTTGAGCGACGGGCACAGCGCGCTCATTCTCAGCATGGACCTGTGCATCAGTACGGCTAGGAGGGTCGTCGCCTGAGAGCATCCTGCCACAATGCCCTGGAAGGAGATGAAGAACTCGCTGTTGCTGCCGTGTGCGCGAACGACGCGTGGCTGGCGATACAGCTGGGTCAGTAGCCATACCAGCCTAGGCGGGAAGTTGACCTCCATCGCCTCTCGAACCAGAACTTCGGGCGCCACCATCTCGAAGCATTTGAGAAGGTCCACCATCAGCGTGATAACGTCCAGCTTCCGAGCGAGAGCTATCTCCGAAGTGATGTTGTGTGAGAAGGCCGGGGCTGACGAACTCCTCCCTGATCCTAGCCCCCAGGCGTGCTCCTCTCGGTGGGTGGCCTCCCATTGGGCAGCCAGCGGGCGGCGGGCACGGCTCCAGAGGCGCACGATCGTGTTCAGCAATCCGATCAGTCTCATGCCTCCGCCCGCCTTCGGGAGGCGGACCAGCACCGTGGCCAGGCGCTGCGGTGGCCAGCCAAGGTGGTGCTCGCAGGCGTGGAAGAGGAGGGACAGGGCCAGCAGCGCTTGTACTGCCTCAACAAGGTACACTCGCCGTTGGGGGGGTGAAATTCCCGAATAGGCCTGTCTGAAACCACCGCGCCACCGCTTGAAGCGAGCGTTTGCCCCCCTCCACACGGGCAACACACAGCCGCAAAAGCTAACCCGACACCAGCAACATACGCCCCCAAGGCCCAGGCATAAGCCCGATCCGAAACCCGACCGCAGCCAAGTCGCCAAAGCCGCTCAAAACAGCCGTGAGGCCATCAAACAAATCCAGGGGGAAGATGGCCCGCGACAAGATCTGGCAGAGTGCCAGCACAACCCCGCTACCAGGGTAATTTCTACGCCAACGCGCGTACCCCAGCGCAGCTGAGGCAGCTGTCGGACTCGGGCGCCAACGCACTTCTCAGCGCTGAGGGGTTTGAGCAAAAATGGCTAAGCGGAAGTGGGGGCACGACTGGTGGGAAACAGGCGGGAGCGATGAGGGACGGGAGAGATTGGCCAGGAAGGGAGGGGGGCAGGGGCGAGGGAGAGGGAGGGGGCGGGAGAGCAAGCTCAGATGGACAAGGGAACGACAAGGTCACGAGGGATGATGGCTAAGAGGCCCGTACCTTCCCTCCACCCCTCTTCATTCCCATTTTTCTAATGCACCGTACCTTCCCTCCACCCCTCCTCATTCCCCATACCTTCCCCGCATCTCCCCTCCATCCCTCCTCACCCCTCCCATTTCCTAGTGCCCCGTACCTTCCCCCCCCGCAGCCGCCACATTCCTCATTATCTAGTGCCCCGTACCTTCCCTCCACCCCTCCTCATTCCCCATCCGCCCTCCTCTGAACTCCCACGTGGCCTCGTTGCGACCCGACGGCCCGCCTCCTATTCGATATCATCCTCTGCCCTCTGCCGTGCGCTACACGCACCAACATCATGATATGCTAAGTTATGTGTTCACCTACGGTCGAACTACGGACGAGTCCCATCTTGCACGAGCGATGCACCAGGCGTCCTGCTGCTGGCCAGTGCATCCAACTACCAGCCATGAACCAACACAACACGTACCAGCAATCGATGATGCGATGCTGGCGGTGCCGCCCACCCTAATCGAAATCTTAGCTCCCAGCGTACGTCACGCTGGGAGCTGTGGTCATGCCTGGGCAGTGGCGGGCGGCGTAGTCCACAATACAAGGTATTGTGTCGAACCTCGTGCCGTCGCATCCCCGTTTTCACCAGAGAAGGGGCGGGGGCGAGGGAAGGGGTTTCTCCCCTGCCGGGCGTATATATGTCTGGAGGCACCCTCGTGCGAGAACGAAGGGGGAAGGAGCTGCGACGGCAGAAAAAAAAGTGAAGCGAGCTGTCACCCATCCCCTCGACGAACTCGCGGCTGCGGTGGCCGCCTGCTCCCCCTCGTCCGCGTAGTGCTTCAGCAGGCCCTTGATCGGGCAGTGCGAGTCGTCGAGGTCTTTGCTCTTGAGGTACTTCTTCCAGGCGAAGGCCAGGACGAACCTGAGCGCGTTGTCGTAGCTGCCAGCCTCGAGCCACGTCTTGGACTTGTAGTGCGGGGGGATGTGGACGTGCCACGCGCCCGTGCCTGTGAGACCCCTCCACAGGCTCGCACCAGGTGGGAGGAACTTCTTCGCCTCGGAGTGCACGATCCCGCCCTTGGGCGGCTCGATTGGCCCCTTCCACTTCTTCAGCTCCTGCTTGGTGCGGTTCTGATCGGCAGCCTCGGCAGTGCGCACCGCCTTCACCTCCTTGCGGTAGACGTTGAACTTCGCGGTGTATTCCTTCCTGATCTGCTTCTGGGCGTCCTTCTCAGACAGCGTCTCTCTCGTCATCTCCTGCTCTTCCTTCGTCATGCAATCCATCGCCCCCTGGATGTCCACCAAGCCGTCCTCACCGACGAACTTCACGAAGCAACGCTTCCGCAAGATTTCGCACAGGTCCAGATCTGTCGGCTTCAAGACGTGCGTCACCAGCGCCTGCAAGGTCTCGAAAAGGTCGAGGCCGCCAGGGGGGTCGACGCAAAGGTCTTTGTGGAATGTCTTCAACACTGACAATCCCAGATCCCAAAAGGCGTTCTTGGCAGCCACTCGCAACAGACTGTCAGCAGGCCCAGTTGGTTCGAGCCTCATGCAGTACTTCTCGATGCCACCTGGCAAGCTGCGCCCCCCCTCCGCGACAAACTGCATCAGCGGTGACGTCCAGGACAAAGGCAGGGCATCCCACTCCGATGGATCAAATGCGAAAGTCATCTTGAGCGGGGCCGCAGCGTCGAAGTCGATCATGTAGAAGTCGCGCCCAGACCTGTATTTGAAAGGCTTGAGCTTGGCAGTCAATACGCCGATGCCGCACATGTCACCCATGACGATGCCGTAGTCCGAGTCGGGGGACCCCTTCATTTTGATGGCGACCTTGCCCTGCTTCGCCAAGGCGCAGTACCAGTGCTTCTCTGCGGTGGAGACGTTGACGCCGTTGGCCCTGCAGAACTCCAGCATGTCCATCTCGAAAGTCGGCTTGGAGTCGTTGGCAACGCTCTGGTTGGACCACTTCGGAGACTGGTTGGGGCCAATGATGTTCTGGAGGCCGATCGCCTTCACGTCGTCGGGAGTGTTCTGATACACCTCTTTGGGGATCCTGGGGTTTCTGACGAGCGGCTCGAACTTCCAATTGATGTCCTTGTGGCGGTGAACTTTCGAGACGACATCCTTCGCGATCAAGTTCGCGAAATCTCTGTCGATCCCTCGGTCTTGGCCCAAGGCGTGCTGAATGTCCTTGGCTGACCTGCAGAAGCAATCCTCGGCGATCTGGGACAGCAGTGGCCTCGTCCGATTCTCGCTGAGGAACTCCATGTACCTCGAGGTCCTCTGGAACCCCGATTCGATAAGAATGCCGAGATGCTGCCGAACTGGAACGAGGTTGAAAGGCGAGCTCTTCTTCAAGCGAGCCTCGGGGCGGGCGCGTGTTTGCTAACGGGCATTCTCAGGGAGCTCGAGATTTAGGCCGCTTGCGCGGCCAGAGGGCGATGTGATTTCAGGGGCCCTTAGAAGTCATATCGACGCTGCGCCCTTGTCCGTGTTTTAAGGCCCTGTTTCACCCCCCCCCTAACGGTCCTTAGGGGGGGGGGTGTTTTGGAAACCAGTATTCGGGGCCTTCACGTACCCCCCCCCCCCTTCGGCCTACTACCTCTGGTCGGCACGGCCCCCCTGAACAAACTGGCGTCGATCCTTCTGGAGGATCGAAGGTTGTGTGAGCCGGAGAATCGAAGGTTAGTGCAATCCGAGGAGATAACTGCAGACAGCTGCCAAACTCACAGCACACGTGAAACAAAAACTGGAAATTGTTTGTCGCAGGGGGAGGGCCCAATGGATGATGGGCTCTCGCTCAACACCATAATCCCCGACAGAGCCCTGAAGCCAACCGTGTCGTCGCCGAGTGCCTTCCAGTTCTCGTAGTCTTGCTTGAAGAGGGCGAAGACCCTGTCCTGGGAAGCGAGGTCACCGAGGGCCGCCACCAAGTGCTTGGGCCAGCCCCTCATCAACTTGAAGAGCCTCTTGAAGCGACAAGCGTTCAGGACGAGGGAGTAAGCGCCGATCAACTCGGCCATGTCGCCCTCGATCTTCAGAAGCGGGTGGGGCGCGGACACTTCGTTCACGTTGACATGGCTGTGATCCACAGCGAAGCCGAGGTAAGCCATCATCCCCTTGCCATCGAACGGTACAGACATGGATTCCAAAAAACTTTGAGGAGCTTCCCGTTGACGATTTGGTCCACCTCCCAGTCCGTGACGTTCGTGAGATCCCTGAGGTGCCAATTGTTGTGGCTATGCCATTGAGCCCACGGCTCGCGGATGGCGAATGTCGCCCTGTCGATGTTCTTGTTCTGCTTGTTGTTGTAGTAGACGATCGCAACCTCCACTTGGTCCCGCGTGGCCATCCTCACGCGCTTCAGCGCGGCGGCCACCGACTTCATGCTCACGGCCTGGTCGTTGCCCCCGTGCTGGTTCGGTTCGCTGCACAGCTCCTTCATCTTGACTCCGAGCTTCTTCGTGCTCGACTGCTCGCGCACCATGACCGCGTAAGAGAAGCAGACGGCGCGCATCGTGAACTGATCGCGGTCGATGCGAGAAGCATAATGGTCGCCAAGCCACCTGGCGGGGTTGTCCTTCCTGCCAGCCACCTCGCCGAAGCCGGCTTCGGTCATGCCATTCCACACCTCCTCCTCGATGCCATTCTCCATAATGCGCGCGGGCTCCCCCATCTCCTCGAGGATGGCAGGCAACGCCTCGCAAAATATCGGGCACTTGAGAGGGCTGACGAACGTCTTCACCTCCTTCGCGATGTCCTTTAACTCCTTGAACCTCCTGCCCTCGTCGAAGGGGCCATAGATTGCGTTCCTCGCCAACCTCTGAAGCCTCCGAAATGCCCACAGACCGCACTTCTTGTCAGCTATGTTGAAAATCGTTGTCGATGCCGTGTGCCAGATCATCGTGGTCGTCAACATTGAACAGGCCCTCCGAGCTCTGTAAGAACCACTTCAGGCACTTCATGTCGGGGCCCTGGTCGGAGCACAAGTGATCGCACTTCCAATCGTAGCAGTCCTTCATCTGGTGGTACTGTTCTAATGTGATCTTGACTGCCCCAAGGCCCTCGCCGACGCTCACGAGGCGCATGTTGTGAAGAGCCTTCCCAGCCATGAAGGAGTCCAATCTGTACCTGCGCTTGACCTTTTCCA
Organism: Prorocentrum cordatum; assembly: GCA_963575745.1. Taxonomy (NCBI): domain Eukaryota; class Dinophyceae; order Prorocentrales; family Prorocentraceae; genus Prorocentrum; species Prorocentrum cordatum. Next base: position 264,314 of record CAUYUJ010017493.1, on the reverse strand, counting down.
TCCGTGGCAACTCAGAGGAGTTGCACTTGATGCCCAGAAGCTCCCTGGCCCGCTCGATGTGGGTATTCTCGTACGTCTGCACCGCCAATGCCGTGCTCTCGCTGTCGTACATCTGCCTGCCGCTGTAGACTGAGCTCACCTGAGGGTCTGTCTCGGTCGCATCCCGATCGCTCGCAGCTGCCCTGCAATCGCGACTTCCAGACTGTCGATCGAACCGAACGGACCCCTAAGACCCAAGCGGGACCCCACCTGGAGAAGGAGCCCGACGAACCAGGATCCGATACCTGAATTTACCAGGATATTCCTGGCATACGTCCCCCTTGATGTGCCAATGTCTCGAGCCAGAGCCTCGGAGGACCCAAGGATATCCGGAGCTCCCCCCCCCTGAAACTACCAGGATCAGGATCGCCGATCTACCTGGGAATCCCAGCTTGCCCGCAACACCTGCGGTGGGCAAATGGCCACTGTGTTGTTCGGCTTGAACACAGCGCAGTAGAACTTCTTCTGGTGGTCTGGCGTGGAAGCGTCCATGACGAAACCGAGGTTCATGCTGTCGATCATGGTGCGCTTGCTGACCTTGAGGTACCGCATGATCACCTGCGCAGCGCCGTGGTTGCCAGATACCGCAACGTCTACGCTGGAGTCGGGCTGAGCGTCAATATCGTCCGAGAAATCGTACCTGAGGTCGGGGGCCAGCTCGACATCCTTGCCCTTGGCCTTGGCGATCTTCGCGTCGACGAGGTTGCCTAGGCCCCAGACGAGCTGCATTGCAAGCTTGGCGTCCCTGTTGCCAGTGAGGATCTTCTGAATGACGTCAGACGGCTTGAAGTCTTCGCCCTCCTCGCGCTTATCCCAGACGCCAGCATCTTCCCAGCTCACTGGCGTACCGTACTCGTTGAAGAAGGACTCGACAACGGCGTTGAAAGACTTTCGTTCAAACCTTCCAGCCTTGATGAGTACGACCATGGGCCGCGCGCCTGCAATGTCGGGGCCGCACCTCCAAGCGAAGCCGTCGACGTTGACCCTGATGCTGCCGTTCTGGATCATGTAAGCGAAGCTGTCAAACAAGTCGTTAGCCGAAGCGCGATCTGTGTCGGACTTGAAGCGCGAACTTTGATTCTCCGACCCCCACTGAATCATCAAGCACATCATGCCGACCACGCTGACCGACGGGAACTTCAGGATGCGCATCGCGAGCTCCTCACTCGACAGTGCCGCTCTCTTGTTCGCGTACGGGCTGCTCTGGCGAAGGTGGTGACGAAGCTGCCACGCGCACATGCACCGCTCCCATGCGTCCCGACGGTTCGCGAACCAAGAGCCCCCGCTCACGTTGACATGGAGACAAAGCATGTCGAACACGCTCCAAAGAGAAATCCACACCGACGAATCATACTGAGCATTCTCCCACACAGCGACCACCATGTACCTGGTGGTCTGCGTCCCAGCGGGGTGTGCGAAAGCGAAGTCGTCGACCCTGTGCATGCCTAAGAAATTATCGATCCACTCTGGGGAGTCGCTGTCCGTGGACTTGACGAACGTCTGGCCCTGGTCTGACACGAAGGCGTTGTGCTTGAAGAACTCCGTCACCTAGAGACGGTCAGAAAAAACATGCCACCGAAAAAAGACTGCCTAAGGGTCAGTAGGCCGAAATGTTCAAAAAAACAGTCGGTGCCACTTCCTCCGTCTCTTCCGTAGCGATTTTGGCTGAAGCCATTTTGGCTCAAGGGGGCCAGACGGACCAATTTTGGAACGGCGTTCCGTTTTCTGCCCGCCTGCTCAGGCGGGCAGAAAACGGAACGCCTCCAAACTTTACTTGGGCATGGATTTTGGGCAGGTAGCAGGTGGCAGGTTTTTTTTGGCATGGATATTTCGTTCCGGAGCAGAATCACCCAGTGCGACTCGTCTGGGCTATCGATGTAGGCGTAGTTGTCCTTCAAATCAATGACCCAATAATCCGTGCCCGCTGGTGGGGCCAGTATCTTCACGGTCTCGTGGGTCAGCTGATTCTTCAAATAGTGATGCTTCTTGCCAGGGTCGATCCAGAGCTCGACGATGCCGTTGTGCGCCACCTGCACGCCGTGTGCATCGCCAGCCGCGCCGACTGCAATGGCGGCCTGGGGCGCTGACTCACCGTCGCCGATGTCACCGTCACCGTCGCCCGCTGCAGCGCCCGCGCCCTGGTCTCCCAGGGGGGCCAGGACGCCCTCGTCGACCTCCATCGCCAGGCGACTGAGCCGAGGTCGCCTCGAGGTCGACGCGCACAGGCTGCGCTAAGAGCCTGCGCTGCTATGACGGAAGAGGGAGTTGGTGGAAGGGCGAGGGCAGAACCGAGCGGAGCTCCGCCGCCCCCAAACTTCCCCCCACCGTCGCTCGCCCCCCTCGAGACCCCCTCCGAACCGACAGCGAGAGGGGCTTTTTACATGGGGGATCTATGTTCTCTCCTTGCACGCCGTCCGCCTCGCTGCGAGCGAGGTTGCCAGCTTGCCCGCTGACCTCGACTGCTGACGTGCAAGCGACGAAAGGCGAGACGGTGGGGGACGAAGTGGGCGACGAGGAGGATCAGCGTCGGCGACGGCAATCGACTGGAGAAGGGCGACGGTTGCGATCGGCGTCGACGTCGACGTCATCGTCGTCGTCCTCGTCGTCGTCGTCGTCGTCGTCGAAGTCGCCGCCGACGCCGATCGCAACCGTCGCTCTTCACAATCGTCGGCAACAGCAGCAAGCAAGAACTCGATCAACGATGCTTCGATGGCTCGATGGGATACGCAATGTGGAAATCTTGTCTGAACGTTGATGGCAACCCCACGCTTTCGCAAGCCATAACGCTGATACCCGAGCGGACATCGGATCGTGCACTGGCCTCGAGGGCACGAAGCATGCAACAAATGAAAACATATGGGTAGGTTTCCGATGGAGTTTCGTTCTCGCATTGCCCTCGAAGCCAGGCCACAAGAGCTTTGTGACAGACACCACATCAGCTCTATCGCCGCTCAAATTCAAAGAAAAGCTGCTGCTCAAAAGAGCGCCCAGTGAGCCTGGGCTTTGAAGTGGTGGTGGGCTGGGGCAAGAGGGAAATGACTCAATCCAGCTCACACTGATGGCCAGTCTGCTCTGGCGCAGTGAAGCTCGTTGGCCGAGCCTCAAGACTAGCAGGCATGGCGTACTCAGGGGGGCCCTTCCCGTGCCTGCGCCTCGAGTCCTTCTGTACCTCCTTGATAGTATCTGAAATCTTCACGTCGGTGGACAAGGTCTTCGCAAACTCCTCGTCGAGATCAGTGCTGACCTTCTGGACGTAGTGCTTCAACTGGCTCGATGGGCTTTCGGCGAACTGATACCACGGCTGGTCAGCCTCGCCACTGAATCGGGTGAAACAAGTGAAGACCGAATCCCCGTCGGTCCCCTGCGCAAACCTGTCGCTCCAGTTGTTCGTGAAATACCATTCTGAGTTGACAGTCATGTTCTTCGGCACCGTCGCACGGGCACCAGAAATATGAATCAAGTCCGAAATCTTGCCGTTCTCGTTTGGCTCGCCGCACCTGTACACCCCGAGAAACTTCCAAGTCAAATCAGCAGGGTTAGGAAATAGAACTCGAAACGACGGCCAGCGAGAACCAAACGCAACGTACAGGACTTCAACGACGCGGGCGGTGAGCTTCTTGTTTTTTCATCTCCTCGAAGATTTTGTATGTAGACCTCAATCCAGTAAGACATTCGAGGAGCCTCCTGAAGTTGTCCCTGTGTTTCTTATCGATAATCTTGATTGCGGTGCTGCTGAAATAGCCCGGATCTTTCGCATGGACCACTTCCCACACCCAGTATTTTGGCAACTGGCTGAGTTTCTCCACGTCGGCCCACAGCTCGTCGATGTCGTCGTCGACGGCCTTGCTCGACTTGGACTTCTTGAGAATGGGCCCACGGCACATATCATCACCCTGCACGGCGTGAAGTGTCGGCAACAACTTTGCTGGCGACGCCAGCAGCTCCATGCACACGGTGGCAAATACTTGCGGCAGCTTCGATGTGGAGGAATCTTGAGCGCACTGCTTGTCGAATTTCGTTTTCTCTTTGACAACCATGGCCCAGGTAACTTTTGCACCGCCAGGGCTGCTAGCTGACGGGCTGCCGGATGTTGCCGAGCGTTTCTTGGTCGACGCCTGCTTATCTTTGGAGGGCGTGGCGAACTTCGAGAGGACCATGTTGGTACTCAGGTTCGCCGTGGGGACACGGCGCGAGAACACGCCTGGCGGAAGCAAACTCCCCTTGGCCAAAATGGCTACGGAAACAAGGGATCCCATTCGCAGTTGCGTCGGCGACGCAACTGCGAATGCCAGGGCCGCCTGGTAAACTGGATGGTTCAGGGGGGCATCGTGCTGGCTTTGCATTCTGAGAAAGGGGTCAGTTGACCCTCCACGCGCATGGGGTCCTCCAGAGAGCCACGAGCCCATGGGTTGCCGATTTCACCTGGTGTAATTGGTTTGTGCTGGCTCACCCCTCTTCTACAAAAAACGAGGCCATAAGAACCTAGATCAAATCAAACATCAACCAGGAACATCACGGACTGAACAACGCATATGGGGCCCCAACGCAAGCGCATCAAAACTAAATGGCAACGCGCGCCAGAAGCGTGAAGACCGCCCCTCCGAAAATCTGCCAACATCCACCTCTACAACACCACGGATACGTTCCTAGAGTGCGAATGGTGTTGACGTTGCGTGTCGTGTGTTTGGTGGCGTGGTAGTTGTTGCTGCTGTTTGTTAGTTGCATGCCGTTTCCTTTTGTGTTGCATGTTGTAGGTTTGCTTGTTGTTTGCTAGTTGCATGTCGTTTGCTTGTTGTTTGCTAGTTGCGTGTTGGATGTTGTTTGCTAGTTGCATGCCGTTTGCTAGTTGCATGGTGTATGCTAGTGTGCTAGTTGCATGCCGTTTGCTTGGTGATTGTTAGTGGCATGTTGTTGTAGGCGCCCAATGTGCGACCAGCCGTTTTTTTGTTGGTTGCATGCCTGGCACCCGAGAACGCCCCATCCATGAACAAAGACGCAACGTCAAGATATCGCCTAGACCTACTTCGGCATCATGAGCACCCTCCCCCCTCACCGTGGTTCGTCTTCCCTGCTACTCCTCGCGATCACACTGCTGCCCACCCTCCTCATTCATGGGTCCATGGGTTATCCTTATCGTCGCCGTCGGCTTCCCTTTCCTCCTCATCCGTATTCTTTCGCCCCTCCTCGTCCTCCTGGTCCTCCTCCTTTTTCTTACGGATCCGCGCAGCCCTTTCGGACGCGCATTACCGTCTGATGTTGGCGAAATTGCTTCGCTAGGTAAATCCACCCGCCCGAACGGCGAGTGTGTCTTGTTAAGGCAGGAGCTTGGTCCGAGAGAACATCGAGGTGTCGCGGCTGAAACCCCGTCTGGCCGACTGCCGTTCCCAGCTTGAAGGTGCGGATGGCCTGCCTGGGATCCTGTACCGATAGGTGTGGCAGCTCAGGCCAAGACTGGGCCTCCGCAGGCAGCGGGACCTCTCCGAGCTTGTGGTGCTCCCAGATGGCCTTCCAGTCCTGGAGCTCCGTGTCCGCCAGGTCGCTTGGGTGGCCGCTCTTGTTCTCTCTGGGGACCTCCACCTCCTGCTTGGGCTCGGCGAATCGGTGAGCCAGACCCGCGCCCCCTGCAAAGGCGTCCTTCGCCCAGTCCGTCCAGGCCTTGGTGCACTTGTTCTCCGCGTCCGTGGAGAGCTGCTTGGCCTTGGCGATGATGACCTGGGTCTGGACCTTCAGCGAGCTGGCCCCGAGCATTTCGGCACCGGTTTGGAAGGGCTCTCGGGCGCCGCGATCAAGCTGCTCAAGTATGTGCGACTGCTTGCCAACACGTGCACAGAAAGCCTCGAACTCCAGCAGGGCGGAGGCCAGGCCCTTGACGCGCTTGTAGTGCTGCACGCCTTCGAACACCATGCCTCTGGCAGCGCCAGGGGGTCGAGGAGGAGGGGCCCTGCCAGCCCGATCGCCTGAGCGCTGATCCATCCACTCTCGGTGCTGCTCGAAGGCGCGAAGGTGCACGTCCACGGCCTCTACCCAGTCCTCTTCCGACTGGTCGCGTAGCCGCCGAAGGTGGGCACGATATCGGTCGCGGCTGCGAACTCCAGCACGGTAAGCCGTCTCGCACATCTCTCGAGCGCGATGCCAACGGCGCGCATCGCGAGGCAAGGCTTCATCCCAGCCTCCTCCGCCCCAGAGAGGGTCGCAAGCAGGGTCCCACAGCTGCTCCGCAGTGTAGGGCACGCACCACTCCATCCAGTCCTCGGTGACCTCCTGCTCCGTCTGCTGCTCGTTACGAGGGTCGCCAATCCAGTTCTGCGTGTACCGTCGAAGCTCACGTTGAATGACCTCCTGCCTGCGCTGGGCCGCTACCTGATCAGGGTCCTCTCCACGAGCTGCAGGAACAGGCTGGGGCTCAGGTACACAACTTGTCATCCAGAAACTCGGTGAGCTCGTCTGACGGGGCAATCTCACCATCCATGCTGCTTCCAGGCTCCAGGGCGCTTAAGTTCTTCGCCACGTCCAGCGACATTGGCGACGAATCAGGCACCTCGTACATGTCCTGGTCATCCAGCTGCCTATCGAGATCCTCGAACGGGTCGACCTCGCCATCCATGTTATGGAGAACACCACCAGCCGCAGGACGCGGGACGCAGGGAAAGTCCCTCGAAGCAGCCGCTTGATAGACTTTCTGCAATGGCCTTACAGGGAGGGCATCGGGGCGAGCATCGCAGCACCTCTCAGAGCCGCCGCCAGCAACTCCATGTGCGAGGGCCTCGGCCACCCCATCATCGCGGGCCTCGCTCGGGCTTACAGGGAGGGCGATGGGGCGAGCATCGCAGCACCTCTCCAGGCCGCCTTCGGCAACTCCATGTGCGAGGGCATCGGCCACCCCACCGCGGTGGGCCTCGCTCGGGCTTACAGGGGGGGGCGCCGGGGCGAGCGACGCAGCACCTCACCAGGCCGCCAGGAGGAAGGTCTTGTGCGAGGGCATCGGCCACCCCACCGCTGTGGGCCTCGCTCGGGCTTACAGGGAGGGCGTCGGGGCGAGCGACGCAGCACCTCACCAGGCCGCCAAGAGGAGGTTCGTGTGCGAGGGCATCGGCCACCCCACCGCTGTGGGCCTCGCTCGGTCTTACAGGGAGGGCGACGGGGCGAGCGTCGCAGCTCCTCACCTGGCCGCCAGGGGGAAGTGCATGTGCGAGGGCATCGGCCACCCCACCGCGGTGGGCCTCGCTCGGGCTTACAGGGAGGGCGACGGGGCGAGCGTCGCAGCACCTCTCCAGGCCGCCTGTGTGAGGGCGTCGGCCACCCCACCGCGGTGGGCCTCACAGGCAGCAGGCTGCTCGGTCAGGGTCGAGCTAGCCTCGGGCAGCGCTTCCACGCCCAGGTGGCGATCGAGGCCGGGGCGACCAGGCCCCGCGCGCTCACGCCCTTGTGCAGGGCCCACCTGGCCCAAACACGTGGCGGAGCCGTCCTGGTGCAGGGTGAGCTGCGCAACCGTCTTCGTCACGTAGTCGCGCACGCCGAGAATGTGCTGGGCCCACCTGGCCGCAACATTCCACGCGCTCACTTCTGGCCCATGTCGAGCTCGTCGCCGAGGGGGTCGCCACTCCAGCTGACGGGTGCGCTGCTGCACGGGGCCTTCGCGCCCCACGTAGCATTGCTTGCGCGTGCCGACGATGTCGCGTCTGCCAGCCAGCTCCTCCTCCACGCCTCGGAGGACCAGGTCCCATGCCACAGCAAGCTGAGGAAGAGGCTGCGCTTGATCGATGGAGAGATACACGTCTTCCCAACCATGCCAGGGATACCTCGCGCATCCCACGGGCAGCTCCCGAGGGAATGGGCGCGGCTCATCTAGCTCGCGCGCCATCGGCGCCTCGGTGTGCTTGGCCAGCGTGAGGTGCACAGGCCTATGTGGCCAAGTTGTGTCGGTGACCGAAACGTCGACGGTGTACTTGGCCCCCTGGGGCATCGGGCGGTGGGCGAGGAAGTAGTCCAGGGTAGTAGCTGGCACGGCCTGCAGGCAGGTGGGCTCCCGCGGGGCCACGCGCATGGCATCGGCGAGGTGGAGCCAGTCATGCTCTAGCAACTCCTGCGGGGCCATGTTGAAGCCGCCGCCGACGATCCATGCCAGGCCTGGCCCTGTGACGACGCGCTTCACGCACTGCGCGACCTGCCAGACGATGGCCAAGTTGCGAGGCGACCTGCCCTCGCCTGTGTGTAGATACAGCGCCACGGCGACGAAGCCGCCAGGAAGCGCAGCATGCACGTGGGCTGCCACGGCCCTGCCAGGCACAATGACGCCGTCATCCAGCAGCGGCGCCTTGGTGACGGCGATGTCCGTCTTGGCCAAGACAGCGACGCCACCTTCCGTGCCGCCAGCCGCTGTGGCCAGCGCGGGGCACCACACTCCTTTCCAGCCCGAGTCCTGGGCGTCTCCCTGTATGGCACCTGGCGCTTCTCGGCGCCTGCATGGTGCTCCTGCGCCAAGACCCCGTCGCTGCTGCATTCGGCGAGGTACTTGGACAGGGTGCCAAACGAGTTGGCGTTGACGGTAGTTATCTGTAACTTGCTGCGCGTCATGACTGGCAACGATGGGTTCTCAGGCTGTGCGTGGCTTCTTGGCAACCTTCCACTTGGGCTTGGCCAGGCGGATTCGCAGCACGGAGCAGCACGAAGTGCCTCCTCTGAAGCATCGGCAGCGTTAGGGATGTCAGCACCAGACTCGCGCAAGAAATCGCGTAGCTCCTCGGCAGTAGCCTGGTTGACGGACTCCTCCTCCTGGGCGTCGCCTGCGTCTGCCTCCATGGCGGCGTCGGCGTTGGCTGCTGCCTCATCGGCTTGCTCCTGCTGGGCCTGGGCGGCCTCGCGCTCGGCTTGAGCTTTTCGCTCCTGCTCCTGAGCCTGCCGATGCTGGCGCATCCTGCCCACCACCTTGGCCACGTCCTGCTGCAGATCAGGAGGAGCCCCAGCAGCAAGCAGGACTTGCTCCAACCTGGGCAGCGTCCAGCTGCTCTCGTCGTCGCCAGCGCCTGTGCCAGGAGCCGCTGCAGGTGGCTGCGGCAACGCACCAACCAGTTGGGCACGCTGGCCCTCAAGCTCCAGCAGCTGCTTGCGGGACTCGGCCAACGTGGCGTCCTGCGTGGCGATCTCCGCCTGCAAGGCCACCAGCTGCGCCTGCTTGAGCTCGCGGGCCGTCTGCTGCTTGGTGATCCGCTGCTCGACCTTGGTGATCTTGAAACCGAGAGACTTGAGCCGCTGCGAAGGCGGCTTCTCCTGGAACAGCTGCGCGCGCAGCTTGACCTGCTCTGACTTGCACTGCTCCACCAGCTTCGCAACCTCTGGCGTGTCAACCCCAGCCGGCTGCTTAACGAAGCCGTCCAACTCGTCCAACCTTTTCTTGACTGCCGACTCAGCACCAGCGTCGCCTTCCCCTTGCTCTGCACACGCCGTGGGCGTCGCCGACTCGGGTGGTTTAGCCTTCGCCTGCTTGAGCTGCGACGTGAGCGATTGGACCTGCTTCTGCATCTCGAGCAGCTGGACCGAGAGCGAACCTGCTGCTTTGCCACCTGCGGCCCACGGCGCTGGCCGAGAGGGCGCACAGGGCTTGACGGGGCCCCCGTGCACGACGCTCTTGGCCAGGCCGCAACTGTTGCAGCACAGCTTATCAGCGAAGTTGACGTAGGGCTTGTGATCACGTCCGAGGCAAGACTTGCAGAGCCATTTGTCACGACGGGCTGCACGACTGCCTCCTCCCTTTGCACCAGCGGCGGGCGGCGCCATTGCTCCTCAACCACAGACTCTGAAGCTGTGCCCGCGAGAAGCAGGATGACGGCCAGGTTGGCCACTGGAGGGAGAATCTTGTTCAAAGGATTTGGCCTCAAAGCGCGAACCCCCTCGCGCTCAGAGACGCCCGAGAACGGACTCGCGGTCGTCGGGCGGTTCAAAGCCTTGAGCCAACAGGGCTACGGATGTGTGTGTGTGTGTGCGTGCGTGCGTGCGTGCGTGCGTGCGTGCGTGCGTGCGTGCGTGCGTGTGTGTGCGTGTGTGGTGTGTGTGTGTGTGTGTGTGTGTGTGTGTGCGTGCGTGCGTGCGTGCGTGCGTGCGTGCGTGCGTGCGTGTGTGTGTGTGCGTGTGCGTGGTGCGTGCGTGCGTGCGTGCGTGCGTGCGTGCGTGCGTGCGTGCGTGCGTGCGTGCGTGCGTGCGTCCGTGTGTGTGTGTGTGTGTGTGATTGTGTGCGTGCGGTGTGGTGCGTGGGGCGTCGGCGTAAGGGAGTGTTGCCGTGCCGAATAAAAGGTGTCGGGGCGGAGGGGTCTGCCCGTCCGGAAATGAAAAGGGGTCGGGGCGGAGGGGGCGCTGGCTGGCGGGCGGGGGGGGGCGGAGGGGGTGTGCCGTACCGAAATATGAAGGGGTCGGGGCGGAGGGGCGTGCCGTGCCGAAATGAAGGGGTCGGGGCGGAGGGGCGCACTGGCTGGTGGGTGGGGGGGGTGGGAGGGGGGCGAAGGGGGCGTGCCGTGCCGAAATAAAAGGGTCAGGGCGGAGGGGCGCACTGGCTGGTGGGTGGGTGGGTGGGGGGGGAGGGGCGTGGAGGTGTGCCGTGCCAGAAATAGAAAAAGGGGGGGGCGGAGGGGTGTGCCGTGCCGAAAGAAAGGCGTCGGGAGGAATGGCGCGCTGGTCTGGTGGGCGGGTGGGAGGCGTACGGGGTGTGCCGTGCCGAAAAAAAAGGTCGGGGCGGAGGGGCGTGCCGCGCCGGCATAAAAGGCGTCGGGGCGGGAGGGCGCGCTGGCTGGTTGGCGGAGGGGTTGGGGGGCGCGGGGGGCGTGCCGCGCCGAAATAGAAATGTCGGGGCGGAGGGACGTGCCGCGTCGCAATGAAGGGGTCGGGGCGGAGGGGCGCGCCGGCAGTGGATGGGGGAAGGCGGAGGGGGCCGTGCCGCGCCGAAATGAAGGGGTCGGGGCGGAGGGGCGTGCCGCGCCGAAATAAAAGGGCCGGGGCGGAGGGGCGCACTGGCTGAAGGGGTCGGGGCGGAGGGGCGCGCTGGCTGGTGGGTGGGCGGGGGGGGAGGAGCGGAGGGGGCGTTGCCGTGCCGAAACAAAGGGGTCGGGTGGAGGGGTGTGCCGTGCGAAATAAAGGGGTCGAAATAAAGGTGTCGGGCGGAGGGGCCGAAATTGGCTGTCGGGCGGGGGGCGTTGTGGGCGGTGGGGGGGGGTGCGTAGGGGGTGTTTGGTGCCGACGAAATTTGAAGGGGTCGGGGCGGTTCGGGGTGTGCCGTGCCGAAATTGAGGGGTGTCGGGGCGGCAAGAGAGGGGCGCGCTGGCTGGTGGGGGGGTGTGAGGCTGAGGGGGTTGTGCCTGCGGCCCGGAAAATGATGGGGTCGGGGGGGGCGGTGGGGTGTGGCCGTGCCGACATAATGGTGCCGGGGCGGAGGGGCGCGCTGGCTGGTGGGTGGGGGGAATGTGGAGGGGGTGTTGAGGGGGTGTGCCGTGCCGAAGTAATGGGGTCGGGGCGGAGGGGTGTGCCGTGCCGAAATAAAAAGGGTCGGGGCGGAGGGGCGCGCTGGCTGGTGGGTGGGGGGAGGCGGAGGGGGTGTGCCGTGCCGAAATAAAAGGGTCGGGGCGGAGGGGTGTGCCGTGCCGAAATAAAGGCGTCGGGGCGGAGGGGCGCACTGGCTGGTGGGTGCTGGTGGGGGTCGGGGCGAAGGGGTGCGCCGTGCCGAAATAAAGGGGTCGGGGCGGAGGGGCGCACTGGCTGGTCGGTGCTGGTGGAATGTGTAGGTGATGAGGGGTGTGCCGTGCCGAAATAATGTAGCCGGAGCTCTAGACACCCTGTGCAAGAGGATAATACTTCTACTTCGCGCGCGCGGGGCGGCCCCTGGGGGTCCCCGGACGAAAAGTACCCCGGGCGATCCCCGGCAGACTCGGGTCAGATCAGAGATGGTTTTCCTCCTGGGCGCCGCCCCCGTGGCCCTCCAGAGAGCCCAGGGAGGGCCACGAGGCCGCCAAGAGCCCTCCAAGATGGTTCAAGAGTGCTCCGAGATGCCACACGATCGTTCCAAGACGCCCAAGATGGCCCCCAGACGCCCCAAGAGGCCTCCAAGAGCACTCCCCAGAGGGTCCCAAGAGGCAAAATCCCACCAGCCCTTTGGGCGTGAGTGGTTTAGAGAGCCCGCTCTGTCCTCAACCCCCCTTCTTCCCCTTCGGGGAGGGGTTTACCCCTCCCCCTACCCCCTCCCCCTGGGCCTGGAGAGGGCGGACCGAGTGCAATCAAGGGGGTCTTTTTCGACTCCTGGGAGGGCCAAAAAACTACGACCCTCACGAGGATTCTGGCCCCCAGGGGGGGGGACCGTTTGGCGCCTCAGACCGTCTTTGAAGCCAAAATCATAGATTTTACGACGGTTTTGGCCCCATTTTGGCCTTCTGAGGGGGCCGCGCTTCTCTTCCCTCATAGCAATATCATTGATGTTACGAAGGTTTTGGGCTCATTTTGTCCTTCTCAGGGGGCAGCTCTCATTTGCGCTTCTGAGGAGGTCGCAAGAGGCTCCAAGATGGCCCCAAGAGGCCCCCAGGAGGCTCCCAAGAGGCCTCCAAGATGCCCCCCAGAGGCCCCCAAGCGGCCCCAAGAGGCCCCCAAGAGGCCCCCAAGAGGCCCCCAAGAGGCCCCACGAGGCCCCAAGATGCCCCCAAGAGGCCCCCAAGAGGCCCCCAGGAGGCCCCACGAGGCCCCAAGAGGCCCCCAAGAGGCCCCCAAGAGGCCCCCAAGAGGCCCCCAAGAGGCCCCACGAGGCTCCAAGAGGCCCCCAAGAGGCCCCACGAGGAGCCCGAACGACTCACACCAGGACGAGGGGCCCGAACGACTCACACCACGAAGAGCCCGAACGACTCACACCACAAGGAGGGGCCCGAACGACTCACACCAGGACGAGGCGCCCGAACGACTCACACCACGAGGAGCCCGAAGGACTCACACCACGACGCGGGCCCCGAACGACTCACACCACGAGGAGCCCGAACGAGTCACAACAGGAGGAGGGGCCCGAACGACTCACACCAGGATGAGGGGCCCGAACAACTCACGAGGGGCCCGAACAACTCACACCACGAGAAGCCCGAACGACTCACACCAGGACGAAGAGCCCGAACGACTCACACCACGAGAAGCCCGAACGACTCACACCAGGACGAAGAGCCCGAACGACTCACACCACGAAGAGCCCGAACGACTCACACCAGGAAGAAGGGCCCGAACGACTCACACCAGGACGAGAAACCCCAAACGACTCAAATCACGAGGAGCGCTTTCTCTCCCTCCTCCTCCGCCTCGTCCTTCTCCCGCTCCCCTCACAAGGAGGATGTACAAGGAGGCGGGAGGAAGGAGGAGCAGGGGAGATATGCGGGGCCAAGCGGACACACGCCTGAAAAAAACGACAGTCGGCATGCTTCGCGAGAGTTGCTGCTGTGAGATGGGCTGGTGGGATTACGCGAAGCGTAAAGAATTCATTACTTGTCCTTAGGTTCTGGGCAAATTTTGGCGTGTCCATCTTTTCGGCTTCCCGACGCCCCAAGACGGCCCAAGAGGCCCCCAAGATCGCCCCAAGAGGGCCCAAGAAGCTCCCAAGAAGGCCCCAAGATGGCCCAAGAGGGCTCCAAGACGGCCCCAGAGGCATCCAAGACGGCCCAAGAGGGGCCCAAGAGGGCCCCAAGCGATGCCCCAAAGGGGGAACACAAAACAAAACTTCGAGCCCTCGGCCTTAAGAAGCCCCCAGGAGGCCTCAAGAGGCCCCTGAGAGGCCCCAAAAGCCCCCAAGAGGCCCTCAGGAGGCCCCCAAGCGACGCTGAAGAGGCCCCCCAGCGGCCCCAAGAGGCTCAGTCATGCGAAATGGGCCGGCGGAATGAGCGAAGCGATTCAATAAACAGACGCAAATCACAGGAGCCCCCCCCTATATTTGTGTCATAGCTTCTCGATGTTCGTTCCCCTCCACTTCCCATATGTGCTGGTGTCTATCTTTCCCTCCTGGGCTGCATCGCCGACAGACTTGCAATCGGCCTTCGAGAGCGGGTCCGAACACAGACCTTGGCAGGGTGCTTAGTGCCCGTCGGGGGTCAAATGGGCGATCGGGGCTCGATGCGTCCCCCTCCCCATCCTGTCCCCCCCTTCCCTAATGCGGGATGACGAATAATAAAAACATGGGAGAGAACGATTCAAAACATAGTTTTCTGCTATTTCTGCACAAGTTTCTGACTGGAGGAGAACGATTAGAAAAATAGCTATCCAGCCCGCGGCCGTTTTTTTCTAGTCGTCATCCCGGGCGCCGCCGCGCAAACACGACCCCCGGTCATTGCTTAATCGTCATCCTCCATTACAGTCGGACCTAGGCCATAAGAACACCCCGCAAGAACACGAGGCCCTCCGTCGGCCACCACAAACGGAGCATCCAAGGGCCCCCCCCCCGGGATGCACCAGAAAGAGCATCGAGCAGGCACGAAGAACACTGGGGCACTCTCCCTGGCCCGACGTCGGTTTTGTGCCTCGGCCAGGCTCCTTCGTGGAGCGTGCTACGCGGCTGCGGGAATGGCATGCGGGAGCTTCGTCGATGCCACAAGAAGAAAGGGTTCTGGGCGCACCGTCGCCCGAGTCTGAGGTCGGGATTGGGCTACAGAATCTGGTGCGCGAACTGGGGCGAGCCAACGTACTGAGCGCCCGTCGGAGGTTCATGGGCGATCGGGGCTCGATGCGTCCCCCTCCTCGTCCGATCCCCCCCTTACACCACAGACAGGCTCCCTGGCTCCCTGACCCCCGCGCCCTCCGAAAGCAGAGCACCACATGCCGCTCGGCAGGAGGGTCGCTCGGCTTCGTGGGGCCTCGGGCGGGCGCTCGGGACCCCCGGGGCGCTCTCGGCGAGGCAGAGCTGCACGGCCCCCGGGCGCCGCTCGGCAACCGAAGGTGGAAAGCCGCCGTAAACCGACAAAAACGTCCCCAGAGATCCGAAGTCGTGATTTTGTCGAAACGGGGTCCTCCAAACTCTCGACCCATTCCCCGGGACTGGTTCACCGTCCTAAGTCGTTTTGTTGACGGCCCTGGGGCCATGCGAGGTCTTCTAGAGGCCGAAAATAGCATAACAAACCACCGCATTGTTTTTTTGCAATGCGTCGGAACTCTGGGAACGTCCGAAAAACGGTTGGACAGAGTCACTTCCGGTGACGAGCCACCCTTACAGTCGACCCGTACATTCAGGATGCGAGGGCCTTGGAAGGCCATGTCGACACTCTGTCAGAGAGGCGCGGCCAGCGAAATCGCCCAAGGATGGGCCGAAGGGGAAGGATGCACGGGTCGCCGTGGAAAGTCGCGCATCCTTACTTGATACGGTTCCCAAAGGGACGCCGGCGAAAGGGACTTCTGAGACCGCGGAGTTGGAGACTTCGAGAAACTCAAGTGTCAGCGACATAGCGACCTTGTGGGCGAAGCCGAGCGGACTTGGGAAATCGGCATCGCCCGTCTCAATAGTCTTCTTGGAAACATGGTTACACATGATCTCAATGGGGAAGGAGGAGGAGGAGGAGGAGGCGGAGGAGGAAGGGGGGGAGGGGGAGGGGGGGGCGGGGCCACTGGGGTCCCTTATGTAACCACATGATTACTATGCGGGTTGACTGCATGTGCTGCCGGGGCCTGCGCCGTGAGCTCCGGCACGCGCCCCGGACGGACGGCGGCCCGTGCAGAGGAGTCGGCCGGGGAGGCGGGGGCGGCGGCTCGCTGCTGCGCCGCGGCGGCGGCGGCCCGCCGCGGCGGCCAGGAGTAGGCGACGTCCTCCTCTTCCTCCTCCTGCGACGGGACCCGAGAGGGACTCCTTCACCTCCTCCTCTACTACCTCCTCCTCCTCCCCCCCTCCTCCTCCCCCTCTTCGTCCTCCTCCTCCTCCTCCTCCTCCTCCTCCTCCTCCTCCTCCTCCCGCCTCCCTCCTCTTTCCTCCCTCCTCCTCCTTTTTGACGCTGCGCGGACCTAGATCTGATGATTGTGGCGTCTGGCTCATCCTCCCTCTCCTCCTGCTCCTGCGGAGGGGCAGCGATAAGGGGGCCACTGGCTTACGGGGGGAAACATCGACCTGGAATCGGCGGACCGCCGATAGATCGGCGATAGGCCCCCGATAACCAATCCCCACGTTCCTGGGCGGGGTGGGGCTATCAGGCCCCTATCGGCGATCAATGGGCGATTGGGGTTCCATGCGTCCCCACCCATGCCTATCCCGCCCCCCTCCTATCCCCCCCCCCCGCCTATCGTTGCCGCTGACCTCCTCCTTCTGAGCAACAAGAACCTCGTAAACATGAGCTTTGGGGCGTCCGCCCGGCCCTTGAGAGCCGAGTGGGGCGACAAGTTGATTTCGTTGTCGTGGCACCCCTGTCTTGCTTTGGGGGGGGGGCGCAAGATGCGATACGGCTGATGATGCAGCTCCCTCCCCCGTGCCTCCTTTAGAGTAGCGCACGTTCTGTGTGTTCGTTTTCTCAGCGTCCGTCTTCTCAGCGTCCAGCTCTACAAGCCCCCCAGCTCACCCCAAGACGCGTCCGGATGCCCCCAGGACGGCCCCAAAACGGCCCCACACGGCCCCCCAGTACGGCTCCAGAGGCACCCGAGACCGCCCAAGACGCACCCAAGACAACCCCAAGAGTTATTTGCGGCGCGCACAAAAGGAGGTATGGGGGAGGGGCTTCTGACAAGGCGCGCGTCTTACATCTATAGAGGAGGCCCGCGCCTTCTAAGAAGTAGCATCCTTCTGAAAAGCCTTCTCCCCTCCACATGCCCCCTCTGGGCAGGGCCGATTTTTGGGGTGCAAGACGTGATACGGCTGCTGGTGCAGCTCACTCCCTCGTCCCTCCTCTTTCCCAGACCCCTGACGTCATGGCTTTCTCGTGATAAGATGCCGACCCCCACAGGTCTGGACCCACTCCCCAAGACCGGCTCCTCGTCCCGAGTCCTTCTATGACGGCCCCGATGCCCGGCGAGGGCCCCCAGAGGCCGAGAATAGCGAAGAACGTCCCGAGAGGCCGCTCGTTTTCCCTCCCTCCCCCGTGTTCCTCCAGCTGCCGCCCCGATTCGAGAGGTTTCGGGCGCTGTACCAGGTGCAGCGAGCCTCTCTCGGGGCTGGCAGCCACGCGCGCTGGCCCGCGCCCGCGCATCGGACGATCGGGGCCTCGCCACGCCTCGCGCTGATCCTGGCGTGCCTGGCGGCTCTCGCGCCTGCCGCCCCGCTGCTGGCGGCGCCCCGCGGGTTCCCGCAACCCCCATTCACGCCCGCGGCCCAGCGGCGGCGGCAGCGAGCCGGCCCGGCACTGGCGTGCTCGGGCTCAGCGCGCTCAAGCTCGACTTGTTCGCGCAGCGAGTGCGGCGAGGTGCCTGGCGACGCAGCACAGCGCGATGGCGCGGCAGGCCAGAGGCAAGGGCGGAGGCAAGGGCGGCGGTCAGTGCCCACTGCCCCCGCCGCCCCCCCGTGGTGGTGCCCGGCATGCGGGCGCGCAAATGCTGCCAGCGACCTGATGTGCAGGACCTGCTACCCGCCACCGCAGCAGAGTCCCGCGGCGTTCAGCGTGTTCCGGGATCAGCCGCAGCACCAGCAGCAGCCGCAGCAGCAGCAGCAGCAGCAGCAGCAGCAGCAGCAGCATGCACCAGCGGGCAGCGGGCGAGATCAGCACGGAGGAGGTGGACGTGACCAGCGGCGGCGGAGGCGTGCTTCAAGGCCAGCGCACAGCAGCGCCCAGCCCAGTCGTCAGCGCAGCCAGAGCCGTGCTCCGCCGCCCGCCCACCCCCAGCAGCGAGATGGCGAGCCTGCGGAGGAGCCAGCCCCAGAGGTGCCCTCCCGACGCAGGTCATCCCGTCGGTGCTCGCCAGCCACCGACGTCACGTTCGACGAGAGTGAGCCTGAGTCGACCGAGGAGACGGCGGACCGTCCAGCAGGCCCGCCTGAAGCCCTCGGAGTGCTCCCTGCAATGCCAAAGCAGGCGCGTGCGCACCCAGCCTGGGTGCAGCCACCGACGGATCCCGCCGCCTTGGTCAACCAGAGGCGCAACCTCCGCCGCATGGCGGTGGCGTCAGCAAAGAAGCCTCGCGCGTCCCGCGAGCTCGGCCTGCCGACCAGCACCCTTGAGGCACAGGAGCAGGAATACTCGGTCCTCATCACACTGATCATCGTGGCCAGGACCCCGGAGGTGCGCCTGGCGTGGCAGCGGGCGTTCGCCGAGCGTGCCCAACGCCGCTGCGATCGTGCAGAGAAGGCGGCGCACGAGGCCATGATTGAGCACGAGGCTCGCCAGCTGGTCCAGCAGCGTCTTGCCAACGAGCTGGCTCGCGCACAAGTCTAGTTTCAGCAGCTCGAGACTCCCCATCCCGCTGCCAGTTGCCGCCGATGACGTCGAGATGCAGGGCGCCGCGACGCCCATGGTCCAGCAGGCTCAGGTGAGCATGGCGCAGCAGATCGCGGGGCTGGCCACGGCACTGGGCGGACTGCAGTCGGCGCTGACGCAGATCACGACAGCAACGAGTATGGCGGCGAGCACGGCTGCGGCGACTCCAGCTGCACAGCCAGCGGCTGCCAATCCTGCCCAGGCTGCGCAGCCCACGCAGTGCCACAGGCTGCTGCTGCACAGCCCCTTGCCGCGGCATGTCCTGCGATGGCGGCAGAGCAGCTCCAGGCACAGGCAGCGATTGACGCAGCGGACGCAGACAAGGATGAGAGAGCCGCAGCCGATGCCAGACAGACTGCGTCCGATGAGCGCAAGGCGGCTCGCCAGGCGCGCGCTCGCGCTGCTGCCGAGGCTCGCGCGAAGGCGGCAGCGGACGACAAGGCAGCCCTGCAGGCGCAGGGCTTGGCCGCTGCTGGGCAGCCCACCCTGGACACAGTCCTCGCAGCGTCGAGTGCTGTCACGGTTCCAGGAGGCGCGCTTCCACGCGCGGTGCCGGGCGAGGAGCGACCCGAACCAGCGAGGAGAGATTAGCCAGCAAGTGGCGGAAGCCGTGAACGCAGCCCGCGCCGCATGAACGCGGACGAGGTTCGCGCTGGCCAGAGTTCTGATGACGATATTGAAGCGACGCAGGCGAGCCCGTCGAAGAAGGGGCGCGCCAGCCTGCAGAGCCGCTAGTCGCCAATGGGGATCAACCCGCGTGGGTTCCGAGCGCCGCGGCTCTGCCTGGGCACCCAGCCGCGTCTCTTTTTTCGGACCTGACGCCCGTGAGTCCAGTTCCCGATTGCGGCAATTTGCCAGCATTGCTCGCGGCCCAATGGCAAGACGCAGTGCTCTCTCCCATTTTCGTGGCGCCGCCATCCACACAACATCCTGCGCCATGTCTCTTTCACCATTGTCTGAATTCTAGTGCCGTTGATGTCCTGACACAGTATGCTTGCTCTGATGATGTGCACGACGATGACGTGGATCAGTTTGTAGTGTTCACAGGCGGATCGGGAGGGTCAGACAGCGCGGACTTGCAGGGGCCACCATCATGGGCGGTTGCTGCGTGTAGTGCGACGCAGGACGACAAACACCGGATCGATGGCTACATGGCCGGATCTGCCCCATCACTTAAAGAAGATTACGTGAGCCCGTCGAGTCCCGCCGAGTTTCATGCTGTTCGTTGGTATGTCTGTTGGCTGCGTCAGGCACCTTCGATATATCGCTCGAGGCGCATTATTGTTCGTTCGGGTAACATGATGGTGGTAGACGCTGCTGCAGGATGCGATGTACAGGTCTTGCGGTGCGATGCCCACCCTGTTGACTTCACTCATAAAGCTCGCGCGAGGGCGCACTGCGGTAAACTAGTTGCATGTTCCAGGTCACAATGCATATCAACTGAAAGAAGCTTGTAGGTACACTTGCTCGCCTAGTGTCGATCAAGGATTTATCGGATCGTCCAGGAGACGCGGTGCCTTGGTCGATGCTACTCTCTCAGATGGGCAAGGTTCCATGGTTATGGGTGACAGCCGACGCCCACCGTGGTGCGAGGGAGTTCCCAAAGCTGACCCCAGCCCGCCTCGACAAGATCGCTCCTGCAGAGGCGTCCCTTCTGCGAGCTCGTCGCCAACTGCTGGATCGACAGTTCGAGATAGTCAGCAGCCAGACCCTGCCAGTCCACAAGATCCCACGCCATCTTCTTTTCTGTAAACTCAGGCTTGCAGTCGCTAGCGTACTTACACTGCGACCACGGAGACGGCCTACTCGCTCTCAAGGTATACGTATACGGTGCACGTATCGGGATGCAGCTGGAATTGATATCCACGGCCGCATGCTGGCCCTTGCGCATCAGTTTGCACGTTGCAAATATCTGATCGTAGGCACGCTTGAGACACGACTGAGGTACAACGCATGGCGCGAAATTGATCCGTATCTCGTGACGACGTCAGCGGCCGAATCAAATGGATGCTACGGGGTTGCGTTGTGGGTTAACACAAAATTGGAATACCTTCCGGGGTGTACGCTAAACAGACGACATTCTCGGGTACTCTCACATGATGCACGGCATTTGCTTGTAGCGGTGCGGGGCCCCTCGCTGCGCATCGATGTTCTTGTTGCACGCGCGCCACATGCTCGTGCGACGGGAGGTCTCGACATTGTAGCGCAGTGGTGGACACGTATGCGTGATGTTGTACTCACGCGGCCTAGTCAGGCCCCGCTGTTTCGTCTACCCGATGCAAACGCCACTGTCGGAACGGTTCAGTCCAGCCACGTGGCCCCCGTGGGCGCCGAGCAGGAAAACGATGCTGGACACTTGTTCTACGACTTCCGACGAGCTACCGGGCAAAGTGTGGCGTCTACTCTTCCGGAACCTTTCCACGGCAAACACGGCGCGTGGACGCCGCCTGGCGCGGCCACCCAGGACCCGAGACGTCGCGTTGACTATGTCGCAGTGCCTCAAGCCTCTCTCAATTCGGACAGTCAACAAGGGGTTGATCCGAGCGTGGATCGTTCTATGCGATCTGATGACAACTTCGTTGTTATGGCCGACGTGCAAGTCAGCAAAGCGGGCCCCGCGCGGGCTACTTCCTCGCGGGCCCAAATCCCCCGCGAACGGAAACAATTCCAGGACACTGAGTGCGCAAACAAAGTCTGTTACCATGGTGAGAAATATTCCGCAGCTTGCTTTCCAGTCGCACCCTGATGGCCATGCGCATCATTTGAACGAGGGCTAGTTAGGGCGGTCATCGAGTGCTTCCCCGTGCAGAAGTCGTCAACGGGGCGTTTGCCGCGTCAGTCATGGCTCTCGGCTCGCTCGCTGACGCTCATGGGCCGTCGCTCTTCTGGACGACGAGAGCAACGTATGTTGGGAAGACGACTCAACTTACCACTGCTTGCTGCTGCCTCTTGTGCGTGTGCCACAGATGGGAAGGGAATGGAGGAGTGGTTGGACTACCGACAGTGCAGGTGGAGGTGGTCAGTGCGAGAGGGTCCATCTCGCGCGCTGCTCATTGATGCATGCGACGCAGTTGCACATGTCGGGCCACAGGTTTTCGAGGCGGCAGTGGAGTTTGCTCAAGCCTTGCAGGATGTAAGAAGAAGATTATACGCCCTTGGAGGCCTTGTGGAAACTTCGTCGTGTACGAGCACCTGGGAGCCACGTAGGTCACCTGCAGCCCAATGACTGTTCCCTGGTAGGTATTCCACGTGCCATGTATCAACTACACGGTATCATGCCCAACTGCTGGAGGTGGCAGGGTCTCTTGTGGGCCCTCACATACGTATTCATGTGTGGCACGGCGTTTGTGATCAACAAATCTACCACGCTCGACGCCGCCAAGCACTGTGATGACATTCTGACCGGCATATGCCTGGTCCAGGGGACAGGCAGCGGAGGCTTTCGCGGCCTTGCGCCGCGTCGGTGCAGGGTCCCGCCGCAAGCGCATGCTTGAAAGGCTGCCCATCCTCAAGGATATGCATGCGCAGCTTCAGGCAACCCGTCGTTGGCAGCAGCACTTTGGCACGCTAGAGGTGGCAGCTACCTTCGAGATTGCGGACGTGGCCAGGCTTGCGGGCCATGTCGCACGGGTGCCGTACGATCGGATGTCCTCCGATCCGGTGCCTAGTGATACACGACCAAACCTGTCTGAGTTTCAGCGTGCCTGCCCCCTGACCAAGCGCGCTGCCCCCTGGCTGCGATGGTTTCACTGGACCTCTGGCGCGCGCTTTTGCTGCTGAGCTCGCCGCCCTGCACTGCCCGTTACAAGTCAAGACCGCCGTCGCCCAAATTGAGCCGGTTCAATGGAAAGGAGGTTTCTATTGTGATTTGCTGAAGTCCATCACAGCCGACCCCAAAGCCTGTGTCAGGTCCCGCTCTATCCGCCGTGTCCTCACAGCTTGGTGAGCCTTCGCAAAGATGCTTGCGGCTTGCGGACTCGGTTGATGCCAGCACTGCTCGCCACTGCAGGGGGTGCACAGCTGGGGGAAACCAGGTCGGAGTACTGGCCATGCGTCAATCATTACTCGTCTTGCGCAAGCCGTTGCGGCTGCCCGTGCTCTGTCTTTCGGCGTGTTATTCCTGGATGTGGCGCAGGCTTTTTACCGCACATTGCGGGAGCTACAACTTCGATCGCCGCTCTACGATGATGCCGTTGCTTGCGTTGTCAGGGCGGCAGGTCAACCAGCAAGTTCCATGCATGAGCTCGCAAGGCGCATGCGTGAGCTGACGCCTACTGTTGAACGGCAGGTGATGAACGGTACACTACATGCGCACACAGCAACTCAGATTTCACAATTCTATCATACCCCCTGGTTCCTGCGTGAGGGTTCCGACCAGATTTCCTCGCCGCAACGTTCGGTTTTTCCCTGGGCAACCTCTCGCTGATATATTGTGCGAGATGCTTATGGGTGAATGCATGCACGCTGTACAGACGAACGCAATATCATGCAGAGTATAGAAACGGATGCTGGCAATGCTACCGCCGTGCCGTTGTTGGACGCTACCTTTGCGGATGACGGCGCCAACATTGCGATTGTCCCTGCTTCCGACCTGTATCCTGCCATGTGCCGTGCGCTTACCGCGGTTGCCGATGTGTTTGCTGGCAGAGGCCACCTACTCAACCTCGGCGTTGCAAAGGCGGCTGCCCTTTTGGCCGACCGAGGAAAAGGAGCGAAGAGGGCCAAGCAGCACGCATGGCACGAGCGTGGTGGGCATGTGGTTGCGCAGACACAGCTACTTGGGACGGCAAGGGCACCGGTTGTCAAGCACTATGTACACCTTGGTTCAGTTATGGATTCCCGAGGTAACATGGGGCCCGAAGTCCGATCTCGGGCCATCAGTACCGCACCTACTTCACGGGCGGTGCGCACTCGAGTGTTCTCAACCAAGGCGCATGCCGATCCGACGTGTATGATGTTCGCCGGCAATTTGGCGTTATCGGGGCGGCTCTACAACCTGGGCGCCTGGACCATGCCAACATAGGCGGAGGCCAAAAGGGCCAACGCTGATGTCATGCAAGTCTACCGAGCTGTGGCGAAGGTTCGTTTTGCGCCAGCCGAATCGCGCATGGGCGACGGCCAAGTGCTGGCCAGACTCAGCCGACCCCCGCCCGACGTTCTAAGAAGAGCTGCGCGTCTACGGCTGTTTTTTCACTATTGCACGCAGGGCCCATACTTGCATTTGCCTTGCTACGGGCCGAATGGTGCGACACTTCTCGGAATGGTTGCCACGCCAGTTCATGGCTGGGAACGGTCGTGGATGATTGCCCGCGGTTGCGTGGGGGCCCCCCTCCAACCGCCGCGAGGAATCCAGTGAGTGGGAGCCCCTGATCCTACGAAATCAAACGGATGGAAACGCATTATCCAGATAGCGTCACACGCTGCAGCCAGATCTCATGCTCGAAATGTTGCGGCGGCCACAGTGGAGGCCAATTTGTGTTCAGGAAGTCCGCCCCTCGGGAATGCCAGAACGCGTTGGGACGGATGTTAATGGTATTCTTGTCGGCCCACCTACGCGCGCAGCAGATGATGCAGCCGATGACGATGTCAAGTGTCCATGGTGTGCGCGTGCTTTCCGGAAGCAGTGGGGATTGCGCGCGCACGTGGCGCGTGCCCACCGTCAGAACGCAGCTCCGGCACGTGCGCGGGCGCCACCCGACAGGCATTGTCACGCGCGCCCATCTGCATTGCATGCCCGGGCTCACCTAGTAGACCACCTAGCGCATGATTCCCCGCGGTGTTTATTCGTACTGGTGGGTGACCCTACCACCGCAAATGCTGCACCGAGTGCCACTACTTCAGGTGCCGCGCTGTGTTATCACATCACGCGCCCCGATTCCTCAGCCCCCACGAAAGGCAGGGGCCCAAGTGCACCGTTGTCTCGCCGTCATGTTGTTGTGCCGACAGTTTGCGCGGCTGGCCCCATCGCAGAGCATGCGTCTTCAGCGATGGCCCCGATGCACCATGGCACTGCGCGCATGGAGATTGCGGCCGCTGACCCCGCTCTCCCAGCTGGGCTTGCTGCGCGCCTTCAAGCGCCCGCGAGTGCAGCTGTTTTGCCGCCGCCGCCGGCCAACCCTGTTCAGTATACCGCTGAGACATACCCCGGTCGACTATTCCGGATAGAACGGCACGCTGGCATTGCAGCCGAGCCCATGCTGAGAGACGTCAGAGGAGTTGAGTAGGTTGCCCAGCATTTGTTCTGTGGGCGGGGAAGGGAAGGGGATGTGCAGGCGCAGGTTGAATGGAGCACTGCAGCTCAGACTATGCGAAATATGTCATGCCTGTGGATATAGCCACACATGCAGTCGATGGGGATCTCATGGATCGGGGCACACTTGCAGAATGGAGGTCTCGCATCCTTGCACGACGGGTGGTGCTGTCGGGTGGCGTGCCGCCGCGTGGGACCTGGTTTGCCTCTTGATGGGCAGAGGGCCACGGCCCCCCGCCTCTTCGCAGGCATGACCAATTTTGGGGCAAGACGGCAGTTGCTGAACGACAGATGGAACAGCTGTGGGTGGGCAATGCGCTATGCCATGCTATGCTGGAGCTGTTCGCAACACATATGCAGGCTGGGACGTCACGTTAGCTCGAGCACCCCCAGCCGTGCGAATGGGGGCTCACAGCTGTCAGCTCGTATACCTGTCATCCGATACGTGCTCTCCAGTCGTCCCCAGCAGTCTCGGCGACCGGTTTTGATCAGTGCGAACATGGTCAGACGTCAAGGGCCCCCACTAGGATCGTTGCATTTAGACTGCCAGGGCTGCGCGCAACCCTGCTTGCGGCCCCTGGAAACGGCAGATGCTCGCACGGTAGGGGTGGACACGGAACGCTTCTCGGGTATGATAGGGATACGAAGGAGTGGCACACAACCAAACAGACGACGTATCCCGCCGGCCTGTGCAAGTGCATCGCTGCTGCCACCGCTGATGCAGCGCGTGCCATGCGGGAAGGGGATGTGGACAGAGCCGCGCCCGCTGTTCCGGATGACGTGGGGGAGGGCGGTAGTGCACGTGATGGGCCACTGCGGTTCCTTGTCTCCTGGGATCCCAATTCTGGCACTGACGAGGGGTGGGCTCCTGACTTTGTCTCACGGCGCACACGCGGTGTCCGACGCGACCCCGAGTTCGATCGCTTTCGACCGCTACGCGCCCCCCCGACATCAGAGCAAGTTACCCTTTCCACCCCGCAGGTTCGAGAGGACACGGCGGAGGTTAGACCCACTGGCCCACCTGAGGCGGACGAGGAGCAGGAGTATGTAGACGCACGCGCCTTTCTTGGTGACGCGCAGAGGGCAACAAATCCTCCCCGCCCGCCCATCCCTGCGCCGTTAGCACCTGAAGTTTTGGAGCGAATTGCGCAACATCGCGCGCAGTCGCGTGTCAGAAGAGCTGCTAAACTCAAGGACGCGAAACAGGCTCGTTTGCACGAAGTAGCCCCTTGGAATCTTGATCTTAATTGTGGCAGAGGCTTGTTCGGATAGGCCGCTGCCTGTCATTTATCGTGATTGGAGCGGACAAGTGGGGGCGCAGAAAAGCAAATGGCTGTCATCTTCTGTGCCGCCTCTCTCACCCACCTTTCTGTGTGACTGCTCGCTCTCTGGTGGCAAGCAATACGGGTGGCTCTACGGCATGATGGCTCAGGACCATGCTGTTGCTGCCTTCGTTGGCCCCGATTGCGTTCTTAATGCTTCTTTCTCCGTTTGATCTCCAGTTGCCGCCCCAGTTCGATAGTTTTCGGGCGCCGCACCAGGCACGGCGAACCATTCTCGGGGCGGGCAGCCACGCGCGCAAACCCGCGCCCGCGTATCGGGCACACAAGGCCGTTTCACCTTCCCCGTTTCCCTTCCTAGCGCTTCGGCTTACGATGGTCGGGTCCGAGGGAGGGTTTCTGTTTGCTGGCGGGGACGAGTTTCGTACCGCGGCGTTGGATCAGGCATGGGCCACAAGTCGGCCGTGCGAAATCGTGCACCCCCTCCCTCTGGCACCTGCCTCGCGCCCGCCCGCTCGGCTGCCGTTTCGGCCGTCCGCAGGTCATCTCACCCGCTCCCCACTTTGATCTGCCTCCCCTTGCCTCCTGGTGCTTCTTTCTCCGCTCGGTCTATAGCTGCCGCCCCAGTTCGACAGGTTTCGGGCGCCGTACCAGGTACGGCGAACCTCTCTCTGGGCGGGCACAGACATGCGCGCCGCCCCGCGCCCGCGCATCGGGACCGTCAGGCCGTCTCACCTTCCCCGATTCCCTGCCTTGCGTTTTCAGCTTACTATGGTCGGGACCGCGGGTGGGTTTAGGCTTGTTGGGGGGATGCGGTTCGCAATGCGGCGTTGATGCAGGCAGGGGGCACAGGACGAGCTTGCGACAATCGTGCAATCCCGCGGGCCCCTGCTTCGCACCCGCCCACTTAGCTGCCTTTTCAGCCCTTCGCAGGGTATCTCACCCGCCCCCCTCATGATAATTATGCGTCCTCTTGCGTCCTCCCTTCTCCTGCAGCGCTGTGTTGCGCCATGTGCGCTTTATGACGATGAGGGTGGGGGGTGGTACGTGCATGGGCGGGCAAAGCATTTACACCTTTTGGCGCCCCTGCTGCTAGATACCGCGTGTTTCTGCCAGTAGCTAGTGGGTGCCGCACTAAGCTGACCGTCTCCTCGGCGAATCAGAGCGCAACTCCAAAATTCCCGCTCCTCCCCCCCATCCCCTCCCCCTTCTCCTTTTCCTCCTTCCCTCCCCTCCCCCTCCTCCTCCCCCTCCTCCTTATTATTTTCCATTATTTTCCTCCTCCTCCTCCTCATTCCCCTCCTCCTCCACCTCCTCCTCCTCCTCCTCCTCCTCCTCCTCCTCCCCCTTCCCCGTCCCCCCTCCTCCTCCCTCTTATTCCCGCGTTCCTTCTCGGTGCCTTGCTCCTGCCGCCGGTGCCTGTGATGATGCCGCCGCTGCTCCCGCTCCCGTCCCCTCGTTAGCACTCACGGCCATTTGTCCTGCGCCTCCCCCTCCGCTCTCTGCTAACAGCGCCAAAGGGGACACAAAGAAACATACACAAATCCAAGGATCCCGATTCTGTCGACCTGTCAATACGTATATGTAACTAGTATACATCAACATATGCAGATATATGTATACTTTGTCTATGTACGCCATGGGTGTTCGTCTTCTCCTCCTCTTCCCAGATTTTCCTGGCAGTCGACGTTATGTATGCCTGTGTTGATTTGCCCCTCCTGAACTGCACCGTCGAGCTTTGCCTCACAATCCTCGTTCGAATGTTGGAAAAATTCCTCGTCATGTTTCTCGGCGTGTTCACTTGTGTATATTGTTCTGTCGTTATATGTGTATATATATATGTGTGGAGAGAGAGAGAGGTATGCATCTCTCTCTCTCTGTCTCGCTCTCTCTCTCTCTCTCTGTCTCGCTCTCTCTCTCTCTCTCTTTCGCCGTTTCTCTCTCTCTCTCTCTCGCTCTCGTTTTTTTCTCTTACTGCTCCTTTGATCCCGCGAAGAAGCACTCCAGCTGCATTCACTCGAGCCAACCCTGCCAGACCAGTCACGGCAACCAAATCAAAATGACCACCGCGACCAAAAACATTACCCTGCGACATACCCCACCCATTTGCATCAAATGACAAGACGAGTTGGCCCAAACATGCCAGGACAATGACAACGCATGGCCCGTTATATGTTGCAAATTACATGGGGCGCGCCCACGGGGCACGATTCACCAGCCAACAACAAAATGACGAGGAGCGAATGCCTAGGCTTGAGGGGGACATGAGGGCGGAAATGAAAATCACATCAAGGACGCGCGGGGGGCGACCCGTCAGCGCGGCAGCAGCAGAGGGAAGGTGGCAGAGGGGCAGAAGACGACGACGAAAGTGACGGGAGGAGACCGAAGAGCGTCGCTCTTGTCGGTAGTACGCTGAAGATGCAGCGTTGCATGCGCCATGCCGCCGCGGCGCTTGACAACATTCTTAAACCTGCGTGTCGCTGTTGCAAGAAGCGGACGAGGCCTAGCTCGCCCGCCAGCTTCCCTGCTTCCTTCCTCCACTTTCCAGTGCGGGAGCTAAACGCTCGAAGGCGCGCCGCCAGATCTGAGGGCGGCCCGCGACAGCGCCCAGCCGGACCCCCCAGCAGCCCTTAAAAGGTGGCGACAATTTTGTCGATCGCAGTTCCGCAAGGATGGCGAGGTCTAATCTGAATCTGCGTGGGTCGTCACTCCGCTGGACCCGGGTTGCCCTCGAAAGTGGCGACGATTTCGCAGACCGCAGCCCCAGAAGGACGGTGAGGTCGAATTTGAGTCTGCGTAGCACGTCACTCCGCTGGACCCACCAGCAGCCCTTGAGAGTGGCGATGGTTTCGCAGATCGCAGCCCCACAGGGATGGCGAGGTCTAAGCTGGGACTGCGTAGCACGTCACTCCGCTCGACCCCGCAGCAGCCCTCGAAAGTGGAGATAATTTCGCAGATCGCAGCCCCACAAGGGTGGTGAGGTCTAATTTGGGACTGCGTAACACGTCACTCCACTGGACCCCTCAGCAGCCCTCGAAAGTGGCGACAGTTTTGCAGATCGCAGCCCCTCGCCGAGCATCTAGGCAGGACGACGGTAAGAGGGAGGCGGGAAGTGTGCGACCGCAGTGCTCTATTCAAGACATGTACCCAGATGAAGCAGACCAAGGAAACAGCTGATTGACTAGGGATACCAGCCAGCCAGGGACGAACCAGACCAATATCTATACCCTCGTGGCTCCAAACGCGCGCAAACCGACGCAGCAAGGCGCCCAAGGTCCATGCCTCCGTAGACGCCCTGGAAGCAGAGTCTTTTCCGCCGCCCCTTTCTGCGAGCCGCCAACGTCCGCCGCACCCTTGAACTCCTCTAGAATTTACCCGGGCGCTCAGCGGTCTCAGCGCCCCGTCCATCTCGTATGATTGGGGGGGAGGAAAAAGTACCCAAGACGCTACCTCTTTCTCGTTTTCGCCTTTCGGGGCCTCTGGGGAGGTCCTCGTCGCCATCGCTGGATTCGCATCAACGTTCTTGTCAGAACGCCCCCTGGGAGAGGTCCAGGGAGTAGCGGCATCGGTACCTTTTGGTTTCCCCAATGGCGGCGGCGCCAAGGAAGCGCTGCTCGATGATGGCCACCCTCGAACGCAGCAGCCTGGACGAGCTCCGCGCGCAAGTTCAGGTGGCCAGGCCTGGTGCCTGCACGTGCGTGGCGGCTCCGCGCAGCGCCGACTCGGTGCCCATCGCGCTTGGCGCGGATGCCCCGTCGCGCCCACCAGAGACTGCCCTGTCGCGCGGGGAGCCCTGTGGTGACCGGCCAGCGGGCCCCGCCCATCCAGAGACACAGACCTCCAGCGTGATGACTTCTTCAGGCCGTGCGATCCCCAGAAGTCTCATCCCGAGTCGTTTTATGACCGTCCCGAGGCACGGCGAGGGCCCCTTAGGCCGAAAATCCCCAAAAACCTTCCCTTGTGATCTGTTTTGCATGACCCGAGGGGGTCTGGGTCCAGCGAGGGCCGCGAGAGGGCGCCGCCACCGCGCGGCCCCCGCCCGCGAGGGCCAGCTGCCGCCCCTCGCGGCGGGCGGCGGCCGCGGCAGCGCTCTTCACACCGAACGGCGGGCGGGCGGCGCGCGGAGGGGGGGCGGCCAGTCGGTGGTTCAAAGGCGGGGTGGTCCTGAGGGAGGGGGTCCCCGAGGACAGGAATTGCGCAGGGACCGACCGTCCCGGCATTCTTATAGTCCTACCACGGAATGTTCTAAGAACCCAAAAGTGTCCTAAGAACAAAAACGATGTTCTTAGAACATAAACCCGATGTGATAAAACAAGACAGACTCCGCCAGAACTGTTCCAAGAACATTCCGTGGGAACCACAAAAGGTTCTTAGAATATTGCTTGGTAGGGCTACAAGCGAGCCAGGACGCTTCGCCACTGCTTGAAGGAGGGGACACCCGCGTGTGCTGAGGGCCCCGGCCCGCACCTCAGGACCCCGCCTGGGAGCCACCGAGCTAGGGCGCCAGCGCGCCGCAGCCGGCGGCGCAGACCCCGCGCGCCCACCGCAGGCAGCCCGCGAGGCTGCACGCCGCGGGGCCCAGGAGGCCCGAGGAGCCCCGGGTTGGCCGCCGGACGGGGGCCCGCCGCCCGAAGAGGGTCTTCGGGCCGCGCTCCCGGGGCAGCAGGGCCAGCTCCTGTAGGGCCACGAGATCAACACAACCAAACCTGAGACAGAAGAACATTCTTCAAGAAGATGAGGCCCTCCGCCGGCCAGAACACACAGAGCATCCAAGGGTACCCCCCTCAGGATGCACGGTCCCATCCAACAAGCACGAGGAACACAAGGGTACCCTCCCCGAACCGACCTCGATCTCAGACCTCGGTCCGACTCTACAGCTCCGCCGCCGCTGGCCAGGCCCATCCTGAACTGGAGAGCGGAGTGTATCCCCCCTGGCTTGGCCAGGGGGGCGTGTGCACTGCTCCTGGGCCCTAGGCCCGGCCAACGGCGGTGGATCTGTATAGAACGCGCCGCCCTATCCTCGGACTCCACGGCAACGACGTGGTTGTCCGACAGGTCGGCCGCCACGAAGGACAACTGCGTGTCCAGGGAGGGGAACTCCCACGGCTCCTCGACGAACGACGACGGCGACGACGACGGCGACGCCGGAGACGGCGACGGCTACGGCGACGGCAGCGGCGACGGCGACGACGGTAAGACGACGACGACGGGTTCCACGGCTCCTCGACGAAGCGCCGCACCGAGTCGTAATCGGCGTCGCTGTGGGCGCCGAGCCCACCCAGCTGGTTCAGCGGCCCGCAATCTCGGTAGAGGTCGTCGTAGCGGGGCACCTCACTGGCACGAGGCAGACGGGTCCAGGAAAAGAGACCGTCCCTGGACCCCGGGGCCGGCCCGACATCGCGGGGCGCTCTGGCTGGCGCTCCTGGGACCCTCGGAGGGCCCACCAGGACCCGTTCCCCTCAAGTACTCGAGCAGGAGATCGACTACAGAATTGATGTGCCCGAGCATGTTTCTTAAACTGTTTCTTCTCGGACCTACGACGGATACGCACAACTCCTGTAGACATGCGAAAAAACACTCTTGGGGCACATCGGTTCTCTGTATAGTCGACCCGGGGCTCGATGCTTCATGGCTCCACCTTGCAGCAGCGGAGAGCCTCGGTGACGGCACCGTCGCCCTTGTAGTGCCTGAAGTTGGCCCTCTCGTCGTCGACGAGCAGCACGGCCTCCGGCCGCAGGGGCCCGACGGCGGCCGCGCCGCCCGCGCGCGCGGCCAGCTGCGGCAGCCAGGCCGCGCGGTGCTGCGCCACGTGGTGGAGCACGTCGGCCTTGTGGTCGGACACCTCCCGCGAGGAGGAGGAGCGACGCT
>CAUYUJ010017493.1:170000-230000 GCA_963575745.1 Prorocentrum cordatum | reverse complement strand
ATTGACTGCCGCGCGCGATGTGCGCCGCGTCCCATTCCTGCCACGTGTTCGCATCGTCGACGACAAGAAAGACGATGTTGAGAAGAAAAACGGCCACTTTGTATTGATTTTTTACAGTCCGGATGGGATGTCCCGGATTGGGTCGCTATCGGCCGGAATACGAGGTAGGTGGAGGTATATAATAATAAGGAACAAGGATGTGGCCCCCTAGCGGAGCTGGAATCGGACAAGATAGGGCGGGCCAGGATGCGGATGCGCAGCGGCCACTTCGGTTCGTCAGAACATCGGGACCTCGGTTCGTGAGCATCAAGCCGCATCGGAAGAGGTCAGCCAAAATCGATATCGGATCGGATCGATCGAATCGAGAGGGGCCTGCCTCATGGAAGGGCGGATCGAAGGGCTGCCAATAGCCGTCGTGGTGCTGGTACATCCCGCCAGGCCCTCGTTGGACAGCCCGCGCGCCCCGGACCCACGGCTGCATTCCCCAGATGGCCAGAGGAACAAACATAAGAATAAACATAAACTCTCGGAGGTCGGCACAGAAGTCTTGGATCGGCGCTGGGCCACCATGGCGGCGCCTCTAGCGCCGCCACTTGCGCGCTCCGCGCGCCAGTGAGGAAGGGCCCAACGACGATCAAGGAGACCGCGCGGACATCTGTCAGTTGTTTGTCTATGCTGACTTTTCTCCTCCAGATAGCACTGACGCTCTTCTCCAGGCCAGCCATGGACAGCAGGTTCAACACGGCGATGACCCCCGCGGCGTTGCGCGTCAGGATGGCCACGGTCCTGTCCTGGGCCAGATCCTGCAGCAGCCGCTGCAGCTTCACTGCGCGGCGCCCCGACACCCAGGGCGATTCGAAATTGTACTCGACTAAGCTGGAACGGGTCCAGTCGGAAGAGGACGATGGTCGAAGAACCAAAAACTGCATAGACAGAAACTGTCGAAACTCCGCTCGGATTCCTGGGATCGGCGCTGATCCCCCTAACCGGCGCGCGAAGCGCGTCAGGGCCAGCACCGACACTGGGCCCCGACGCCGAACCGAGGAATCCCGCGCGAAACTCCGAGAATCTATGCTCATGCCGCTGTCTCTTCTTCGGGAGGGGCACCACCCCACCTCCTCCCGGAAGCCGCGCTCCTGCGGCATGAAGGTCGCAATGGTCAGCGTCTCGTCGAAGTCGAACACAACGATCTCCACGGGCACCCGCTCGTTGTCCTCAATGCCCTGCTCATAGCACGCCACCTGCAGGGTCTCGCTGTACAGCCAAGGCTCCTCCACGAACCTCTTCAGCGTCCTGTAGTCCAGCTCGCTGTGGGCGCCGATGCCGCCCATGTTCTTGCAGACGCCCATGTTGCTGTACGGCGCGTCGTACCGGGCGACCTTGCCGTATCTCAGCACCTGGGCCCCCGAGGCGCTCTGAAAGTTTGCCCGCTGGTCGTCCACCAGCACGAACTCCTCGAGCTTCAGCGTGCTGCCGACGCCGCTTCCGAAGAGCTCTCTCAACCTTTGAGCGTCGTTCAACCTATCCCAGTGAAACCCGCGGGCGTGGCTTTGGCACCACTGGCAGGCCAGCCCAGCTAGGTGGGGATACATGGTAACTCCTTCGGGCTTCGCGGAGCCTGTCCCCACCTCGGAGGGTGGGCTGATGGGGTTGAGATACCATGTCCCAATCGAAGGCAACGATAAGGGGGGGATGGGCATAGGCGGGATGCATCGACCTGGAATCGGCGGTACATCGTCGAGAGATCGGCGATAGGCCCCGGATAGTGAATCCGCACCTGCCTGGGCGGGGTGGAGCTATCCAGTCCCTATCGGCGATCAGTGGACGATTGGGGGTCGATGCATCCCCCCCTATGCCTGTCCCCCCCCTATCGTTGCCCCCGACCAATGGGGATGGGGATACGTTGGACGATGCCGAACCTCGGGGGCCTCCGGCCGTTGGCCGCCTGCGGGAACCACTGGACGGGGTGGTCAGCCATGTGCTGCAGCACGTCAGCCTTGTGGTCCGGCACGTCGAGGATGGGCGGGTCGAACATCAACCACGACCCTCTCCTGTCCCGGTACGCGCCGTGCCGGTTCCCAGCTCGGTAAGGGATGCTCCACACCGCGCTAAAGTGGTCCGCCAGGCCGGCCAACTTGAGAATGGTCAGCACCGCCCTGACACCCATATTGTTCCGAGTCAGGACAGCGATGCACCTCGGCTGTCCGTCTACGGAGGTGGCGATGTCCTTCAACATGCGCCTCAGGTAGGCCAGCCGGCTGCCGTCAACCCAGGGAGACTCGAAGTTGAGCCTGATG
This sequence comes from Prorocentrum cordatum, assembly GCA_963575745.1. NCBI lineage: Eukaryota > Dinophyceae > Prorocentrales > Prorocentraceae > Prorocentrum > Prorocentrum cordatum. The sequence continues at coordinate 227,703 of CAUYUJ010017493.1, read as the reverse complement.
TACTTCTCCTGAGTCGCGGGGGGGTCGGTCTCGCGGACGTCGTAGGTCAGCAGCGTCAGGCACTCGTCGAAGTCGAAGACCACCAACCGCACCGGTGCGAACCTGTCGATGCCGGGAGCTTGCCTCTGGGTGCACCGCATGCGGAACATCGCTTTGGTGTTGGACCGCTGGCGCCGCGCCTTCCGCGCGCCAGCGCTGCTGCTGGCGCCCGCCATCGCTTGAGGGGGCTGCCAACGGTGCGAGTGGCGGGCGCGGGGGCGTCCTCCGTCGTGCGCCGCCCTGCGGAGACTCGGCTGGCGGGGGTGGGGCGGCCGCGAGCGCGGTCAGCACGCGTAGCGGGATCGCGCTCTTGAGTCAAAATGGCCACGGACTACGCTGTTCTGCTCATGACACTTCCAAGTCCTCACGGACGCATGACACAGCGACAGCAGGGGTTCGCTGCCGACCCTCAGCTTAAAATGAGTTGCTTCGGGCGTTCCCCGCGTGGCTCCGAAGTCGGTCGCGAGTGTGGTTTCACAGTGATCTGATACATGATGGATGTGGAATGGCCGTTGCACATGATCTGTACGATTGGCACTCGCGCCCGTTGGATATGGTAATGTGTTTGCCCGTTCGCCACATATTTGCGATGTGTCGACTGCCATTACTCAGGCTCGGTTTGCGATCCTTCGTGGCCGCGTGGTATTCCTGTGATGCCGCTGGTGTATAGGGTTGCTGCGTTGATTTGTTTGGAGTGAGTTCCTTGTGTAGGCTACAAGCGTGCGTTCTTCAGGTGTAATCGGGCCACCAACTTTTGATTTAGAGGGTTACGTACGATGATGCTGTGAAAACCAGGCGTGCATGTGCTCTGGATGTATGTGTATATACATAAGTTTGCCAGCGTGGACCCCAGACCGTGTTTCTCGCAAGATATGGTGTATTGACGATGTAGGCCAATCTATGTTTTGCAAGATATGTGGTGCAATCGATGGTTTGCAATCTATGTTTTCAAACTTATATTGTGCAACGTAGCTGTGATGAAAAAGAAAAACCACCCAGAAGCCCCAAGAGGCCCCCAAGAGGCCCCCAGGAAGCCCCAAGAGGCCCACAAGAGGCCCCCACAAGGCCCCCCAGAGGCTCCAAAGAGGCGCTCCAGGGGCACCCAAACTCCACCACACAGGCCCCCGCGAGCGCTAGAGACCCCAGGAAGCATCGCTCAAGTCTCTGACCAACAACCGAGGCACGGTCGCTGGATGGGAAGACGGCCATTCGATCTGTATGTATGTAGGTATGTATGACTGTCTGCATGCATGCATGTATGTGTATGTAGACGTGTATGTGTGTATGTATGTATGTATGTATGTATGTATGTATGTATGAATGAATGAATGTATGTATGTATGTATGTATGTATGTATGTAAACATGTATCAAGATCTATGCATATAGGTATGTTGGAGTGGATGCAAATATGTATGTATGTGTGTAGGCAGGTGGGTAGATAGGTAGGTAGGTTGGTGGGTATGTACGTCTGTATGTGTGTATGTGTGCCTGTGTCTGTCTGCATGCCTGTCTGTCTGTCTATCTGTCTGTTTGTCTATCTGTCTGTGTGTGTCTGTCGGTCGGCCTGTCTGTCTGTCTGTCTGTCTGCCTGTAAGTCTGTGTGTCTGCATGTATCTATATATGTGTATATATATATGTATGTCTGTATGTCTGCATGTATGTATGTATGTATGCATGCATGCATGTACGTATGCATGTATGTGTGTATGTATGTATGTATGTATGTATGTATGTATGTATGTATGTATGTATGTATGTACGCCTGCATGTGTATATGTATGTATGTATGTATGTATGTATGTATGTATGTATGTATGTATGCATGTGTGTGAGTATGTCTGTCTATATGTATGTATGCATGCCCGCATGTATATGTGTATGTATGTATGGATGTGTGTATGCATGGTTTTATGTATGTACATACGTCTACATCTAGGAATGTATGATTTGGTGTTAGCAACGAGCGTACACTATTGGAACATGCAGCTGTTGAACGTTGGTGGTATCATGGTGCTGGTATATGCACAGGCCGCGGCGGCGCGGACAGCGAATCCTGTTCAAAATGAACAGGAACTGCTGTTGGGCATTGTACCCATCCTTTCCGAACCCATGCCGGTCGTCCCGAGGTAAGGCCCCTCCTCCCTCCCGAGTAACACGGCCGGCCCCTCACTCCACCTTCTTGGCCCCTCACCCATCCACCCTGTTCTCCCATAACCTTCTCCTCCTCCTCCTCCTTCCTCGTCGTCGCGGCCCCTCCTCCCCCCGCGCTTTCCTTTCGTCCCTTCCCTCAAAGAGGGCCTCATAGAGGACCCCCAGGGACCCAAGACATAAAACAATTGCTTGATTGAAAATTGCCATATTTGTTACGTGTTCGTCTCTTCAGTTTTCCAGCGCTTGAATGCGGCCCACGAGGCCCGTGTGCGAGGCAGACGAAGTGGGAAGGGCAGTGAGAGATGAGCTGGGGCGCACGGCGCAGCTGATTCAACACGAGGACCCAACTCGCACAAAATAGATGGTTCACCCCGAGGCCTTCCCAAAAGACACCATATCTTCACATGATCCGTCTCTTCGACCATCTTAACTTCACCATGATTCAATGGCCAAGGAGCTGCAACTTAACAAAAAACCTTCAGTACCCGTTTCCCTCAACATCACATCCCTTCATTAAGGAAACGGATAACGACATTAAAATAAGAACTCGGAGGTCCGCGCGGATTTCTAGGAAATCCGCGCGTACCTCAGAGTTGCGATGTTTCTGTCTTTGTTCGTTCCCCTAGACGAGGCTCCTCCTGGGAAGCGGCGGCGGCGGCCACGGCGACGGCGACGTCAGCGGCGACGACGACGACGACGCGTGCTCCTGCTGGGCACCATGGAGCGCCGCGCCCCCGCGCTCGCCCCGCGCGGGCGCCCGCCGCGCCGCGGGCGCCGCCGCCGCTCGGCTGCCATCCACCTCCGCCGCCCCTGCTGGGGGAGCCGCTGGGCGCGGCGGACGCCTCGCGGCCGGTCGTCGCCGCCGTCGGTCGCTGCCGACGTCGCGGCTGGCGTGGCCGCCGCCGTCGCCTTCGGTCGTCACGGCCGTCGTCGTGTTCGCCGCCGCCGCCGCGATCGTCGTCGCCGCCGCTGTCGTCGGCGCTGCCGCCACCGCCGTCGTGGTCGTAGCCGCCGCCGTGGCCGTCGACGCCGCACGGCGCAGCGCAGCCAACCGAGGGTGGGTTGCGGGTGGTTGGGAAGGGAGAACGTAAGAGAGCCGGGGCGGCAGAAGGAAGATGTCCTGCTGCTTTTGTTGCCAATTGTTGCCGCCGTGACCCGATCAACTTTCCAAAAGGTAAACTGACTGAGAACTCGAATGGACTGGTTGCACCCATGTGGAAATTTGCAAGCCAGTTTAATCTCGGCAACCGAGTGCGCAATCTATGGCGCAACCCATGTCAGGCCGTTTCAGCATCGGCACTGGAGTGCGCAGCCTATGGCGCAGCAGACTGCGCAACCCGCGGACGGCACAACCTACCGCGCGACCCATGGCACAACCCAGGATCACGCAACCTCTGGATCGCGCAACCGATGGCGCAACCAACGGATAGCGCGGGCCATGGCATAACGGTGCCACCTATGGAAGGCGCAACCTGTGGCGCAACCCATGGAGGGCGCATCCAATGTACGGCACATGGCGCAACCCATGGTGCAACCCGAGTGGATGGCCGCTGCTAATGGTATGCCACCGAGCTCGCACTGGAGGAGCCAACCCTGGCCAGGCCCGCTTGGGCCCTCGAGCGGAGAGAATATTTCCCCTGGCCCAGGCAGACAAGGTCTGGGCGCCAGTCCAAGGATCAAGTTCCTACTGGGAACCTGGAAGCACATGGCTGGAAGCGGAACGCCCACAAGGCACCCGCTGGATACACATGCGGAGGGCCAGGTGGCCTGGCCATACGAGGGCCTAGCGCTAGAACGACATGCAGCCACATAATCTGGATGGGGTATTTATGAAAAGGGGTGCTTAACCTTCCGACTGAGCTTGCCCAATCCCGGCCCCCTCCATCTTCCTCCCCCTCCGCATCATCCCCCTCTTCCTCCAACCCCCCCTCCACCCGTTCCGACAGCACATGCCTAACCCCCCCAGCGGATTCCAGGGGGGGCGATTATTGTCCCATCCAGAATGATGTGTCCAGCCCTCGCACATGTTCGGCCACGCCTTGTATATATCCAGCCTCATGGAATAAGGCAAAACCATGAGGAGGATGCATTCAGGCGCGGGTACATCGAGAATCTCTGAGATCTAGCGGAACGCTGAGCGCTCCGAAGAGCACTGGAACGGATTTATCCTCGTTCGCGCCCCGTCCGAGGGAACGCAGCACGCGCCTGGCCAGGGCTGACGGTGGTGCATGCGCAATGCAGTCGTTGGTTCCCAGGGCAGGGCGTGCAGGACCGATGCCTCAGACGTCCTTGTTCTCTCTCTCTCTCTCTCTCTCTCGACGCAGGCCCCCATGGTGATATACAACATGTGTTTCTTAGCCTCGGGGCCCGCGAGGGTCGATGGACTTGAGTCCGAGGTGGGGATGTATCCATACCCCCCGCCGGGGAACCGACGTCCGGGGACCCCATGGGGCGGTGGATATGGGTACGCTTCGGCCCCAGGGGCCCCGAAGGCATCCATATCCACCGCCTGCCGAGGTCCCCGAAGATCGATCCACCAGGCGGTGCTCGTGGAAACATTTTCGCCTCGGCCGAGGGGGCCCGCGAGGGTCACTAGTGGAGCAGGGACCGACCGTCCCGGTATCCATGTAGGCCTGCCACAACATGTTCTTAGAGCAAAGCTATGTTCTGAGTGTAAGCTAAGGCTGCCTCAACCAGTCATGCTATGATAGCACTTCGGGCAAACGACTGCATCTTCACAGAACGCTGCTTGGCGGGCATGCTGTGAAAGCCTCCTACATGGAATCCAAGTAGACGTGGTCGGAGGATTGCGCCAGTTCGCCGATACCTCGGCGATGCATAGCCGACGCGTGCAGGCAAGTCAGGACGCTTCGGCACTGCTTGACTTGAGGCCGCCGGGCCTCTGGGATCCGGCCGCCCGCGCCGCCGTGGGCCCGATCGGCGGCAGGTGGTGCTCCGCCGCCTTCTCGGGCGTCGGCGCGCGGCGCCGCGCGTCTGCAGGGGAGGCGCTGGAGGCGCGGGCGCCGCCTGTGGGGGAGGAGGGGGGTAGGAGGGAGGGCCTCCTCCTCCTCCTCCTCCTCCTCCTCCTCCTCCTCCCTCCTCCTCCATCCTCCGCCTCCTCCTCCTCCTCCCCTCCCCTCCTGCCTCCCCCCTGCTTCTCCTGTGCCTCCCCCTGCTCCTCCTCCTCCTCCTCCTCCTCCTCCTCCTCCTCCTTTTATTCTCCTCCTCCTCCTCCTCCTCCTCCTCCTCCTCCTCGGAGCCTCCTCTCCTCCTCCTCTTCCTCCTCCTCCTCCTTCTATACTCCTCCTCCTCCTCCTCTTCCTCCTCCTCCTCCTCCTCCTCCTCCTCCTCCTCGGAGCCTCCTCCTGCTCCTCTGCCTCCTGTCCAACTGGCCTCCTCCTCCTCCTCCATCCTCCTCCCGATCCCCCCGGCCCTCCTGCCGACGTGGAGGAGCGTGGGGGGATCAGGGGTGGAACGGCGGAGGAGCGAGAGGGGTCGCACTGGAGGGAGGGACCAATGGCCCAAGGTTGAGCAGGGACCGGCCGTTCCGGCATTTCTGTAAGTCTACCACGACATGTTCTTTAGACCCGCAAGTGCTCGAACAACAAAAACATATTCTTAGAACATAATTCCGATGTGTTCGAAACCAGACAACATCAGCCAGAAATGTTCTAAGATTGTGTCGCGCAGACCACACAAAAAGGTTCTGAGAACATTCTTTGGTGGGCCTCTTGGCACGCCAGGACGCTTCGCGACTGCCCGAGAGGGGGGAAAACACTGACCTGGAATCGACGCCACGTCGCCGATAGACCGGCGATGAGCATGCAGGCCCCGATGGCAACCCCACGCTCCTGGGCACACTGGGGCACCCAGGCCCCGATCGGCAAGGAATGCACGCCTGGGGGTCGAGGCCCCCCTCCCACCCCCCCAACCGCCGAGCCGACCTCCTGCCGCACTGCCCAAGGAAGGAACCGCAAGAGGTACGCGCGCGCCGCCTCCTGCGGCCGCGAGGGGCGGGAGCCCAGACGCCCGCGGCGCCCCGCATGACCGCGCGCGGCGCGCAGTCGCGGCCGGCATGCCCGGGGGAGGCGCCGCCGGAGGAGCTTCGGGCCAGGACGGCGCGGGGACGTGGTGACGCCGTCGGCGCGGCGGCCCCGACGTTCATCCCTCCCCCTGCCCTCTCGCCTGGGCCTGGGATGGGGGGGGACGCGGCGTTAGAGCGCCCAAGACGGACCAAAGATGGCTCCAAAAGGGCTTCAGAGCGCACAAGATGGCCTCCAATACAGCTCTAGGTACCTCAACATGGCTCAATACTCAAAGTATGGCAAGTGATCGGGCTGGCGCGGGAGAGCCCCCTGCGGGCGGGGCGGGCCAAATCGGGTCGGGCATTCACAGATCCTGAGTTATCAGGCTGGCAGGCTGGGCGGAGCAGCAGAGTATGACGAGTCATAGGGTTGGAACGGGCCGGGCGGTGCACTCGAAGCATGGCGGGTCGGGCAGTGTTGGGACGGGTCGGGACGGGGCGGGCGGGACATATATATATATATATATATATATATGTGTGTGTACATGTATACATATATATATATATGTACATATATACACTAGAACCATCGCGCGCGCTTCGCGCGTGCTCAAGTTCTAGCTATGCTTGATCGGCTAACTAGCGTGCAGTGTCGAGCGGTGCAGAGAGGGGTGCAAGGCAGCACCACGCAGGCAGTGTAAGACAATTCTCAAACGAAAAGCAAATCGGCTAGCCGAAACTCGTAGGCCTTTTTTCTCACGGCCAAGAGAACGGGTGGTGGTGGGGAAGCAGGATGGCAGAACTTGAGCCACCACAGTTGCAGTGACAGCAACACTGATGCAGACCGGTATGCTACACAGGGACTGGGAGAAACCACATCTATAGATTACTATTCTCCAGGGTCCCAAGACCGCTAACCAGCAAGAATATCCGACGCAGCAGCGGGAGACGAGCCAAACGCAACAGCGTGCAAGTGGAGTGGCCCCACGGGCCACATGTGTGACTCTCCCAGCAAGTGTCGAGCGGTGCAGAGAGGGGTGCAAGGCAGCACCACGCAGGCAGTGTAAGACAATTCTCAAACGAAAAGCAAATCGGCTAGCCGAAACTCGTAGGCCTTTTTTCTCACGGCCAAACCTCCCGAATTCCTCGGGACTGGTCTCTGGACCGACGTTGCACGAAGCGAGTGCAAAAGCCTGACAGGTAAAGAGCTGGCGGCGCGCTTCGCGCTTCGAATCTGAGAAGCTTCACACTTCTCAAGCTGCTTTAAAAGCTGGGCGTGCTTCTCATATCTCGTGACACTTTTGAAACTCACCCAACAGCCTCTCTTCTGAATTGACGGAAGGTCGGCTCGCCTTCCAAACCGATCGTTGGACGGGCCCGAGTGGCGCAACCAATGCGGCGAGCCGCCCACGGCCTGGAGCCTCAACCTTATCAAGGAGGCTTTGAACTCCCTCTCGTAGGCGGCAAGATCGAAATCGAACGCGCGCTCACCAGCGTGGACTGAATTCTGAGCGCGGCCGCAACGTCTCGGACCCACTCACGGCCGCACACTCCGACATCGACGGTGTCATCTGTCTGGCCAGTCTTGGTCCTCCGTCCGGATTCGGACGGCACAAAGACCACTGCCCAGCGGCCGGCAGAGGCACGGCCTGCCGCGGGCTGGCCACGGAGAATGTCGGCCTCTGAGAGCTCCAGGGTCTCCGAAGGCCTCGAGTACAGATCGGTCTGAAGCACCGCGCAGGCGGCCATGCGCACCAGCCCGTGATTCAGCAGGTCCAGCGCGATGGCCCAAAGCAGTATGAGCGGATAGGGTAGGCCGACAAGCCCAGGATCTGTCCGCTCCCACGCTTTCAACTGTCTTCGAGCCCGCGGGAGCAACTGACGTCCGTCTTGAAAAGGTTCCCCTCGCAGCAGGATCCAACCGAACAAGCCGTTACGGCCCGTCCCAGGACTCATGCCATCGAAGAACATCATCTGTGTAAACCAGTGCACCATATTATCATCGGCATCTTTCGCATTGTTGGTCTGACGACCGACCTCGACGCACCACGTCTCGAAGTCCTCCAGCGCCGCGGTGTACAGCCTCCGAGTGGACTCTGCGACGGACAGCTCCCTCATGAACTGCGCCCTCGAACGCCCACTGTCCTGAGCTCGGCGACGCCGGCTGGCGGCCTTGGCCTTAGCCGAGGCCCGGCGGCGGGCCCACTGGGAGGTCGAGAGCCCCCCCGCGCCTCCTGAGCCGGGCTCTCTCGGCGGCCCCCGTCCTACCGAAGAGGACGCCGCGGCACGCGAGGTAGTCGGTGGCTGCCCCACAAGCCGCATCGCCGCGCGCTGCTTCGTCAGCACCGGGAACATTACGCCCAGCACGAAGACGACGGCCAGGCCGAACCAATGCCGCCAAGGCAGCGTGCCATTCGCCGGCCCAAGGGGCATCGCCCCCGCGGGCGGCCAGAGGCGCAACCTCGCTCAAGAATGACGCCCATCTCGAGCATAAAGCCGACGGATACTGACCCGCCAGGGCCGTGAGATTGCACCAGACGTAACCCCCAGAGCCATCAGGGACCCGAACTTTACCCACCAGCTGTTCATGACGACGATGGGTACAGGGAGCCGCCAGGCCCCTCAGCTCCGGGATGTTCGTGAGCACCAGAGTCCACTTTTGATGACTAGCACCATACGCACACATAGGAAATCGCACCCAAGACGCACCATGGAGTCCAGCGAGGCGACCAATAGGAGGGAAGCTCCAGAGCCCAGAGGTCATGGGGTTCTCGATACTCCAGCCCACTCCACAACGTTGACACTCACGTACAACTTCAGCGGTAAACAACGCGAACTCGACCCCGAGACGCTCCAGGATTTCAGCTCGATGAAGATTACGGACTCCGCGACGAGCGTTGCTCCAGGCCCTGCAAGGGGCCCCCAAGTGTACAGCCCAAACTCTTCCAGACCGAACCCAAGACAGGACGAGCAGTTGTGTTTTTCGCCTCGAGAGGTCAAACTCGGCACCCTTCTTGATGTCGAACGGGGCCGCTGTCCGCAGCCCAGCATGTCGCACGGCGGCGGTCAACCCCGCTGCGCCCGCGAACAATTCCAGAAAGACGCGTGCAAGCGAGGTGGAGGGAGGCGGTGGTGACTCGGCGTGTTCTCTGTGATCAGGAGGAGTGGATGAAGAGGATGAGCCCCCCTCCCCGACGCACGTGGACGGCAACCAAGGGGCAACAGGCTGTCGCTCCCTCTTCTTCTGCAGCGGCCACTCAGGGTCGCGGGCCTGGCCCCTCCTCGACCCCTCGTCGGCCACATTCAGGTCTGTCGGGACGTGTCTGACCCGCCATCGAACACGACAGCCCACGCTGTAGGCGGCCGCCTTCCGGCACAACGAATTGAGGACGTGCGATCGAGCTCTGCCTTTGTCGAAGCAGCAGCAGCAAACAAGATTGTCGCAAAGGCTGAGGGCACGGTGCCCGTGGTGGGCGCGTGTCCGGCAAAAGCGCCTCAGGCCGGCCACGCAGATCCGGCCCTCCTTCACGTTGATGTGCTCGTCATACTTCCAACGACCCTCGACGGCAGTAGTCCACCCGAGGTCGCTGGTGAGGGCGGTCGGCAAGGCAGGCGCGACGTTGAGCAGCTCCACCTCCTGGGTCAGACCAGGACGGCTAGCCCAGCGCCGCGGCGCGCCACGGCCGACAGCAGCGCGGCGAAACAGGAGCTTCCCCAGCTCGGTCTCGCGCCAGGCTCCTGCCGGCTGACCGCCTCGGACACGGGCGTCTGCATGCTTGTGGGCCCCCTCGTCCAGCGTGGCCCCGAAGCCGTCGGTGACACCACGAAGCTGGTTGAGGTGCGCCGCCGCGTAGGCGTCCGAACTCCTGTCGGCCTCCACCTCCACGAATCGCCAGCGCTCCCGCCAGCGATACGCATCCCAGACAGCACGAAGCGGCTTCCGCCCGTACATCAGGCAGAAGCCGGAGGACGACGAATCCGAAACGTGGACCTCGTCAGCGAGGGGCGCACTCAGATCGACTTCGGTCAAAAAGCAGGCAATGGCGGCCATGCGAAGCTCCCCGCGGACTGGCGCAGGAAACGCCGCCCGCCGCCGGCTGCCGTCGCCGATGAAGTGGTAGACGCTCTGCAGGATGGACAGCAAGCAGGGCTGCAGCCCCAAGAGGGCCACGGCGTGCCCCGCCCAAACGCGGAGCTCGGCCCCTGTCGCGTGGCCCCGCTTCAGCAGGGCCTTGGTGGCGAAGTAGAAGCGCCAGACCCGCTTGGGCCTCTGGCGCACGCGGCGGTCGGTCCCGCACAGCACCAGGCCCAGGCTCTCCAGCTCCTCCACCGCTACGTCCGCGGCGTGCAGGGCCAGCCCCGCCTCGGCAGCCCGCTCCTCGAAAGCCCGCACCCCATGCTCGGCGTCGACGGCCGAGCCCCCCACGCCTGTGAAGTTGTCCACGCACACGGCGGCCAGAGGCCTCCCAGGGCGCAGGAGGGGCGCAGGTCGCTTGTCTCGAAGGAGTTGCCGATCTCCATCAGCAGCAGAGCGTCGAACCTGTTGAGTGACGGCCTCCTGGGCGAAGTAGAGTGCCCAGGCCCAGCCCATCGGTAAAACACGGAGGCAGGGGAACAGAACCTCGCCTGTCCGGGCGGGAGTCCAGCCCCCCACGTCGTCGTCCCACACGCGCGTGATGCCCATGTCCCAATCCTCGATGGTCAGCGCGGAGTCGAACCCGAACCAGCTGCCCATCTCCTCGTTGGCGAGCTGATAAAAACAATCCTTGACGTCGGCCCCTGAGAAGCGTGGCTCACAAACACCACCGAAGCCCCCCAGAGCCGTAGCGTAGCCGCTGAGGTCGATCTCCGAAAGGCAGGCAGCACCCCCCAGGACCGTCCGAGGAGGGAGACGATGGCACATGTTCGTCGCCCTCGCGTCGCAGATAAACCTGATGTTGCCGTCCTTCTTATGAACGAAGAACGCGCCGCAACGGGTCTTGATGGCCCGCCTGAAACCCACGATGCCGATCCTAGCAAGTCGGCGAAAAAAGTCACGTCGGAGCTCAGCATCACCGCGAAGCCGAGGATCCCAGTACGGCTCGGGCATACCCCCGGCCTCTCGGACACGCTCGGCGATCTCGGGCTCTGAGAGCTCGATCTGGCTCTGGAAGTGCCTCAAAAAACCTGCAGCCTCGGCGGGTAGCAAGTCCGTCACGGGAACTGGGTTGATGTCCCCTTTACACACCCTGTGGCGCGAGGCGTCGTAGCTCGCCAAATGCTGCGGCTCCAGTTCATACTGGTCAGTGGATCTGAGGATCTCCCGGAGGGACCTCTCGCCGTCCACCGCTTCGCTCGAGGGGTCCCCGTAGAAGTCGATCCGCTCCTGAACAGACTCCAGCACGCTACGCTGCACTGCTGTGGGAGGCCCCCCGTGCGGCCTAACTCGTCGAGCTTTGTCGCATCCTGAATTCACACGTGAGGCGGCGAGGTAGTTGAGCATGTCAACCGCTTCGGAAACTCGACGCTGCCTCTCAGTCCTGACTCTCCACCGTCGCACAGTGGAGCGAGGGGCGCCAGACGGCCTTGCGTCGATAGCCACCTGCGGCAAGGGAAAAGGGTCGTTGTGAAGCCACTGTCCGCGAGGCCACCACTCTGTCTTGGTCTGGCCTCTGGCTCCGCGTCGAGGGCGCCCACCGTCATCGGGCGCGGCAGAGCCCTGCTGGTGAGCTCCGAGGAACATCGTCATTCCCCGCCCCCCGAGCCTTCGCCCGGGGGGCCGCCCTTCTTCTTCTTGCCCTTGTCCTTCTCCTTGTCCTTCCGGTTGCGCTTCCCCCCGTCGTCCGAAGGGCGCTCCCGCTCCAGCTCCTCTTTGTGTAACCTCATCTGCTTCAAAATGTTGGCACGGTCCTTCTGGCGGGCCACCACGAACTCTGTGTATCTCGGGACGGCGGCAGAGCCCGATGCGCCTGCGGGCCCGCCGACGGCATCCTCAAGACCAGAAAAGTCTGGATGCCGTGGATTACGCTGTACTGCCATCTCGATCTGAATGACCCGCCTGACCAGAGCCTCCATGCAGTGGAGGTTCTTCACGTTGAGCTGATCCATGCAGATAGCGCGGCGGGCAATCTCCAGGAGCGAGCGGTGTTCATGGCACTGAGCACCCCCAGAGAAGACCCCGCTCATGCGCTCCCACTCGGCCTGGTAACTCGTGAGGTTCCCGCTGCCCACGGCCACCGACGCGACGAACTCGCCCATCGCGCGCGGCCCTAGGTCGGTGTAGTCGGCCAGCTCCACCTCCTCCATCTGCTCGACGGCGTCTCGGAAGTCCACGTCCCTGCGGCCGATCCTCGTCCGCTGGTCGCCGTTCAGGCGGATGTCGACGCAGCTCTCCTTGCGCTCCTTCATCCAGTCGTCCCTCTCCTCGCGGCTGATCAGCTCGATCATCCGCTCTTGCCCGTCCAGCATCACGATGCCCTTCCTCCGCAGGTGGGCACAACGATTCGGGTCCTCCACCGTATCAGCAGACACCACCTCGCCGAACCTCGCGTCCCGCGGCTCGGCGATCACCCAAGCGAGGTCCGCCTCATCCTCGGCGTCACCAGCCCCCAGCAGCGCCGCGCGCTGTCGGGCCTGGCGCTTCAGCTCAAGCAGCTCCCCCGAGTCGATGGGGTCGAAGGCATAGAGCCCGGCCAGAACCCAACGAGGGAATTGAGCATTCCGATCGAGGACATAGTGGCGCAGCTCGTTCAGGTTGTGCTGCGTGACCTCCATATCCGGCGTCAGGCACATCCAGCGCCCATCACCCATGGCATGCAGTAAAACCCGATGATGCCGCGGCAGGGCATCCAGAGGAAAGTTCACGACGATCTGGGGTTCCTTTATGTCAAGCGAGCGCGGCCTGGCCGCCATCTCTCCTTGAGGCTGGCGTCACCACCAGCGCCCTCGCGGCCTCTGGTCCCGCGGCAGGCTCCACCACTTGACTGTCACGCAGAGCCTCGGGCGGGCACGCAGAGGCACTCGTCCCGCGAGCCGCGAGGCGGCCGACGTAGAGTCCCGCCAGCGCGCAGCCCGTGGCCACGCCCGCGCCTAGCAGCAGCAGCCAGCTGCCCGCCTCCGGCTTCGGGCACGTGCACTCGCAGTGCGCAGCCGGGCAGGCCGGCAGAGGAGGCCCCGACGAGCACACCAGCTCGGGGCAAGCGGGAATCGCAGGCAGACTCGGACACTGAGCGGCGATCGCCGCGGTCTGGTAGTGAAGGCCAAGGGTGGTGAGGTCCCTGGCGGCCGCAAGGGCGGCTGGAGCCCACCCCCACATCAGAACTTGAGCCATCACAGTTGCAGTGACAGCAACACTGATTCAGACCGGTATGCTACACAGGGACTGGGAGAAACCACATCTATAGATTACTATCATCTCATGTTGGTCGCTTCTTGCGTCCGGGGACTCCCTTGGAGGCACTGCGCAAGCCTCGGAATCGCATAGAAGGGGAAACGCGGAAACGCAGAAATCATTACTTTCCTTCAGGTACTCTACGATTTGGGGCCTTCACAAGCTTCCTGGGTTCTTTTTTGGGAGGTGAGGGGGGTCTGAATTGTGGTCTGTTGTGCAAAAGTAGACCGGGGGCCAAACTTGGAAAAAAACAAGAATTGTGGGATTTCCATGTTTGTCCAATTCCTCGGCGCTGTTCGGCGCTGTTTTTTGCTTGTGCCTCGCAGGTTTTGTTAGCCGGGCCCCTCAGGGGTGTGCGATCTTCCGGACCCCGTGGGGGTTCTGGAGGCCTCCTGGAAGCCTGGAGAGCCGTCGGAAGGGTATCGCGGGCTGCGCGGGAGCGTGTTGGGCCGTTCTTTACTTTCTGGGGGCTCCTTGGGGTCGTCATGGGCTGTCCTTCGGCGACTTGGGGTCTCCCCCCGGGAAGCCTGAAGGCGCCGTACCGGCTTGATGTCAGGGATGTGTAGGACCCCCGAGTGGGACCCACTTTGAGAAAAAAGGGGGATTCTGGGAATTCCCTTCTTTTCAAGATCCTCGATCTTCGAGGGTTGAGAGCGGGAAAACGTGAGAAGGCGAAAAACATTAGAAAGACCATGGGACATCAACGAATTTACCCTCTTTGGGTTCTCTCGGGACAGCTCTCGCAGCTCTCTTGGGCTGTTCTTGGAGCCTCGTCGGGGTCTTTCTGGGGTCTCTCAAAGATCGAGGGTGTGTTGGGGGCCTCTGGGTGGTCCCGGAGGCCTTTCGGAGGTCTCTGGAAGCCTCCTGCTCCCGCTCTTGGCCCCATCTTGGGCCTGTTCTGGGGTGGTCTGGGGCTATCCTGGGCGCCTCTTCGGCAGTCTTGGAGCCTTCTTGGCCCGTATTGAGGCCGTCCTGAGTGTCTCTTGGGTGGTCTTGGGGCGGTCTTGGGAGCCTCGTCGGCGCTCTTGGACTGTTGGAAGCTCGAAAACGCGAGAAGCCAAAAACATTTAAAAAACAATGCAAATCTACGATTTTGGCCTCTTCGGGCAGTCCCGGGACGCCTCTCGGACCTCTCGTGGGGTCTCTTGGAGGTTACCTGGGAGCCTCGAGAGCCGTCGGCAGGCTGACTTGGGCCGCTTGGGAGCGTTTTGGACGATCCTTTCGCATTGTGGGAGCTCCTGGGAAGCGTCTCGGGCGCTGTGGAAGGCCCCCCGGAACGCTCGGGGAGCGGTACCAGGAGCATTCCCGAGATGTCACGGGGAGGAGGAGGTGTGGCACCCGGGGCCGGGGGGGGCTCTATAGGTGTGCCTCTTGGGGCGTCTTCGAACCCTCTTTTGGTGCTTTTTCAAATCTCTTGGGGGCCTCTTGGGGCTTCTTGGGGGCTTCTTGGGGCCTCTTGGGGTCTCCTGGGGGCCTCTTGGGCCAAAACGCTCGAATCTTCGGTTCCTCGTCCCCGTCTTGGGCGCCGACTCGGGGCGTTCTTGGGCGGTTTGGCTGCCTCGTGGGCCATCTTGGCCCCCTCGTGGGACGTCTTGGGGTCCTCTTGGGTGCATCCTCGACCGGCTTGGGTGCCTCTTGGGCCGTCTTGGACGCAGTGGAAGCCCAAAAGGCGAACACGCCCAAAATATCAGTTTTCTGATTAGCAATCGACGATGTTTGCTTATTGGGGCTCTATTGGAGTATCCCTTGGGGCGTGTTCGGGGACTCTTTTTGTGTTTTTGCGGGTCTCTTGGGGGCCTCTTGGGGCTTCTTGGGCGCTTCTTGGAGCCTCTTGGGGTCTCCTGGGGGCCTCTTGGGCCACATTGCTCGCATTTTCGGTTCCTCGTCCCCGTCTTAGGCGCCGACTCTGGGCGTTGTTGAGCCGTTTAGGCGTCTCGTGGGCCGTCTTGGCTCCCTCGTGGGCCGTCTTGGAGCCCCTTTTGGGGGCATCCCCGACCGGCTTGGGTGCCTCTTGGGCCGTCTTGGACGCAGTGGGCGCCCCAAAGGCGAACACGCCAAACATATCAGCTTTCCCATGGGAAATCGACGATGTTTGCATATTTGGGGCTCTAGTGGGGTGCGTCTTGGGAGCCCCCTGGGAGCCTCTTGGGGCCTCTGGGGGGCCTCTTAGGGCCTCCTGGGGACCTCTTGGGGCCTCCTGGGAGCCTCTGGGGCCGAAAGCTCTGAATCTGAATATGGCTGTGAACCTCTGGGGCCCTTCTGGGGCTCGTCCTGGGGCTCTCTTGGGCTGTCTTGGGAGCCTCTCGGGCCGTCTTGGGATCCGCTTGGGGTCGTCTTGGAGCCCTCTTCGGAGCCTGTGGGGCAGTCTTGGGCTCTTGGGCCGTCTTGGACGCAGTGGAAGCCCAAAAGGCGAACACGCTAAAAATATCAGATTCCCAATAAGAATTCGACGAATGTTGCTTCTTGGGGCTCTATTGGAGTGCCCCTTGGGGCGTGTTCGGGGACTCTTTTTGTGTTTTTGCGGATCTCTTGGGGGCCGCATGGGGCTTCTTGGGCGCTTCTTGGAGCCTCTTGGGATCTCCTGGGGGCCTCTTGGGCCACATTGCTCGCATTCTCGGTTCCTCGTCCCCGTCGTGGGCGCCGACCTGGGGCGTTGTTGAGCGGTTTAGGCGTCTCGTGGGTCGTCTTGGCCCTCTCGTGGGCCGTCTTGGAGCCCTCTTGGGGGCATCCTCGACCGTCTTGGGTGCCTCTTGGGTGGAAGCCCAAAAGGCGAACACGCCAAAAATAGCAGTTTCACTTGAGGAAATCTACGATTTTTGCGTATTAGGGGCTCTCTCGGGGTGCCTCTTGGGGCGTCTTCGGGGCCTTCGGGGGCCTTCTTGGTGTCATGGGAGTCGTCTTGAAAGGCGTCTGGAGCCATCGCTGCGGCCTCCTGGGGCCTCCCTGCAGCCTCTTGGGGCCCTGTTGGCCCCGGATCGCCGAAACCCTTTAAAAACACATGGACAATGACGCCCGGGCCCCGCATCTGCGGTCGAGGCGCCGGCCCCCAGCCCCCGGACCCGGTCCCCCGTTATGTGTGTGTGTGTTTGTATATATATATATATATATAGATAGAGAGAGAGAGAGAGAGAGAGAGAGCAATCGGGCTGGCGATGGAGAGCCCAATGCGGGCGGGGGGTGCAACACGGGCGGGGCACTGACGCATCAGAAGTAATCGGGCTGGCGGGTCGGGCGGGGCACTACAGCATGATGAGTCCTGGAACGAAAGGGGCGGGGCATCCAAAGCATGGCGGGTCGAGCAACATTAGGACGGGTCGGGGCGGGCGGGACAAAGCAAATTTAATGAGGTCGGGCTGGCACGGAAAAGCCCCGCGCGGGCGGAGCGGGCCAAAACGGGCCAAGCATTAAAGCATCCAGATTTATCAGGCTGGCCAGCCGGGCGGGGCCATAAAATATGACGAGTCCCGAGTAGCCTGGCGTTCGAACCATTCCGAATGACCCGAGTAGCCCAAATGGGCCCAGCAGACGAGACCTTCCGAATGACCCGAATAGCTCGAGTAGCCCGAATGGGCCTGCGCGCGAGACATTATGATGGACCCGCAGCTCACTCGGGCTGCTCGGGCTATTCGGGCTACGTACTCGGGTCAACTGGCGACCAACCTGGGTCCAAACGGGCCTGGCGCGCGAGACGTTCTGACTGACCCGAATAGCCCGAATAGCCCGAGTAAGCGCGGCGAGCGAGATGTTCATAATGACCCGAGTAGCCAGAGAAGCCCGAGTAGCCTAAATGGGCACGGCGCAAGAGACATGCGCGAGACATGCCGATCGACCCGAATAGCCAGAGTAGCCCGACGGGTCCTGGTGCGCGAGACATTCCGAATGACCCGAGTAGCCCGAATGGGCCCGAGTAGCCCGAATAGCCCGAGTAGCATGATTCGCCCGAATGGCCCCGAGTAGCCCGAAGGGGCACGGCGCGCGAGACATGTCGAATGATCCGAATAGGCCGAGTAGCTCGAATGGGCTCCCCCGCACGAATCATTCCGATCGACCCGAGTATCCCGAGTAGCCCGAATAGCCCAAGTAGCCGGAGAAGCCCGAAGAGCCCCGAGTAGCCCGAATGGGCCCCCCGACGCGCGAGATATGTCGAATGACCCGAGTAGCCTGAGTAGCCCGAATGGGCCCCGCGCACGAAACATTCCGATTGACCCGAGTAGCCCGAGTGGCCCGAATTTGCCCATCGCGCGAGACTCTCCGATGGACCCGCAGCGAGACCCTGCCCGGGCTACTCGGGCTACTCGGGCTATTCGGGTCAGCCCACTCTATGGACGCAATGCGAAGAAGGGGGCGGGCCACTATCAGGACGGCGCCACAGAAGGATTCACCGCCGACGCAAGGGCGAGCGGGGGAGCGAGGCAGAGGTGGGAGGGCGAGAGGAAGAGGAGGGCGAGAGGAAGGCAAGGCGGGGGGGGGCGAGGGGGGGGGCGAGGGGGGACGGGCGCGGGGGGAGGGCGAGGGGGTAGGGCGGGAGGAAGGGAAGGGGGTTGGGGCGCCGCCAGCGTCCGCCGAGGCTTCACCGCGTCGACGCCCGTGGCCGCCGCGTGGCCGCCCCTTTGGCGACCACTCGGGGGGTCCACCGAGGTCTCGCCGCTCGTGGCCGCCTCGTGGCCGCCAACTCTGGGGGTGTCCGCCGAGGCTTCGCCGCGTCGCCGCCTCGCTGCCGTTCACCCTGGGGGGGTCCGCCTCACACCGTGCACCACACAGCGCACGCTGCGTATCGTACACAGCATAGCTCAGACCACACAGCTGAGACCATATGGCGTTCACAACATAGCTTACACACCATAGCTTGCGCCACATAGCCGAAACCACAGATCTCACACCGCGTAGCTCACACCGCATAGCATGCACCATACAGCGTACACCACATAGCTTTCACCACATAGCTAGGACAGCATAAACGACACATAGCACACACCACATAGCTCACAAGACATCGCTTACTCCACGTAGCTTAGACAACATAACTAACACCACATAGCTCACACCGCATAGCTTACACCACATAGCTTTCGCCTCCACATGGCAATATCTCTCCGTTTACGGTCCACGCTGGCTACCAACTCATCTGGTTGAATCGTTGTGGTGGGGGAGAAGGAGGATATGGTTCGGGATGTGATTCGGCCGAGAACGCGCACCACAGGTCAGAGAACTGAGAACTTGACGCTCTACGCGAGAGGGAGGAGAGAGAGATAGAGAGGAGGAGAAAGAGGCAAGCAAGATCCCCCCCTACCATCTGGCCCCTGTGGACACCCTCGCACGCCACGCTCCCTGCCCCACTCGCCGGCCTGCTGCTCGAACATGATCACGGCTGCCTCCATCGTCCGCCGGCGCTCCTCCGCCTCCAGGGCCTCGGCGGCGAGAGTCGGGAGGGATGTAGGGAGGCGGGATCTATGCAGATCCACTGCCCCAGTAGATTCTACAGATCCCGCCGCGTAAGGGCGCGGGAGAAAAAGCAACGGCCAGGCTGAACTCGGCCAAGCGAAACTCCGCCAGGCTGAACTCGGCCAACTGAAATCGGCCAAGCTGAACTCGGCCTGGGCCGAACTCAACTTGGCCGAATTTGGCCAGGCCGTGGTCAGCCAGCTGAGTTCAGCATGGCCGAGTTCAGCTGTCCGAGTTCAGTCTGGCCAAGGAAAAAGGAAAACTCGCCAAAGGCTCAACCGAACCACTTCCCTGATTCTAGCCTTCATCAAAACAACTGCTGTATCTGTGCCGGGAATGATGGGGGAGCGATAAGGAGAAGAAGAATGGGAGGAACGAAAGGCCTTGTCGATTACGGCCCCCCGCCAGTTGCAAGGTAGTGCTGACTCGGGGGAGGGAGCAGGATGATGATGATGATGATGATGATGATGATGATGATGATGATGATGATGATGATGATCTCCCGCTCGCGCGCTAGCGAGCTGTCTCCGAGCGCGGCCGCGGCTCGCGCGCGCGGGGCGGCCCAAAATGGGCAGGCCCGTCCCGCGCGCTCGTGCCGGGGCGCCGCGCGTCAGGCGGGGGAGACCGCCTGCTCGCCGACGACGGCGAGGCAGCGCCCATCAGCCTTAGATTGGGAGAGGAGGGAGGGGGGCAGAGAAGCTGCGGAGACAGCAGGAGCTTGCTCACAGAGAATAGAAGAGGCATTCTCCCGCTCGCGCGCTAGCGAGCTGTCTCCGAGCGCGGCCGCGGCTCGCGCGCGCGGGGCGGCCCAAAATGGGCAGGCCCGTCCCGCGCGCTCGTGCCGGGGCGCCGCGCGTCAGGCGGGGGAGACCGCCTGCTCGCCGACGACGGCGAGGCAGCCATACCCGTGCTCAAGGACCTTGCGAAGTGACAAGGTTTCGGCGGGCGGCCGCAAGTAGGGCAGGCCAAGCGGCGGGGCCGACTTGGAGAAATGAAGCGACAAGGCGGTCGCTGGCGGTGGCGAAGAACAGGATCCGCGCCCGTGCGGGCTCGGGCAGCGCAGCAAGAACTGTGGAAGCGGCGGCGGCTTGCAGGTAGCGCTCAGCACTGGAAGCCTGACGCCAACGCCCCCGCCAGAAGACGCGAGGGACGTCTTCCGTAGCGATATAGAAGTCTGTTGCGCCAGAGCCCCGCAGACATGCGGGCGTCAGGTTGAGCCCCTGACCCGCTTTGGCAAGAGGGACGCCCAGGGCCGAAAGCAAATGATTCCACCGAGTACGGAAGCCGCTCGCACCGAAAGGGGCGAGAGGATCGGTGGAAGCCAACCGCCCAAACACTTGATTCAGAATCTTCACCGTGCCCCGATCGGAGCAGCGAGCATGCTGCGTCGGGTACGTTCTCCTGGTCTTTGGAACAAGAATCGAAAGAAAAGCATCCCCTTCAACTTCGAGGCGGTCGCAAGGAAGCGACAAGTCACAGCGGCGTGACGCCAGCAGCTCGCCAGGCCTGAGGAACATCGTAAAGCCCATGAGCAGCAAGGCCGCCATCACAGGCCAGTCCCAGGCGAAACAGAGACCGACCATAGCGCGCAGCAGAGCGCGAGGTAAGGGCGGGCGGAGCTTTGGCGGCTCCGCGAGCTTCCATTGTTTCGCTACGTCCCAAGCTTCTGTTAGAAAGGCCTTCCAATGCGGATGAGCGCTCTGGATTCCCAAGATGGCATGAACCAGAATATAATGAGGGAAACCTGCATCATGAAGCCACACGCCGAAGGTCGCGAGGAAGCGGGCGAGAAGTAGCCCGCTACGGTAAAGAGTGGCGGGCGGCACGCCAGTGTGTTCTGCTAACCACAGTTCGAACGCATCAATCGATCTCGAGCGACGATCGAGATACGCGGAGGCGAGGTGAGAATCGCGCACGAAGGGAGTGCGCGGAGGGCGAGCGGGCGCGGAAGGCGCAGCCCGACTAAGCCCTTGGCCTGCGGTCGGCGCCGCGGCTCCCAGAGAGATGCAGAGGCCGCAGACGCACCACAGGATGAGCGCAGGGCGGCCAGGGCTGGGAGAGCTGATCAGCGTGGCGGCCCTCCTGCTCCTGGACGCGTAGAAGGGCGGAACGAGGGTGTCCCGCCCGTCGGTCTCGAACCCCGACGCCTCCGCCAGCATCGCCCGCGCCGAGGTGAAGGATCCGCCCATGTTACGGTGAGCACGGCGAGCCCCTGCTTCGATGTCGGCGGGCAGAGCGTCCCCTCCCTCGAGGGTCGCCCAGTCAAAGGGCGGGCGCGGCTCGGCGCGCGCAGCTGCGGCCGATTCGGCGAGCTCGGAACGAGCTGCCGAGGACGTGAGGCCCGAATGATGTGGAACGGGCACCACCTCCGCGAACGCGTCGAGGATCTCGGACGGAGGGGAATGAGATCCCCACAGCGCTGCTGGGATGGCGCCGTGACCGTCCTGCACGTGGTACAGAAGGTCGAAAAGGCAGGCCAACTTGCCCGCGCGCCTCCTGTGCTCGATCTTTGAGCCGAGCCCGATGCCACGGATGGCGCCCGCCCCCATGGCTTGGAGGTCAGCGCCCGCGGGGATAGCCTCGGGCTCGACGGCGGCCACGTAAGGATGCAACCACGAGGCTTCGTCGATCGGCTCGGCGCCGCCTGTCTGAAACAGGCGCTTATAGGCGTGCAAGGCCTGCAGGAGGCAGTGCAGGTCATCTCTGCCCTCGGGCTCGGCGGCCCCTGCGGGTGCGAAAGACCTCAGCCACGACGCCGCGCTCTGGAAGGCAGCTTGCCAGGCGGGTCCCCACCTCACCACTGTGACCTTCTCACCGCCGAGGTTGAGACGCCACGCTAGGGCGGTGGCGGCCCCTGGAGGCAAGGGCTGCTCAACGGCCGCGGAGGCCGTGCGCCGCGCTGCGAAGGCTGCAGCCGCGGCGCTCCCAGCGTCGCCGCTGTGGGAGCCGCTGGGATGCAGCTCGTGCCCTGAATCTCGGCCAGGCGCGGGGCCGCTCGAAGACCCCCTTTCCTCGGCGGCACGCCCTCCGCCCTGCGGGGCCGCAACAGCATCGCTGGAGGAGCGCGTGCCTACCGAAGACGGAGGGGCCTGAGCAGCGGAGTCCGCGCGGGAGCTGCCTGCGTGGGCGTCGCCCGAGCTCGCACCATGGCGGGACGTGGCTGGCCGCTGCGCAGTAGCGGGGCTCGGGCGCCGCTTCGGAGCGACTCGAGGGGAGCGCACCTCGCGACGCCGAGGCGACGTCGCCTGACGCGAAGGCGCGCGAGAGGAGCCGCGCGCGACGGCCCGACTAAGCCCCTGGCCTGCGGTCGACGCGCGGGATCGCGACGCCGCACGCCCACCAGAGTGGTGAGGGGGCGGCGGCGGCGGCGGGGGCACGGGCCGCGGAGTCTCGGAGCCTAGACGCGTGCCGCGGCCCCGAGAGCGACTGCGAGCCGAGGCCCGAGCGGCGGGCGGAGAGGCCCCCGAGCGGCGAGGGAAAGCCGCCTGCAGGCGGCGGAGGACCTCGGGGTTCAGGCCCGCCACGACGCGCTCGAGGTCCATCGAGGAGTCTGCGAGGGCACTCAGCACGACGTCCTCGAGCTCCGTCGGAGAGTCCTCGTCGCACGCGGGCTCCGCTCTCGAGCGGCTGCGAACGCTCGCGGGCGGGGACCCGTCAGGAGTGTGCGGGCCCTCCGATGCCTCCCCCGCAGGCGGCTCCGACGGCTCCTCGGGCGAGATCGGGCCGTCGACGGGAGGCGACGAGCAGCCCCCCGAGGGAGAGGTGCGGTCGGTCCCGTACGGGTTTGGAGACCGCGTACGGCTGCGGGCAGGGCTGCGGCTCCGCGGTGGGGAGCCCACTCCCGCGGCGGAGCTGGGGCGTGCCGCGCCTGCCCAGCGGCGCGCATTGGCAGTGCGACGCGCCCTGCGGCCAGGCGCCGTGGCGGCCCCCCCCTCAGGGGCGGGGGGCGCCGCCATCGAAGCCCGCCGCTGCCTGGCGGCGCGCCTGGTGCGCGCGGCGCCCGTGCGCGAGGCGGAGTGCGGCGCGTGACCACCGCGGTTGGGCTGGTCCTCGACCGCTTCATCCCGCGGGCCCAGGCGGGCGCGGACCGCGCGCCGCTCACGACGGCTGAAGCTGGACGCAGGGTCGTCGGCGGGCCTTGCCAAGGCGCGCGGGTCCTCAGCCTCCACCTCGGCCAAGGAGCGGCCAGTGGACGACGCGGGTGCGTCCCCAGCACGAGCGGCACGTTCTGCGATGGCGAGGCCCGTCGAGACCTCAGCGTTGTGCAGGACGGCGCGCAAGGTCTTGCGCCAATCCCGACCCAGCTGGACGGGAGCAGTGCGCGGCAAGCCCGCGGCCTCTCGACTGGCGGCCTCGCGCACGCGTCGGAAGTAGGCGCGATCGGCCATCCCTTCCGCGAGCTCGGCACGAGCGACGGCACGCTCTCCTTCGCCGCGTGCAGGAGCCTGCACCGTGCGCCTGGTGGCGTCGGCACGCGCGGTGCGGAGTGCGTCGAGCTCCACGCGGCCGCGCGACACGGCGGAGACGAGGGTGGCATCCGACTCAGCCGCCCGCGTCGCGAGGGCAGACGAAACCCCGCCCCTCGGGAGAGGCGCGCCCGAGGCGGGGAGGGCAGCCCGAGGGGCCAGCTCGGCGCTCGCAAGGGCGACCCGCGAGGAGACCGCCTCTTCGAGCGCCTGAAGGGCCATGGTCGACCCTGGAGCCAGCTTGCCCTTGCGGGCGCCCTTTCCTGCCGCCTTGGCCCGGGCGTAGGCGCGGGCGGCAGGACCGTCGCCGCCCGTGCTAGGAACATCGGGCGGCGCGGCGGCCTGCGAGACGGCCTGGAGCAACACTGACTTGGCGTCACAGAGCTGCTTCCACTTCAGCGCGCGGGCTGCTCGCTCGTCGGCGCCCAGGTGCGCGGGAGTCCTGTCTGGATGGTAGACTAGGGACTGGCGCCTGAAGGCGGCCTCAATTGTGCCGCGCGAGGCCCCGTCCACTACGCCAAGCAGTTGGCGAGAGGCGCTCACCCTGGCCGCTCGCTGGAAGGTGCGGGGGGTAGCTGCAGAGGCCCCCTTTGGCGCTTCCCGCGAGCCGACGCGCGACGAGCCCACCCCGATAGCAGGCGGAGGGGCCGCCGCGGCCTTGGAGCGGAGGGCCAGTGGCGGAGCACGCTTGGCGGCCTGGGGAGCCGATCCTGCGCTGGCGGCGCCAGGGTCGGGGCCGGGCGAGCCGCCCTCCGCGGAGGCAGACGCTTTTGGCGTGGCGTCTGCAGAGGACGCGAGAGGCCGTTCGCTGTCAGCGAAGAGCGCGTTGCGAGGCCCGCGACGCTCTCCGCTGGCGAGAGCAGCTTCAATGCTGCTCTCGGCGGCGCCCGAGGGGTCAGGTGCCTCCCCCTGGGCGCCGTCGCTGGCGGCGTCGGCGGTCATCCCCGCGCCCTCCGAGGGGGGGGGGGCGGCCGCCCAGCGGTGGCTGAGCAGCCCCTCGGGGCCTCGAGCCACAAGCTGCGCAACAAATCGGCCCCAGAGACAAGTAGGGAATGACGAGCGGGAGTCGGCGTACGCAATGCAATCAAAGCGAGTAAATTCTCCTCTCTCTGCTTCAACTAACCAGGCGGGAGGGTCACGGGACGGGGGCCTCACCGCACGGTTCCGCGTGGGGTCGTCGGCCCTGTGCACGTCCGTAGGCACGTACATGCCTCCCATATATAAACCTCCTCCTATCACATAGGGCAAAGTGGTCGAAAGAACGTGAGATAGACCAGGAGAGCTACTGCGCCCGTGAGCGGTCGCGCCCAAAGCCACTTTTGAATCCAAGAGAACGGGGATACGAGAGTCAGGGAGGCGAATACAGCAGTACTTGCACAAGCTCTTATACACCGTTGTCTCAAGGATATTGATGTGACGGGGCATGCGAAACTCCCATTTGTACGCGAGCCGAAAGCGCAGCGCCTCTGATAGCTCGGTGACCCAACGCGGCGCGACGGGGGGCTCAATAGACGGGAGCCCCAGGTCGCGATGCAGTTGGGTGAGCTCAGGGCCCAAGGGCACGCCGCGGCTGAGTACGGCGAGGAGGCTCCGATTGTGCAGGATCGTGTGCCACCCCCCGTGCTCCGATCTGCGCCACAGCTCGGCGGAGAGCTGCGGGCTGATAGGAGCGCGGACAACGCCCCCCCAGCCGAGAGACGCGTCCGCACCGAACACCTCGGGGCAAGGCTGCGCCCGAAGGTCGGTTATAGCCGTAAAGGCTAAAAAGGTGCAGGCCAAAAGCTCGTCGCGAACAGAAGGAGGCAAGTCGTATTCAATGCCCTCCTCGGTCGCCAGGCGCGACAGGAAGTTGTAGACGTGCGTGAAAATGGCGAGCATCGGACGGCGATAGAGGAACACCTGGACCCAGCAGCCCACAAGAGAGGCTAACAGGGAGCGTGTGGTGATGCCGAGGTAGATTTGGATCAGGGTCAGCCTGCACAAGGCCACCGTCCGCACTAAGGGAGCGCAGACGATGCCTATGCGCCCTTCCACCTCGGCGCCCACCACCACCTTGTGCGTTTCGCCGCGCGCGCGCTTGCCTGATGCTGAATCAGGCCCACGCGCGGGTAGCCTGCATCGCAGGCGGCGAAGACCTCACGATCACGACGACAGGGGTCGTCGGGGCGAGGAGCGGAGCCATGCCACGAGAGCTTCTGAAAACCTGTATGGTCATCAATATTCAGCATCTCGACAAACGGGCCCCGCGGGAAGGGCGAGCGGTGGACAACCTGCTCGTGAGGCCGCAAGGCCCCGAAGCTGTGCAAGACGCCTTCATGTGCAGAGTTGGCAATCTCCACCGCCATGTTGTCGCCCATCGCTAGAGCATTGAGGCAAGGCGCGACGTCCACACCTTCGAGCTCGGGGCGCCAGGCTCGAAAGGCCTTGAAGCGGGATGATGGCAGACGAACGCGAAGGGCGTTACGCCTGGCGCGCGCGGGAGGAACGCGGAAAGTGTAGTAAAACTCCCGTGGGTCGTCGCAAGAAACTGCCAGCCACTCCCCAGGCGCCAGACCCAAACGGCACAGCAGGAAACCCTGGCCAAGGCGCTGGGTGCTGGATGAGATTGAGGCACAGCGGCTGTTCACGACCGTTGGGTTCAGGATCAGCCTGTCGTAGTCGCTGTCCTTCGGTACCCTGAAAGCTCCGCAGGCTTCATCCCAGGCGAGGTCCGAAGCAGGAGTCAGGTACAGGGCGCCGCAGGCATCCCACTTCTGGAGCAGGGCCCACAGCTCGGCGCGGTCCATATGGACACGCGCCCCCTTTTGGCCAGCAGGCCACTCTGACGCCGGGAGCCGCATCTCCTCTGGATTGATGAACGCTTCGCGGACTCGAGCGTCAGAGAGAAATGGAATGGGATCAAACACTGGCGAATAATCCCACTTAATGCGAGACGCCCTGACTTTTAAATCGAAGGGCTCGACCTGGGTGGAGTCCCAAGCCGCCGCAGACGCCAGCGAACCAGGCACGGAAGGAGCGCTGGTCGGGCAGTGCCGCATGGGGGCGGGCACGGAAGAAGAGGAGGTGAAGGAGGCCTCCAAAGCTGCAACATGGGTGGCCAGGCCATGGAGCGAGACCTCAGTAGAGTCGAACTTGGCGAAGGCTCGACCTAAGTCGCTCTTGCCACCACGGGCGAGGCGAACTGCGATCCGACACAACCGTTCGATACGGGTGCGGACGCCCTCCTGGCAGGGCGAGACCGTGGCACGGACGCGAGCCTCGGCGGGAGCGAGGCTAGGATGACCCAAAGTGAGCCAGTTCAACGCAATAACAGAATACTGCGCGAGCGTCCGCGCCGCGCGCCGCAATCTCCAGCGCTCCCTGCGCCTCGCCGACAAGCCGTCAGGCGGGGGACCAAGAGGTGGAGCAGGCGGGCACGGCCAAGGATCGCGGGGAGGCGGCCCCAAAAGGTACGGGTCGTCCCGGTCCATTGCACGCATAGATGAGCGGGAGAAAGATCCAAGAGAACATCGAGCACCCATCCCAACCTGGGACAGCGCTGCCGCCCAGTGGGTGATATCAATGTTCGCACCTGGAAACAGGCGCAGCAAGGCAGACAAGTCAGCGACAAATGGCGCGACGTTGGCAAGAGCAGCAGGGGTGCTTGAAGGAGAACAAGCACCAGCAAGAACACCAACCTCAGGGGCTGCAGGCCCCATGGGGGGAGCGCTCGACTGAGGCAGGTGACGGCCAAAATGGCCGAATGGATCCGAGGGGCGGTTCGGAGCAGAGCGAGGGGCGTGGTGGCGGAACGTACTCCTCCCTGCGGGGCCGCAACAGCATCGCTGGAGGAGCGCATTCCTACCCTCACGCCCTCGCTGCGCCCAAACACGCCTAGCAGCCGTAGCAGCGTCGGTGCAGACTGTCTGCGGCGGCGCACCCCGGCCACGCGAAGGCCCCCCCTCCAAGAAGGCGGGCGCCAAGGGCATCTTCAGTCCTTCTTGGGCACCGCCTTCGGGGCCTTGGGAGCACCCTGAGACTTGAAGGGGGGCTTTGAGACCTTGGGCTGCTTGGGCTGATGAGGTGGATGCTTGGGGAGCGCGACGGCGCGCTCGGCGTCGAGGCGCGCCCGAAATGCTTGCAGCTCCTTCATGTATTCGCCCTGCGCCGACAGCCAGCGAGGATCCACTAGGGGTGAAAACGGGGTCTGGGCCTCGCGCTCCGTGTGACGACTGGTCACGCGACACGGGGGAGGCTCCAGCCCCGTGAGGAACCAAGCGGCCTCGAGGTAGCCGCGGTCCCCCGCCAACTGGTCGATGAACATGCACTGGCAAGTCAGCAAGGTCTGGACCCTCTCGGGGTTGCCCTCCTCGCAGGCCCGCCACAGCTCGGCGCTGAGGAAGGCAAAATGCGTCAACAACTCGTGCGTCGACGGCTGAGCCCCGAGGGGGCTGTGCTCGCGAAAGTACTGATGCATGGCCATGGGGGTCACGGCGCTGACTTCCACGCCCAGAACGCGGGCCAAATTCTCCCTCATCAGTCCTCGCACGTCGGGGCCGTGCTGCATCAGCGCTTGCTGCCACTCGCGCCTCCGAGCGATTCCCCCCATCTGAGCCGATGCGTGCGCGGGGTCGCCCGAGGTCGCGGGCGGAGTTTGAGCTTGGTCGCTCAGGGTCCCCAGAAGCGGGTGGAAGGCTGGGCGATGGCCCCGCCCCTGCTGCAAGGAAAGGGACTGGTGCAGGCACTGAAGCATGAGGCTGAAGTCCGTCGGATTGGCCGCAAGGGGCGGCTCTAACCCGTCGGCGCCGCCCACCTCGGCAAAGCCGTCGACCGCAGCGGGATAGGCTAGCCCAGGCGGCGGCGGGGGGCCCATCGGTCCGAAAGCGGACGAAGGGGCCCGAGGGACAGCAGAAGAGCGCGCCTTCTCCCACGCCGAGACCAGCGCGGAGGTGGGTCCCTTGGGGCGCGCGGAGACCCGATGAGGGGCCACGGGTGCGTGGGACAAGACGGCCTCGATCCCCGCAGGATCCAGCCCGAGGCGCGCCGCCTCGTCGCTGAAAAGCTGAGGCACCTCGGGCCGAGCGCTCTGGGCAGCCGGAGCGGGGCCCAGCGGTTCGGGTCCGCCGACCATCGTGGAGGCCGCGTGGGCTGCAAGCAAGGCGCGCATTTCGGCAGCTACCTCGGCGCGGGTCATGGGAGCCCCGTCGTCCAGAGACGCCGCAGGAGCGCCAGGAGCAATCGGAGCAGGACCCGCGACCCGTGGCGGCGCGGCGGCGCCAGCGCGCTTGGCGGGCGGGCCGCGCGGCGCTCCAGCGACCGCGGGGGCTCGCGCACTTGGGGCCGCGCGGTCGGCTTCCCCGTCGGCCGCGAACCCCTCGGGCTCCTCCATCTCGTCGGCAGAGTGGTAGGGGGTAGCCCGATCGGCCCCTGGGAGAGGCTCTTCCCCTGCGGTAGGCGGGGCGCCGTGCAAACGAGCGTAGCCCTCGCGAAGCACCCGAACCCCCGAAGGATGCGGCCAATAGACGCGGCTGCGCACCTCGGCGAAGGGAACGATGCCTGCGTCGTCGCCGACCTCTAGAGGGTACAGCGACTCGAGCTCGAGCTCGGCAACCTCGATATCTATAACGAGGACGGATGCGGTAGTGGCGAGCGGCCGTGAAGCGGCCCCCTGGAGCTGGACGTCCACTAGCTGGAAGGGGCCTATCATCCCAGCAAAGCCATCCGCCTCGGCAGCCTCGAGCTCCGCTGTAGAGCGAAAGGCACCAGGCAGGGCCAGCAGGATGCCCCCTTCTCGAGAGGCGAGGGGGATAGCCGCCCAGCTGGTGTCGCCGTCGTCTAGGCGCCATCGTGCGTAGTCGCGCGCCGTGGGCGCAGCGAAAGGGTAGAGCTCGGGCCAAAGGGGCCCTCCGCCAACTGGTGGCAGCTCCGCCATCAGTGGGCGCCGCCGTGGACGCCGCCGCCCGCACGCTGGGCGTCTGCCCGCTCGAGCGCTTGAGGTCGAGGCGGAGCCCCGTAGGCCAGCGCTCGCGCCGCACGGCGGTCCTGCTCAGGTGAAGCAGAAACCGCGCCGCGCGGCCAGGCGGAGGGCCAGAGCCTCCGCCACACGTACGGGCCCAGCAGCCCGAGGCAGCAGCCCGCGCAGGCGCTGCAGGCGGCCGTCACCCAGAGGAGGGCGGCGACCGTGCTGAGCAGCCAGGGAGAGACCCCGCCGCTCAGGTCCACCGCCAGCCCGAGGCAGACGGTGGGGCAGGTGGAACCCGCCGAAGGGAGAGGGCAGGAGGCCCCCTCGCCCTCGGACGAGTCCGCCTGCAGGATGGACCAGGCAGGAGCTGGAGGCCCCTGGTCCTGAAGCACAGAGAGGGGGGCAGCCACGAGCCGCTCGTAGAGCGCGGCCCGCAGCCCCCTGAACAAAATCTCCCCAGCGCCCTGGAGAGCCGCTTGTGCGACCGCCTGCATAAGGCGCCCGCACGCGCGGCCGACGGGGGGCACTTGGGCAGAGAAGCTGCGGAGACAGCAGGAGCTTGCTCACAGAGAATAGAAGAGGCATGATGATGATGATGATGATGATGATGATGATGATGATGAAGACGAGGACGAGAGGAGGAGAGAGGAGGAAGAGAAGGAGGAAGACGAGGAGGAGGAGGAAGAGGAGGAGCAGGAGGAATGGGAGGAGGATGAGGAGGAGGCGAAGGAGGAGGAGGAGGAGGAGGGGAGGTGGAGGAGGAGGCGGCAGCGGCGAATCGGTGTCGGGTCGAGCAGCCACGTCTCCAAGGGCCTCGGAGGACGTGCAACCTACCGCGCACTTTGAAAGCGAAAAAACGGAGGAGGAGGGAGGAGGAGGAGGAGGAGGAGGAGGAGGAGGAGGAGGGGGAGGAGGAGGAGGAGGAGGAGGAGCAGGAGGAGGAGGAGGAGGAGGAGGAGGAGGAGGAGGAGGAGCAGGAGGAGGAGGAAGAGAAGGAACAGCCGCCTCGGACGGCCAACTGGGAGGACGGGGCAGCCCTGCGCCCATCGCTGGCTGCGGAACCTGGGTCACGAGCTCGCAGGCGGCAGGCCGCGCCAGCACCAGGAGAAGGAAGGAGCGCGTCAAGCAGGCACTGGCCAGGAGGGAACGGCTGCGGCTCCTTGGGGCAGCGGCCGGCGGCAAGGCGCGCCACCTCATCCGCTCGGGGCTCACGCCTGCCGCGGCACACGGCGATGGGGTCAGCGGGGTCAGCGACGCCGTGCAGGCGCCGCTCCGCAATCTCGCTGGCGAGCTCGCCGGTGCCAAGCCCATCGCCAGCCTCACCATGGCCCTCGCGCTGCAGTCCGCCATGCTGTGCGACCCGATGTACGAAGCTACCGCGGCCATCGCCACACGATGGGCCAGCCTGATTTTGGAACGTCGCGGCGAACTGGGTCCAGTGCAGCGCGCGTGGATGCTCGTCGACTCCGAACTCCGAGCCTGCTTGGTCGCGGGCCCACGGGCCGCTCGGTGCCGTCTGGCCCACCATGCACAGGATCGGGCGGCGCGTGCTGGCAGCGCACCTGCTTGAAGACGTTCTGGGGCACCGCATCTCCCACATCACGGAAGCTCCTCGTGATGTTCGGACACGGCTCATTCGAGGGCGCGCAGCGATGGCAGTCTCGGCGCGGAGCTGCGCACCTGCAAGAGCAGCAAGACGAGACCGTTCGGGGTCGGGCTGCGCGTTCCTGCACCAGCGGCCCCAAGGCCCCGCAATCGACTGCTGCCCGCGGCGCCCTCAGCGTTCTCTGGGCAGGCGGCGGCTGGCCTCGTGAGAAGCGTCACTCCACACTTCAACTGAAACATGCAATGGTTATCGGGCAGGGGGGCTCAGCCACATTTTTTTAGCCAGGCGAATTCAACAACCACAACACCAACACCAACACCAACAGCACCACCACCACAACCAACAACAACAATAACAACAACGACAACAACAACAACAGCAACGACACCACCACCACCACCACCAACAACAACAACACTGATTCTAAAGCTGTTCGCTCTTACTTTCCCGCGTGCCATTCAAAACGAGTTCCCCACACCCTCGATACCCGTCCTTTGTGTCTTCGATCACACCCCCTTTGGGGGGATTATTTCTCTTTGCGGGGGGCGGCGGGCTTAGACGCTTAGACAGGCGGGCAAACCTGAACGGGCGGACAATCCTTCGTGGGCGTACATGTGCCCGCCATTGCAATTGGTGTGGGCCCTGCAAAAAAGATGAGGGGGAGAACGAGGGAGAGTGGGAGGGAGGGAGGGTGAGGGACGAAGGACGAGAAAAAACGTCAGGAGAGAAGGAGCGTAGAGGGGGGCGGTTGATTAGAGGCAGAGAGAGAGAGAGAGAGAGAAGAGAGAGAGAGAAACAAAACAAAACAAATACAGATGAGAGAGGTAGAGAGAGAGAGAGATGGGAGAGCGAAAAAGAAAGAGGGAGAAGGAATGCAGGAGAGGGGAGGGAGAAGGGAGGAGGGAGAGGAGGGAGAGGGGATAGGGCAGAGAGGTGTAAGGATGATGGACGAGAGGAGGGAGAGAAAACGAACGAGAGGAGGGAGGAGGGAGAAGGAGAAAGTGCAGGAAGGTAAGAGCGTGAACGTTCGAAGAAATCCTAAGCGAAAGCGCCGTTCCTGAAGGAAGTCCCGGGCGGGAGCCCACGACGGGCGGGCGATCCCCTGACGGGCGGGTCGGGCGGGTGGGACATTCAAGCGGGATGCCTGAGTATGGCCAGAGCGCGATTACTAAGTAAATTGTAACGGCGTCCTTGGCGCAGCGTGCTTCCTGAGCGTCGAATGCGCGATTTCTGAATGAATTGCATGGAAGTCACAGGCGAGAGCGCAATTCCGGGGTTCTCTGGCGGGAGCGGGGGTCTTGATTAAATTGCGAGGAAGTATTGATTCAACTGCGAGGCGGTCTAAAGCGGGAGCGCCGTTCCTGAGTAAATTGTGAGGAAGTGGCAGATGGGAGCGGGGGTCCTAACTAAATTGCGAGGAAGCCACAAGCGGGAGCACCGATCCTAAGTAAATTGTAAGGAAGTCTCAGGAGCGGGGGTTCTGAGTAAATTTTGAGGAAGTCTCAGGCGGGAGCCGTTGTTATTGTAATCCGCGGGGCCAGGGGCACAGTTTGAGCACAAAGACTTTCCCTGTCAAGACACAGGGTGCGAACGTCGAGGGGCACACTTTGATAACGAAAAAACAGTATGCACTGGTGAGGGGGATCAACAAGAATTATTCTTCAAAGACGGAACTTCAACAACCACAACAAAAACCAAAACCAACAGCAACAACACCAACACAAACAACAAAAGCAGCAACACCAACACAAACACCATCAACAACAACAACGACGACGACGACAACAGCACCAACAAGTTTGAGACTGCTAGTTCTTATCTGCGCGCGTGCCATTCATCACGTATACCCCGAACCCTCGATACCCGCCCTCTTCGTCTTCGATCGTTCCCTCTTGTAAGTATATATCTCTTACCTGCAACGTGCATGTCGTGCAGCTCCTACGGCAGGGGAAGAGGGGACGGATGGACAAAAGGGACAAGGGGGAGGGAGAAGGATGAAGCGCGAGAAATAGAGAGAGAGAGAGAGAGTAGCAGAAGGTGGGCTAGGAGCAGAATACACGTGGCAGAACCAGAAAAAGCAGATCGGGTGGGTAGACCCTAACGGGCGGGTCGGGGAGGCGGGTTCAGGCGGCAGGGTCGAGCAGGCGGGTTGAAGCGTGCATCCTGCATGACTCGCGAGTCTGGAGCGATAGCACAATTCCCAAGCGAGACAGGTCGAAGCGAGAAGTGTCTGAATACATTGTGAGGAAGTCCCACGCGAGACCGCGATTTCTGCATACATTGTGAGGACGTCCCACGCGAAATCGCGATTTGGGACTGAAGGTCTCAGGCGGGAGCCGTTGTTGTTGCAACTCGGGGGCCGGGGGGCCAATTCTGAGACCCAAGTTGTTCCTGGATAGAACAACAAAGTGCGAGCCCCGAGGGGGGGCCAACAAAAATTCTGATTCCGTAGTGAGGGTTTTGCAAGAGCAAGAACAGCACACATAACAATTCTCACACTATTCGCTTTTATCTGTTCGCGCGCCATTCAACACGTTTATCCTAAGCCCTCGTACCCCCCTTGGCCCTTGGGGCATATTTTCCATACCTGCCGCGTGTAGTTGGCGCAGCCCCGAAAACAGGGAAGGCAGGGAGGAATGAAGAGACAAGGGGGGAGGGAAAAGGATTGGGTACGAGAAGGATTTGCAAGAGGAGGGTCAGCAGCAAAAACACAAACGGCAGAACCAGATGGGCGCGCCGGGCGGGCGGACCCGAACGGGCAAGTCGGGCGGGCGGGTTGAAGCGTGCATCCTGCATGAATCGCGAGTCTGGAGCGATAGCGCAATTCTCAAGCGAGACAGGTCGAAGCGAGAAGTGTCTGAGTCAATTGTGAGGAAGTCCCACGCGAGACCGCGATGTCTGCATACATTGTGAGGACGTCCCGCGCGAGATCGAGTGCGAGCCCCGAGGGGGGGCCAACAATAATTCTTATTCCGTAGTGAGGGTTCAGCAAGAGCAAGAACAGCACACATAACAATTCTCACACTATTCGCTTTTATCTGTTCGCGCGCCATTCAACACGTTTATCCTAAGCCCTCGTACCCCCCTTGGCCCTTGGGGTTGATCGAGAGAGCGTGATCCACCGCCGCTTTACTGTGGAAAATTGCCAACCTTTTTCTCCGGAACCCGGGGTCTCCCCCCCCCCCCTTCGAAAATCCCCCCCCCCCTGCCGGAACCCCCCCCCCCCCCCCCCCCCCTCTCCCCCGGCAAAACCCCCCCCCTCCCCTAACCCCCCCCCCCCCCCCCCCTCCCGCTCGAAAACCGGGGGGGGGGTCACTACCGTTCGAACCCCCCCCCCCCCCCCCCCCTCCGGATCCGGATCCGGAAAACCGGGGGGGGTCACTACCGGTTCGAACCCCCCCCCCCCCCCCCCCCCCCCCCTACTCACCCTACTCACCGCCAGCAAACGACTCCCGGTCCCCACCACCGTCCGCATCACATCCCCCACTGGTGTTCCCAGCACCACTGTCCTCACCACCGCTGTCCCCACTGGTTCCACCACCGCCCCTACTGTCCCCACCAGTGGCCCCACCACTGTCGCACTGTCCCCGCTGTCCCCAGAACTGTTCCCACCACGGTTCCACTCTCCCCACTGTCTCCACGGCCCCAACCACTGCCCGACTATCCCCACTGTCCCCACTGTCCCACTGACTCCTCCGCTGTCCCACTGAGCTGTCCCACTGTTCCCACCACTGTCCCCACTGTCCCCACCACTGTCCCCACTGTACCTCTGTCCCATTGTCCCACCGCCGTCCTCGCCACCGCTTTCACCACTGTCCCCACCACCATTGTACCCTCCACTGTCCCACTGTTTCCACCTCGTTCCCATTGTCCCCACACCACTGTCCCCACCACCACCGTCACCACCACTGTCCACTGTCCCCCTCTGTTCCCACCATTGTCCCCACCACTGTCCCCACCACTACCGTCCCCACAGCTGTCCCACTGTCCCCACCACTGTCCCGCTATCCCCTCACCACTGTCCCCACCACTACCGTCCCCACCACTGTCCCACTGTCCCCCCACTGTCCCCACCACTGTCCCGCTGTCCCCTCACCACTGTCCCCACCAACACCGTCCCCACCACTGTCCGCACCCCCACTCGGTTTTCGAGGGGGGGGGGGGGGGTTCGAACCGGTAGTGACCCCCCCCCCTTTTCATGATGAGCTGGGGGGGGGGGGAGGGGTTCGAACCGGTAGTGACCCCCCCCCGGTTTTCCGGAGGGGGGGGGGGGAGGGGTTCGAACCGGTAGTGACCCCCCCCGGTTTTCCGCCAGCAGCGGTAGAACACGCTCTTTCATATCTTCCATACCTGCCGCGTGTAGTTGGCGCAGCCCCGAAAACAGGGGAAGGCAGGGAGGAGTGAAGAGACAAGAGGGGAGGGAAAAGGATGGGGTACGATAAGGATTTGCAGGAGGAGGGTCAGCAGCAAGAACACAAACGGCAGAACCAGATGGGCGCGCCGGGTGGGCGGACCCGAACGGGCAAATCGGGCGGGCGGGACCAGACAGCCAGTTCGAGCGGGCGGGTCGCTGAAGCATCAACCCA
Organism: Prorocentrum cordatum; assembly: GCA_963575745.1. Classification (NCBI taxonomy): domain Eukaryota; class Dinophyceae; order Prorocentrales; family Prorocentraceae; genus Prorocentrum; species Prorocentrum cordatum. Next base: position 192,077 of record CAUYUJ010017493.1, on the reverse strand, counting down.
TCAACCCATCATGATGGAAATGCCATACGATCGCGCGATTCCCGAGTATGTCGCTTGGGAGTCCAATGCGAGAGCGTGATTCGTGACTCTTGGGGGCACGGCGCATCGATACATTGCGAGGAAGTACAACGCGAGAGCGCGATTCCTGCATGCATTCTGAAGATGTCCCAAGCGAGAGCGCGATTTTGACATGAAATTGTGAGGACGCATCAGGCGAGAGCCGTGGTTATTGTAAAGGGGGGGGGCAGGGGCACAATTTGGTGGCCAGTGGCATTCTCTTGTTACAAAGGGTGCGCGCTCTGGGAGGAGCACTTTAAGCGAACCGTGCACTTATCAAAGGGGATCAACAATAATGGCTTTTAAGAAATGAGAATTCAAGAATACCAAAAACACCAACAACAACAACAAACACAACAACAATTGGGCGGGTAGACCATAACGGGCGGGCCATGAAGGCAGGTCCAGGCAGCCGGGTCGAGAAGGCGTGTTGCTGAAGCGTGAATGCTGGAGGAAAACTGGAGAGCTCAAGCGATACCGCGATTTTCAAGTAAATCGTGAGAAAGGCCAAAGCCAGAGCGTGATTCCTGAGTGCCGAGGGCGCGGCGCCTGAAGAAATTACGAGGAAGACCCACGCGAAACCGCGATTCTTGCATACATTGCGAAGACGTCCCGCGCGAGAGCGCGATGTGGGCATACATTGTGAGGTCTTACCAGGCGGGAGCCGCTGTTTTTGTAAAACGGGGGCCAGGGGCACAACTTGGTGACACCTGACGCTCCCTTGCGAGCCCCGGGAGAAAGAATTGACTTGCCAAATACAGTTGCTACCTGGCAGGGGGCTCAACATGCAATTTTAACAGCAATAACAACAGCAACAGCAACGGCAACTGCAACAACACCAACGCCAGCACCGCCAACAACAACAACAACCACAACCACACAAACACAACAACAACGACAGTAACCGCAACGGCAACTGCAGCATGTACCACAACAACAGTAGCACCAGCATTAACAACGACAACACTACTACTACTACTACTACTACAACGACTACTACTACTACATAAACAACAACAGCAACAACGACAGCAGCACCAACAATCATTTTAACACTGGTCGCTCTGATCTGCCCTCGTGCCTTCAACACGTGTGTCCCAAGCCCTCGATACCCGCCCTCTTCCTCTTCGATCGTACACCCTTGGGGGTATATCTTTCTTACCTGCAGCGAGTATTTCGTGCAACCCCTAAGGCAAGGGATAGAGGACGGATGAAAGGAAGGGACAAGGGGGAGGGAGGATGGAACACAAGAGGAGGGAGTGGCAGTCAGGGGGCTAGGAGCAGAAAACACGTGGCAGAACCAGACGGGCAGATCGGGCGGGTAGACCCTAACGTGCGGGTCGGGAACGGGCCCAGGCGGCCAGGTCGAGCAGGCGGGTTGCTGAAGCTTGCGTCCTGCATGCATCGCGAGGAAGTCCCTAACGATAGCGCGATTCCCACATGAATCGTGAGAAAATCGGCAGCGAGAACGTGATTTCCGAATGTCGAGGGCGTGGCATTTGAATACATTGCGAGGAAGTCCCACGCGAGACCGCGATTCCTGCATATTTTGTAAGGAAATCTGAGGGCCAGAGGCGCAGCTTAGTGAGACCAAACTTTCCCTTGTAAACCAAGGTGCGAACCTCGGAGGAAACACTTGAATTGAAGAATGCAACGGTTACCGTGGAAGGGGGATCAACAACAACTATTCTTTGGAAGTAAGAAAACCACAGCAACACCAAAACCAACACTAACAACAACACCAACAACAGCATAATCAACAACAGCACCAACAACAACACCAACAACAAAATCACCAACAACAGCAACCACACCAACAACAGTAACAACAGCAACAGCAAACGCAACACCAACATAATCAAGCAAGTAACAATACCAACAGACACAGCACCACCACCAATAATAACAATAATAACACACAGACGAAAACAAGCACAGCCACAAACACACACAGGCAAACACACAAAACAACCACACACACACACGCGCGCGCGCGCAAAAACACACACGCACACACACACACCCACACACCCACACACACCCACACACACCCACACACACACACACACACACACGCGCGCGCGCACAACACACACACACAAGTTTCGGTGGGGGTGGAGAAGCCACTCGCACAGTGATCCAGCACGTCCCACCGAACGCCACTGTAAGCGAGGCACCCAGAAACGCCCTGGGGGCCAGACGGTGGAAACAGGGGAAGACGCCATGAGAAGGGGGGAAGACGCCGGGCCCTCACGGGGCAATGGCGGGGGGCGGTGGGCAGCGGGCAGCGGCGGCAAACGGGCGCCAGCGGGAAGGGCCCCACAGGGCATATCCGCACGCACGCGCACACGTACACAGCGCCGCGGCCAGCTGCTGTGCTGCGGCGCTCTGCGACATGACGCTCGGCTCTGCGCCCCGGCGGAACGCGAGGCTGCTTCACCATCCCTCCTCTTCCTGAAATGTCAGGGCCTCGGCGACCCTCTCGTACAGGCTGCGGCGGACGAGCTCGGCGATAAGGGACGTCTCCCGGTCGGGCCCTGCCTGCAGACAGACGGGGGGGGGCTGCCCGGTCGGACGGGGACGAACAAAAAAAGGAGGGAGGCGGGAGACGGTCAATTCTCTCCCTCTCCCCTCTTGAAGTCCCTGTAGATCTGGCTGGGGCCCTGTGGACCACCCCAGGGACCACGACAAAATGTTCCTCCTCCCTCTGCCTCCCCACCAGAAGCCCATGCCCCTTCCCCCCCCCCCACACACCCACTCCAACTCCATCTGCCGCACCTTGGAGACGTGCCATTTCTTCCCCAACCATCCTGGCTGCTCCTCCTCACTCCTCCTCGCTCCTCGTCGCTCCTCCTCTTTCTCCTCCTCCTCCTCCCCCTCCTCCTCCTCCTCCTCGTCTTCCTCCTCCTCCTCCTCTTCCCTCCTCCTCTTACTCCCTCCCTCCCTCCCTGCCTGTCTTCCTCCCTGGGACCATCACGACGGCGGCAGAACTGGAAAAGCAGCAACACAACATCGGAGCCGAACAACAAAAACGTCCCTGCCAATTCTCCAAGGCCCACTGAGATCCCCCTTCGATGGTAATTCATGGGAACCTCCCATACCATCGTGTTGGATCTTGCGACTCGACGCTTATCGGCACTACTCGACGCTAAGTCGACGCTAATCGACGCTAAATCGGCTCAGTCCCATCGACTAACAGACGCTAATCGACGCCAGCACACTCTGAGAAGGGAAAAGCCAGAATATACCAAACTCCCACGATTTGCAAATGAACCCCTCCATGCTGAACCCCTCCATGAGGACCCAGCATAAAATCGGCAAGTCGGATCGGCGATCGAAATAAATCGGATCGGCGGAAATCAGCAGCCGAGTCGGGAGATGCCGAATCGGCGGACATTGGCAGGATAAAAAAACGGCCTCCATTGAGACATCGGAATCCAAGTCAGAACCCGAAGTCGCATCGGATGAGAATCGAAAGCCGTCGAAATCCAATCGAATCGGATCGGAGGAATCCAAAAGAAGAACACCCGCCATAAACAGAACTTTTGGCGCTGCGCCACGGGCGGCGCCGGTGGCGCCGCCAGGGGGGCCAGTTCGACATTTGGAGCATCTACAAAAGTAAAACGAAGACTAATAAGTCCAACAGCATCAGGAGCTCTCGCTCCAACAGCCTGAGATCGGCTTTTTCCTCGAGCCATGGCCACTCTGCAACTCTTCTTGGCAAATAGTTAGGTTTCCAACTTGCTCTCGGCGCAGATCCAAGAAATCCGCGCGGAGCGCCCAAAGTTTCCTGTTCACGGCGGTGGTTCGCCCTCGCGGAGGCGAGGCGAGCCCTGCCCCATCGTCAGACGATCGCGTTCCACTACTCGCAAATGGCCCGGGGTTGCCACGAGAATTTACGTCAAAGCAGACAGGTGTTTGTCGGACGTTTGCGAGTAGGCACTTTGCGAGCAGTGGAACGCGCCCTGCCCGCATCGTGCGCTGCGGCCTCCTCGGCCCGCCGCGGCCGGGGCCCCTCGCGCTCGCCGCGGGGCGGCGACGCCCCTCGGCTGGGCGAGGCAGCGCCGCGCGCGGGCGACGACGCCCAGTCCGCGCCCCAGGGGGGCGCCTGGACCTTGCCAGGGGAGGGGGGGGAGTTCGCACACCAAGACGCCTCGTCGTCGTCGTCGTCCTCCTCCTCCTTCTCCACCCTCTGCCTCATGTATAAATGCACAGTCGGGCCTGGGACGAAAGAAACCTGTTTCGAGCACACGAGACCCGCCGCTGGCCAAGACACACAGAACATCCAAGGGTACCCAAACCCAGAATGGACAAAAACGAAGCCAATCGGTTCGTCCTCAGCATTTCTGATCCTGACCGTGGAACCCGAAACCCGAACCTTGGACAGGGCGCTTCGCCTGAGACTTCCTCACCATTTCGGATCCTGGAGCTTCAAACTTGCAACAGTGTTATGGGTGGAAGCGTGTTCAACATGTGGCTCTCGCATCAACGCTGCGCACATTCGTTTCAAAAGTTCGCACGAGCTTCACGGATGGAGAGAGAGCCACTTTCAAAATGTGGCTGTCGCCTCAACGCCACGCACATTCGCCTTGAAAACAAGAGCGTCACGGATGGAAGGCGGACCATGTTCAAAATGTGGCTCTGTCAAGGCGCCAGGCGCGTTCGTTCCAAAAGTTTGCACAAGTTTCACTGGTGGAGTGTGGATCCATTTCAAAATGTGGCTCTCGCCTCAGCGCCGCGCACATGAACATTAGGCAGGCGCTGATGTGCGCCCGGGGGGGTGCCGCGCACATGAACATTAACAACTGCCAACACTTTCAAGGATTCTGATTGTCGAAGTCCCAGACATTACGTTTTGGTGCGATTTCGGATTGCCACAACGCGACAATTACATTGACTTGCAATGATGAAATGCCCGGATCGGCGTTCCGTTAAGATTCTGGACCGTAACGTTGATTCGCGGCGTTGAAATCCCAAGTATGGTGTTTTGGTATAGTTGCAGATTTTCATACGGTTGTCTTCCCACTTCCCGCAGTGAAAATAAATCCTTGTAGGGACCTTTGGAAATGGAGCTTGGAGGGAGGGTTTCTTGCAACATCATGGATGAGTCTTGGATTTACACTGGTCCTCTTCCTCTTCCTCCTCCTCCTCCTACTCCTCCTCCTCTTTCTTCTCCTCCCCTGCGCGCGCGGGAATGCGCGCGCTGGAGAAAGAGACCAGGCAATCATTCAGTAAGGAGGTGAAGACTTGGACCGGGGGGGTTAGAAGCGAGAATCGAGGAGGGGACAAAGCCGGCAGGACACCCAGCCCCCAATCCGCGCCCCATGTCGACACATGGACCTCTCGGTGAGGGATGGGGGATGGGGAACGGAAGGCTGGAGGGCTCCCAACCCGCACCCCATGTGGACGCCTGGACCTTTTTCGTGGAGGGGGGGGGGGCCAGACGCAGCAGGCCCAGACCACTGGCGCCTCGAACAAAATCGGGGCGGCCGGGTGGTCGTCACCGTTGGCGTCCCGGGGCCCGCTTCGGCCTGTACAGAGGCCCCTGCGGAGCCCCTGTAGACTCCAGACCTGCAAATGGCAGCTCGAAGTGAAGCGCTGGTCCCGGGGAAGTGATCTGTGCCCCTGACGGAATGCGTTGCGCAAGAAAGTCGGACGTCGCGGGGGGGGGCATGGGGGCCGCTCGTCGCGCTCCATGCAGCAAGCCACGTGGGGCGACAGTGCTGACGGTCGCAGCGGCCGTGGGGGCATCTCCGGGGGCGGAGCAGGGTCATCCCGGTCGCCCCGTCGAGGTAGGAACGGGGTGGGGGGGGCGGGATGGGAGGAGGGGCGAGGGGGGATGGAGGGAGAAGGGGACAAAGAAGGGAGGGGAGGAGAAGCGGAGGTTGGGAGAGCGGAAACGGGACGGACTGTGGAGGGGGGACAACGTACGCGTGGCAAGAAGTAAGCCGCCCCGGCCTCCCATGTCGCAGCTGAAATCGCGACAGCCGCGCTCGCCCTGGCAACTGGCGCCAAAAGTCTCGAAATGCCCTCAGAGGTCCTGGAGGTCTCCAAAGGTTCCCGCAATTCCGAGGTTGAGCAGGGACCGAATATCCCAGTATCCCTCAGGCCTAACTCGAATTGCCTTTATCCCACGAGCCCTCTCAGCTGAGGTTTAGGGCGTTTCTCCTTCCATCTTCTCCTCCTTCCCCTTCGGGGAAGGGGTCACCACACCCCCTCCGTTCCTCCCCCTGGGTCTGGACGGGGGGGGTCGTGGGCAGTTAGAGCGTCCAAGATGGCCTCAGCGAAAAAACATACAAAATATGTGTTAGTAATGGGCGGGCAGGGCTCATTCTCTCCAATTGGTTGACCGATCACATCCAAGATGGCCCCAAGACAGCCAGAAAACTCCTAAGAGAGCCCCAATAAGCGAGGAAGGTGCCCCAAGAGGATCCTAAAAGTCCCCCGAGGTCCCCAAGAGCCCCCCAAGCGGCCCCGGAGAGGCCCCAAGGGGCACCCAAGACGCTCCAAGAGGCCTCATGAGGGTCCTCGCAAAAGGCTCCAAACCGCCCCAATACACCTCGAAGAATTCAGAGCAGCTCCGCCAGGCATCGTGTCCTGATGGGCTGGCGGGGATACTTGTTTTTTTGGTACGCGGGCGCGCGAAACGGGTCGAACGCAGGACGAGCAGGGGGCCTGCGGGGATACTTTTGGTCAACGGCCTCGCGAAGCGGGTCAGAAGGCGTCCAAACTCTAGCCGGGCCACGACTAGGCAGCAAAAAGCGGAAAACATGCGGGGATACGCGAAGCGTTAATAATAATACTGCAGCGGTGATCTTACATGATGATTACGTCGGTGTGTTGAAACAAGCCTGTCTCAGCCACAGTTGTTCGAATACAACGTTGATTGATTCATTATTTTGAAAATGTACCTCTGTTCAGACCGTGGCGCTTTGTCACTTCAGAATAGGCCCCCGGGGCCTGCGGCATCCTCCGCAAGTTTACAGATGGATGTCTCGCCGCCAAAAATTTGTCAAAAACGCCCAAGAACCGGCACCCAGACGTGTTTCGGGCCCCAACCCAAAATTTCGAGGAGAGCCTAAAAGACACCATGACGTTGAAAATACACTTCTACACGGGCCCAAACAGTCCTGACAAGACCATAGCCCTGGATGCCAAGGATTACATGTACATAGTTTGGAAGGTCAAGGTACGCAGATCGGCCTGACACAAAAGACCTGGGACAGAGCCAGGGGTCGATGTCTCCAGAGCCCCGGCGACACGATTTGTTCGTCGCGCCGAAGGTCTGAACGTGAGGAGGAGGGTCTGGCCCAACTTTGTGGCACGTGGCAGCGTCGGCTTGGCGTCCAGACGAATATCAGGAAGCATACGAGACCTATGTTGCTTCACATCAGCAATTTGGCCCCTGTTGACTTTTTTTTTGTTCAAAATAATATATTGGGATGAAACGCTGCCGCTGGATATATCGAGCACAGTTGATCACAACACAAACGCTCCTGCGATCCCCGCCAAAATGGCAAGAAATGGTAAGCTCAGATCCGCATGGCTACATTGCAACCGAACCGCTTGACCACCATCTCGACCGAACTGGCGGAATTCGACCACGCGTCCGACAAAATGCGTTCGACGAGGGATGCGCTGCACAATGCCCCGGCCACGGGCAGCGCTACAAGGGAAAGCGGGCCCTTCGATGTGTCACTTTCAGCGCCCGTGAAAGTGACACCTCCCAGGGCCCACTTAAAGAGCACCAGAAAGGCTCCAAGAAGGCCCCGAGAAGGCCCCAGGGCGGCACCAAGAGGGCTCCCAGAGGGACCCAAGAGAGGCCCCAAGAAGGGCCCAAGAGGGCCCTCCGCGGTGTCACTTTCAACGCCCGTGAAAATGACACCTCCCAGGGCCCACTTAGGGCCTCAGAAAAGCTCTAAGAAGGCCCCGAAAGGGCCATAGAGAGCCGCCCTGGGTTCAACTCCGCGTGGCGGAGTTGGAAGCGATAACTTCAATACCCTACTGGAGGCCTCTTAGGGGCCCTAAGACGGCACTGAAGAACCCCATCGGGGCTTTTTCAAAGGCAGAGGAGGGCGCAAAAAGGGGCCTCAGTGAGCCCCTGGTCTAACTCCACCTGGCGGAATTGGAAGCGATATCGCCCGGCGCCTTCATGGAGCCGCTCGGAGCTTCCAAGACGGCTCCAGAAGGCCCCAGGAGGGCCCCAAGAGGATCGAACGACGATTCCTGGAAGTGCACCAGTGAGACCCTTGTTGACCTCCGCCTGGCGGAGTTGGAAGCGACAATTTCCAGTGCCCTCTTGGGGCCTCTGGGGGGGCCCTCAGAAAGCTTTGGGGAGCACAGTGAAGGCCTTCGCAGGGCCGCGTGAGAGCCGTACCAGGGCCGCATGTGTGCGCGGATGGGGGCGACGAGTGCTGACGCTGACGAATATGAGAATGATGAGGGCGATCAAGGCTGGCCCGAAACAAATCCTGGCGCCATTGCAGGCCGCCGATTATCGGCCACGCCGCCAGGACGACGCCAAGCAACAAAACGACACCAACCAACAAACCGACACCAACCAACAAACCAACAAATCGACACCGGCCAACAAAAGGACACCAAGCAACAAAACGACACCAAGCAACAAAACGACACCAACCAACGAAACGACACCAACCAACAAAACGGCACGAATCAACAAAACGGCACTGACCAACCAAACGACAAATCACTTCACGACACCAATGAACAACGCGAAATCCACCGACCGCCAACCAAACATAAAATCAACCGACACAACGAAACCAACCCATAGAGCCAGACCAACCACTGGATTCGTGAGTCGGGGTAGTCATGGAAGTGAGCCGCTGCAGCCCGCGGAAGCCATTAACAGTGACCAGAGCACCGCAATGCAGCAACGTCCCCGGGCGGCGGCGGGAGTCTTGGATCTCCCGCGGGACTGGAGCGTAGCGAGTTCGTCCTGGGTCCGGTTTAGTGAAGTGAAGAATTTCGGGGTGCTTGCATGGCAAAAACCTTCACTTCACTAATCTGGGGCCCCTGGAGCCCCAGGGCGTTTCAGGTCCCCTCGCTGTCTGGGTAGTCCAGGGGGCGCAGTGGCGGCTTACCAGAGGCCCTGTTCCCTAGCCTCACTTGCTTTCACCCGTGGTGCTCGACGGCCGTCTCGGAGCTGTCTTGTGGCGGTCTGGGGCAATCCCGAAGCCTCTTGGAGCCATCCCAAGGCCCCAAGGCGCCACCAATGGGGGCCCCAAGAGAGCTCCCAGAGGGCGTCGAAAGGCCTACAACAGATTGCACGTTCGCGCGAATTCTTCGTACCACTTTGGGGGGTCCCTCTTGGGGCCCTCGGGGAACGTTCTTGGGGCCCTCCGAGGGCCCACTGGGGCCCCGGGAAGGCCCCAAGAACGCTCCCAGAGGGCCCCAAGAATGCTCCAAGAGGGCCCCAAGAGGACCCCCACAAGTGACCAAAACTATTTGCATGAGGGTGCAACTTACTCGGCGCCTCTTGGGGCGCTCTTGGAGCCGTGCTGGGCGCCACTCGTGGACGACATGGGCTGGGCGACGGCATGTGGACCCTGTCGCTTGGGCCATCGGGGGTGCTCCCCAATGGGGCCACGAAGCTTGTGAGCGTATGACGGAATGGGCTGGGCGGCGGCCTGTGGGCCCTGCCTGTGGGGCCGTCGGTGTAGCTCCCCGTGGGGCCACGAAGCGTGTGAAACGTATGCCGAAATATGCTGGGCGGCGGCCTGGGAAACCTGCCGCTGGGACCTTTTTTTGGTGGAGCTGCCTATAGGGGCACGAAATGTTTGAGGGTGTCATCAATGTGGCCTGGGCGACGGCATGTGGACCTTGCCGCCGGGACCTCCGATGAGCTCCTCATGGGGACACGAAGCGTCTGAGGGGCGTGCCGACATGGGCTGGGCGGCGCACTAAGGACCCTGCCGATGGGGCCTTCGGTGGAGCACCTCACAAGGCCACGAGACTTGCGGGGGATGTGGCGAAGCAGAGACGCGGGGGAACAAGGGGGGTGTTTTGATGATGTTGATGAAGATGGTGGTGGTATTGATGATGGAGACGGCGAGAATGCTGATGATGCTGATGATGATGGCGATGGCGACGATGACGATGGACGATGACGACGGAGACACGCGGAGAGCAGGGGCAGATACGCGAAGAGGGAGGACGAGGGAGGGGGCCGGAAGGAATGACGCGGGGCGGTGTCTCTTCAAAACGAAGAACCAACACTGCAATATGGTAGGAAATTTCTGGACGACCCCCCCCGTGGCGCGGTCAATGTCCGCGACAGCATCGCTGGCACTACGAACGAAATGATCGAACTCTTCCTGCGACGTTACCCGCGGGGTGGATCAGCCAGGGATGGGGGTCGAAACCGCCCCAGCGCAAAGCAAATGTACAATCCTGAGAAACCCCAGCCCACATCAACCGATCCGCAACAAGCACGCAAGCCTTTGACGACCCCAACGCACGTGACACCGCATAACGCGACGCGCCATCGAAAACGTTCGACGCGCGGCCTCGGAGTGACATCGGGCTTCATGGAACGTCGAATGGAAACCATGAAAAACCGCCCTGTGGGCTCCGAGACCCAAAATTACTGATGTGAAGGATTTCGGCTCGTCGAGAAGCAAGGAAACCAGAAGTGGGGGAGGAGGAGGGTCTGGATTACGGATCGATCAGCTAAGCCTCTGGCACCAACAATCCCTCGACGCGGCCGCGCCGCCCCTGACCACGACGCCTGTCGCGCACACCACCCCGCAAGCGAGCGAGGGCGCGCACGTGATTGGAGATGAGCGGGTGCGCGATGGAAATTATGAATCGCTGCGCCAGACAGGTCCTGGAGGAATGACGACGAACATGGTGCGGGCCCACGCTTCGGAACTCAGCGAGACCCAAATCAATAAACACGAGGTCCTCCCGGCGAAGACAATATCCGCGAAGCAAACTCTGCTGCCGATGCGAGTGTGATCCCAAGCCTTACATGGTCACGGATACGACAGGGCTGTTGTTTTACCTGCTCCGTTTGCAGATTGTGTGCCGTAGCTGGCGCAATTCTTCATGACCCCGATGCAAATTTCATTGTTCCCGCCCTGGTTCTGGCTCCAGCCCCAGAATCATGTGATATCACCGTCTCCGGAAATAGTTTTCACATTCAAGAAGAGACTTCTTGTTTACCGTTTTAACCCTCCACGAGACAATTTCTTGACCGCGCCTAAAAAACGGCTCTCTTCAAGTTGGCGGGCGCCCGGTATAAGCCAAAGACCCCTACGTCCAGAAGTGACGTGCTGCACGGAGGCAGGTAGCGGAGCGGAGAGGAGCCCTAATGCAACGTACCCCGTGCAGTCAGTTATTGCAGACTTGCTACATTGTGCCCTAATTCCTCTCGCTTCACGGTGTCCATGTCTGGTGCACGAAGAACTGGGCGTTTGAGTGGTTTGCCCTGCTCGTCTGCCGCGCTGTTGTTCTGCCGCGTCTGTCTGCCAGCCCTGGGGCGCTGGCGGCGCCACGAGGGGCGTATGCGCCCTCCCCGTTTCAACGCCGGGGCGAGCATGCGAATGTCCACGAGAGCAATGGGCAGTCACCGCGTGAAAGCAATGAGCACAGCAACAGCGCGCCATTCGTGTACAGGTCCGCGGGCCTCTTGTGGTTCCTGGGGGCCGTTTGGGGGTGGGGTATTTTTGGAGTGTGTTTCATTTTTCGTCGGAAATCCCCTGTAGGGGGACAGGCCCGCCCGACATAACTCGCCCTCCTGATCCTCGTCCTCCTCCTCCTCCTCCTCCTCTGGGAGCAGCCTTCCGTCCAGGGCCACTCCCGGCTCTGAGCGCGCGGGCGCGCCGCCGCGCGTCGCGGAGACGCGCAGCGGCGCGCAGGCTCTCAGCCAGCTCGATGCTGCAGCGATTGTGCTGATTGGGCAGGGACCGACCGTCCCAGCATTCCCAACAAGGGCTCCCAACTTCGCGCTTCGCGCTGCGCGAAGTGCGAAGAACTTCACGCTCTCGCGCCGCCTCCCAAGGGGAGAAGAGGAGGGTGAGGAGGAATCGGAGCCGAACCACGAAGCGCGAATAACTTCGCGCTCTCGAGGGAGCCCTTGCCCACGAGGCCTGCTGAGTCTTCATAGTATGAAGCCCAGGTGTTAAAACAGAGCGGCGTCATCCAGAAGTGGTCTAAGAAGATCTCGCGCAAGCCACAAAAGGTTCCAAGAAGATTGTTGGGTGGGCCTAGACAATTCGCCACGACGCTTCGCCACTACTTGAGCTGAGACCATTACCTGTTCTGTATCGCTTTCTCTCTCCCTCTCTCTCTCTCTCTCCCTCTCTCTCTCTCTGGGCGGCCTCATCCCTGTAGTAGCCGATGCCCTTGGAGCCGCTCTGGAACTTGTAGCCGAGCTTCCTCCCACGGAAAGACGTGGCAGCTATGAACGCCGGCATCTCCTGCAACTTGAGGCGCATGGCAGTCTTTTGCTGCGCCTCCTTGGCCTCGACAGGGAGTCGCCGCGACACTTGAGATGAACAGCCCCTCACTGTTTCGCACCTTCCTCACTCTCTCACTCTCTTTCGTCATGTTCTGATTCCTCTCGCTCGATCGTTCTATTTCAGACTCTCTCACTCTATCACTCTCTATCTCTCTCTCGCTCTCCCTCTCTGTGCGCTTTCTCTGTCTGTACCGCTCTCGCTATAGCCCCCCCCTCTTTCCAGACACCTTGGTATATGTACATCTATATGTGTATATATAGATGCTCTGTAAAGAGTCTGGATAAACGATTCTAGGACCTCCAAATGGCTGCAAATACCCAAATCCACACAACTTCGTCTTGCACACTTGTCCAGCACACTCCGAACTAGCACAGGTAACCCGGGTGCCAGCATACACACACAACCATACAATTCGCCTGGAGAAGTCCTGAGGGTTGCACAAACATACAAGCACACACATCGACTTACGACATCATGAGAAGGTGGCAAGGGCACAGATGTGTTCATGTTCTATGTTCGGCACCATCCCGTTATGCCTTCTTCACCTAACGCTCCCGGCAATCCGCCTCCGTCGACCTCCTCCTCCTCCTCCTCCTCGCTTGTCCCACTCCTCGTTCCTTCCCAATCTGATCTAAACTTGATCCCTGAACGGTGGCCTCGAAAACAAAACGCTGGTACGATAAGTAAGTTTGTTGTGACACGCGTGTGCCGACATGTGCACCTGCACATTTTTCAATCACCCACAATCAACAGCTCCAACTGAATGTTGCTTTCTTTATACAAACCTCTGATGGGAACTGGACGAGGGAGGCTGTGGGAGTAAGCAGTGCTAGAAATCTGCAGACCCACAGACAGTTACAACAGCCCCCATGAACCCGAAAGGGCTCCCACAAGGCCGCCCACGAGGCCACCACAAAAACAGCAAGACGATCTGCAACAAAAGCTGATGAAGATGAGGCAAAGCCAGCGACAACGAACTACGCGCAGGCAGCGCGACGAGAACAAACAAACACTACATACCAATTGGAAGCCGCGCATCTCATCTGTCCCGTGCCACCGAGATAGACTCAACATCTTAGCCAAGTAGAGATGTCGGCCGTCATCGCTGGATCATGGCCACCACGCTCCATCTCCCTCTCTCGCTCCTCCTGTCTGCTTCGCTGTCTCTCTCTCTCTCTCTATGTTTTAATGTTTTCTCTCTCTCTCTCTCTGTTTCTCTTTCTCTCTTAAAAAATATGTATATGTAGAGTGCAGCGGCAACGGCTTCCGGAAATCCATCCGACCGATAAACCGATCAACCGATAAAAACTAATCGGTTGAACGGTTTGCAAACCGATCAACCGAAAAACCTATATAATTTGATCGGTTTATCGGTGGATCGGTCGCTCAACCGAAAAAAACGATAATCTTCGTGTGCGAACATAGAGGCGATTGCTGGCGCGCCCCCCTCTCTTCGTCGGTTTATCGATTTATCGGTTTATCGGTTCATCGGTTGACTGGCTGGTCTGAGACCGCTGGGGGGGAACCTGTGGAGGCGATCCTTGTGCCGCATATCGGTTTATCGGTTTATCGGGTTATCGGCTGGTTGTCAGTCCCCCGCCACGACGACGACGGCGACGGCGACGGCGTGAGTTTTGCGTTTGGCTCTGGCGCGGACGGCGCACCCCGCTCTGGGGCGGCTCGGTTTGATCAGCCTGAGTCTCTGGTGCGGACGGAGCCCCGCAGGGGTCCGAGCATCTCCCGCCGAGCGCGATGCTTTGCGCGGGTAGTGCAGGGCCTGCGAGGGTCTCAGGCGACAGCGGCCGAACCAACTTGGGGCAGGGCATATGCGAGGTCGTTGTCTCAGACGAAAGTGGCCTGAAGAGGTCAGCTATAGGCGTCTCGGAAGCCGCTGTTGCGAGGATGTCGCAGGCGAAAGTGGTCGGACCGCCATGGGGTAGGGCACCTCCGAAGTCAGAAGTGCGAGGGCGCCCCGGGCGAAAGTTGTCTGAACATCGCATCCCGGGGCAGATCGGGGGTCAGACTATTTCAAGGCTGGGCGCATCCCCCCAGGTGAACGAGGCGAGTTTTTGCGCGGGCGGAAATGGCCAGCACAATTTGGGGCAGGGCATATCAGAGGTCAGCGTTGCGAGGATGTCTCAAGATGAGGAAGAGGAAGGTCATGCTGAAGATAATGATGACGATGGCGGCAGCCGCGCGGGAGGTAGAATCTGGCGGGGCAAATTTCGGTGGGGGGCAAAATCTGGCGCGCCATTTTGCGTCGGTCTGGTTCACGTTGCACGAAAGGACGGACGGCGATCGGCTCCAGGAGCAGAGCCTCGACAAGACTCCACTAGAGCCCCGACAAGACTCCGCGAGAGGGGAGGGAGAAAGAGGAAAGGGGGGGAGGAGAGGGGGGGAGGAGAGGGGAAATGCGAAACCCCTAAGCGCAAAGAACGCACTCCCACCTTGGGCCTGATAACGGGAATGTGGCAAGCGCTTGCTAGAATCCATGCCCATGTTGGCCATGAATTGCGCCGCGCCCGTCAAAGCCTTCGTCTCGAACAGCGAGTCGATGAACGCGGCGCAGAGGAACAGCGCGCCGACGCTGCAACCCTCGGGCCCCATCCACGCACCTTTGAAGGAGCTCCAACCGCAAGTGTAGCAAACCCCGCTGATGCGGGGGTCGGGCACGAAGGCTTGCCCCGTCCGGAGGTAGCACTGTTTCAGTTAACCCCCCGCTATCTTCATATCGGCGCGATGGGCAACAGGCAATCCTTGAGCAACAAACTGAACTGGCGCACGGTTGGGATCAAGGCCCAACCACTGCGGCTCAACCACGAGCGCAGAGGAAGCGCTGACACAATCCCTCACATGGGTGGCCCAGCATGGCTTCCCGACTCGCCGGTCGCACAAAGAGCAGACGATGACGTCCCGTTGGTTCAAGGGCCCGGGTGGTTTATCATACGGGCCGCCGTATCATACGGGCCGCCGCGCATGGCTGAGAGTTGCGCCAGGATCCGCAATAGGGCACGCGACGCCAGCAGCTTTCGCCGCAGCTCGCGCCACAGCGATAACCTGATACGGCTAAGACCGAGGAGGGAAGGAGAAGGAGGATGGGGGAGGAGGAGAGGGGAAATGCGGCCCCCCCAAAGCCCAGAGAAGGAGAGGAAGGGGGAGCTGGAGGCACCCCCGCCAAAGCGCCGTAGAAACCGAAAACGTCCTAGCCCGAAATGCCCCGCCAGATTTTGCTTCCCACAAACCCCGCCCTCCCCCCGCCACTCCTCCCTCCACCCCTCCTTCCCAACTCCAATCCCCCTCCCCCATCCCTATTCCCTCCACCCCATCCATCCCCTCTTTTCTCAAATGCCCCTTCCCGAATCGAATCCAACCCTCCCTCCCTCCATCTCTCCCCCCCGCCCCCCCCCTTTCCAGTTTTTCTTTCTGGATGGGCCTGGGCACTGGGCCTGGGAGCAGAGGAGACAGGAAATTCGAAATTCCCCAATCCGAAAGAGGGAGCGGGGGGGGGGGATGAGACGCGGACCCGGGGTGGGGGACCCACGCAGCCTGGCTATCGCACCAAATGCCCGCCGCCATGCCCTGGTTTTCGCACCGCGCGCGGGCGACGAAATGCCCAGCCAGATTTGGCCTCCGCGCCTCTGGGCACGGAGCGGGCGCGCCCTCAGGCCCTTCGCCCAACCCCCTGGGCCTCAGGAGGAGGGGGGGGGAGGGAAGGGGGGAAGGAAGAAGAGGATAGGGGGAAGATGAAGGGGACGGGGGATGAACATGGGGGAACAGGAGGAGGAGGAGGGGGAGGGGGAGGAGGAGGAGGACAAAGCAGACGGAGCCAATCGCCACCAGCCCAATGCCAGACGGTCGGGGGCAGCTCTCACCACGCGCTCCACGGCGCGGGCAGCTCGCGCCGCTGAGCGAGAATCAAAGGCAGCTCTCGCCGCCCAGGACCCCCCCGTCGCCGCGCTTGCAGCTCTCGCCGCTCAACAGCGCCCGCGCGCGCCAGCGAGACGGCGCAGCTCTCGCCGCGCAAACCGCCTCTTAAAAATGCCCCGGCCGCTCGCACGAGCGACGGGCGGGGGCAGTTCCCGCCGCCGGACCGCTCGCGCCGCTGAGCGAGGATCAAAGGCAGCTCTCGCCGCCCAGGACGCCCCCGTCGCCGCGCTGGCGGCCCCCGCCGCCGGACCGCGCCCGAACCCGCGGGCGTGGCTGCGCGCAGCCCCCGCCAAGCGGCAGGGGTCGGAGCCGAGTCGCCGCTTAGTCGCCGAATACAATAAAGCTTATCCAAGGCCACTTGTCGCCGCCCACGCGCGGCGGCGCCCAGATGCCGAACTCTTCCGACGGCGAGAAAACTATGTCGAGGCCGCCGAGGATTCGGAACGACCTGTGCCCGAGCACAAAGCGCACATGGGAACTCGCAGGCGTTCTGTCAGACTGGTGCAGCGCAGCCACTGCGAACTTGAACACGAATCGCAATTTGCGCAAGCAGCACTGTTCGCGCGACGCACACCCGCGGCTAGAGCAGGTCGCACGCTGCGTCGTACATGCGGAGTGCGCCCACCAGTGTCTGGAAGAAGTAACGGCCGGTGGCACGTGGACCGCGCGCGGCTCACCGGGCGCCGGCCGCTTGGAACGGCAGTAATTCTCATCCCGCTGCACGAACGCGCCCCCACCTTGGGCCAGATAACGGGAATGTGGCAAGCGCCTGCTAGAATCCATGCCCGCGTCGGTCATGAATTGCGCCGCGCCCGTCAAAGCCTTCGTCTCGAACAGCGAGTCGATGAACGCGGCGCAGAGGAACGGCGCGCCGACGCTGCAACCCTCGGGCCCCATCCACGCACCTTTGAAGGAGCTCCAACCGCAAGTGTAGCAAGCCCCGCTGATGTGGGGGTCGGGCACGAAGGCTTGCCCCGTCCGGAGGTAGCACTGTTTCAGTTTATCCCCCGCTATCTTCACATCGGCGCGAAGGGCAACAGGCAGTCCTTGAGCAACAAACTGAACTGGCGCACGGTTGGGATCAAGGCCCAACCACTGCGGCCCAACCGCGAGCGCAGAGGAAGCGCTGACACAATCCCTCACATGGGTGGCCCAGCATGGCTTCCCGACTCGCCGGTCGCACAAAGAGCAGACGATGACGTCCCGTTGGTTTAAAGGCCCGGGTGGTTTATCACACGGGCCGCCGCGCATGGCTGAGAGTTGCGCCAGGATCCGCAATGTGACACGCGACGCCAGCAGCTTTCGCCGCAGCTCGCGCTACAGTGATAACCTGATACGGCTAAGACCGAGGGGGGAAGGAGAAGGAGGATGGGGGAGGAGGAGAGGGGAAATGCGACCCCCCCAAAGCCCAGAGAAGGAGAGGAAGGGGGAGCTGGAGGCACCCCCGCCAAAGCGCCGTAGAAACCGAAAACGTCCTAGCCCGAAATGCCCCGCCAGATGTTGCTTCCCACAAACCCCGCCCTCCCCCCGCCACTCCTCCCTCCATCCCTCCTTCCCAACTCCAATCCCCCCCCCCCGTCCCTATTCCCTCCGCCCCTCCATCCCCTCTTTTCTCAAATGCCCCTTCCCGAATCGAATCCAACCCTCCCTCCCTCCATCTCTCCTTCCCGCCCTCCCCCCTTTCCAGTTTTTCTTTCTGGATGGGCCTGGGCACTGGGCCTGGGAGAGGAGGAGACAGGAAATTCGAAATTCCCCAATCCGAAAGAGGGAGGGGAGGGGAACAAGGGAGGGGAATGGGGGACGGATGTGAGAGTGTGGGCAGGAGGGGAAGAGGGAGGGAGGACGAGCTCCCCAGGAATGGTGGTCAGCTGGAACGCCGAGAAGGGGCTCACGGGGGCCGCGGCCCTGTGCGCGCAGAACCATGGGCGTCGGGGCCAGTGAGGGAGGGGAGGAGAGGGAGGGAGGGAGGATCGGAACGGAGGAGGGAGGAGGAGGAGGAGGAGGGGAGGAGGAGGAGGAGGAGGAGGAGGAGGCGGAGGCGGAGGAGGACTAGGAGGAAGAGGAAGGGGAGGCGGAGGAGACTAGGAGGAAGAGGGGGAGGGAGGACTAGGAGAACCATGGGCGTCGGGGCCAGTGAGGGAGGGAGGGAGGAGAGGGAGGGAGGGAGGGAGGATCGGAACGGAGGAGGGAGGAGGAGGAATAGGGAGGAGGAGGAGGAGGAGGCGGAGGCGGAGGAGGACTAGGAGGAAGAGGAAGGGGAGGACTAGGAGGAAGAGGAGAGATAATTTCGAAGGATTACCCATTGGACAACCACGACAACGCCGGGCCGATAAACCGACCAACCGATAAACTGAAACATCCGGTATACCGATAAACCGATAAACTGATAAAGCCAAGCTGTGCTGAGATTCGGGCACGCATGCGATGGGTCGGTTTAGTGGTTGATCGGTTTATCGGCAGATCGACCGATAAACCGATATAATCATATCGGTTTATCGGTCGATCTTCCGATAAACCGATCAACCGAAATAGTTTATCGGTTGATCGGTTTATCGGTTTGTCGGTTTTATGTTCGTGTCCTGCGGCTGCAATGTATATGTATATATATATATATATACATATATATATGTACATATACACATAGATATAGATACCCTCCAGCCCCCCCAATGGGCCCAAGGCTGCGAAGATGTGTGCGGTCTCCTGTCATGTGTTATGGATTGCCATGTGTTGTTTGGCCTTTTGTCTCTCCAGTCCTGTTTCCTGACTCCTGGTTACTGTCTGCACGGGGGCCCGCCGCGCCACCAAACAGGCAACGGGGGGGGAACCTCAAACACTGGCTGCTCCGGGCCACCCCAGGATTGTGACGCTGCCGCGTGGCCAGAACGGCCCGAAAGGCCTCCAAGATTGCCCGAAGAGGCTCCGACGAGAGCATCAGGAGCCCAAGACGGCTCAAGATGGACCCACCATGTCTCACGATGGCCCCAAGACGGCCCAAGATGCTCCCAAGACGGCCCAAGAGGCCTGCAAGAGGCCTCTCAAGAGGGCCCCACAAAGCAAAAATCCATGAATTTCCTAATGTTTTTTAAGTGTTCGACCTTCTCGCCTTTTCGGCTTTCCGGCGCTCCGAGACGGACCAAAAGGTTCCCAAGATAGCCCCGCGACGCCCCAAGAAGCTCCCATGACGGCCCAAGAGACCCCCAAGACGGCCCCAAGTCTGCCGAAGAGGGCCCCAAGACGGTCCAAGAGGCGCCCCAGACGGTCCAAGAGGGCCCTCATACGGTCCCAGGAGAGGCCCAAGAGGGAGTCCACGAACCGAAAACTCGACCTTTCCGCCAATAGAGGGCCTCAGGAGGCCCCAAGAATGTCCAAAGAGCCCCCGAGACCTTCCCCTCCTCCCCCACCTCCTCCGCCTCCGTCTCCGCCTCCTCCTTCTCCTCCTCCTCCTCTCCTCCTCCTCCTCTCTCATCCCCAACTCTCCCTCCTCCAACTCCCCCTCCTCCTCCTCCTCCTCCTCTTATCCTCCTCCTCCTCCTCCGCCTCCTCCTCCTCTTCCTCCTCCTACCTCCTCCTCCTCCAACTCTCCCTCCTCCTCTCCTCCTCCTGCTCCTCCTCCTCCTCCTTTCCTCTCCTCCTCCTCCTCCCCTCCTCCCCTCGTCCTCCTCACTCCAACTCCCCGCCTCCTCCTCTTCCTCCTCCTTGCCTTCCCCTCTCCTCTCCGCCTCTCCTCCCGCCTCCTCTCCTACTCCTCCTGCTCCTCCTCCTCCTCCCTCGTCCTCCTTCCCTTCTCCCCCTCCTCCTCCTCCGCCTCCTCCTCCTCCTCTTCCTCCTCATCATCATCCTCGTCATCATCCTCCTCCTCGTCCTCCTTCTCCTTCTCCTCATCGTCATCGTCATCGTCATCGTCATCCTGATCCTCATCCACATCCTCATCCTCATCATCAGCATCATCATCATCAGCAGCATCATCATCAGCAGCATCAGCATCAGCATCAGCATCAGCAGCATCAGCATCAGTATCAGCAGCATCAGCATCAGCATCAGCAGCATCATCATCATCATCATCATCAGCAGCAGCAGCAGCAGCAGCAGCAGCATCATCACCCTCCTCTTCCTCGTCCTCCTCCTCCTCCCCCTCCTCCTCCTCCTCCTCCTCCTCCCCGTTCCAATGATTGTTCCCCGGGGCCCGGGAGAGCGGCCCCCGGACGCGCAACACACGCGAATGGAAATCGCTGAGCTTTGGTCAACACGAGCACCCAACCAAGGGAACGCCAAGTATTATCCGCCACCGCGCCTCTGGGCACGTCCTCGAGCTCTTTGCCGGAGCCTCGCAGCCTCAATCCTCACTCCCGCGGAATTTCTCGGGGGGCCCGGGCCCGAAATTCTCAAGTCTCCCAGGGCCTCCGCTGCCCGTCGCTGCCTGTCGCGGTTCGCCGCCTGACTCTTTCGGGTCAACGACGGGTCCGAGACGGACCAAGAAAGCTCCAGGAGGCGTCCAAGATGGCCCATGAGGGCTCCGATGCGCAACAAGATCGTCCCAAAGAGCCCCAAATGCCCTCCCACCTCCTCCTCATCGCCCGCGCTCCCCTCTCTAGTCCTCCTTTGAATCCAACCACCTGAACAAGCAGCCGCGACGCTATCCGCGCAGCCACCCGCAATAGTAATAGGGGGGCGGGTTGCAGAGAACGAAGCCCTTAAGATATATATATATATGTAGAGAGAGAGAGAGACATACATATGTATGTGCACACACATACATATATAGACTATAGACATAAGTAGATATAGATATGTGTCGAACTCTGCGCGGAGTTTGACATGTTCATACCGTGGGCGGCTGAATCCGTGCATATCAATATGTCCGGGTGGAATCCCTCAGCCTCTCACCATGCATACCCATGTCTTTCTCTCACGCAATCAATTCCTACTGGCCCTCGTTGATACATTTCTACGTTTCCCAATCAGTACTTGCACTGAAGATGGTCTTTCGGAACTTGTGAGGGTTTGATGTTGAACCATCCACTCCGGTTTCGTCGGGTGGCCACGTTAGCAAGCTCCAGCGGTCCCAGATCGGCGTCTCTGGGTTACAAGTTTCCTGCTTGCGGCTATGGTTCCTGGTCCAACTGCTCGACAGTACAGTCTGAATAGAGAGGAGATGTTTTGGGACGTCCTGGGCAGCTTGCAGAGAGCTGACAGCAAAAAACTAAAAAACACACAGAAGAGAGTGAGAGGCGAGAGCAGAGGATCCACCATCGTACCAAAACCTCTGTCGAAAGTGCCAGCATTCCCTTCGAACTCTCTGGGTGAAGGACTGTGATACTTGCTTGAACACGCCGGATCCTGAATTCCTGAAATGCCTGGGCGCATGTTGGCATTTGTGGGGTCTCTCGCGCGAGTTCCCCAGAGGCCACAAGACGCCCCAGGACGGCCCTGGAGCGGTCCAAGAGGGGTCTCAGACGGTCCAGGAGGTTTCTAAGAGGGCCCTCGCACAATCATAGAGGACCCAAAGAGGCCCCAAATGAGGCCCACACCATTAACAAAAGAACATGTGTTCCCGAACCGGGGCCACCCTGCATACCGCGGCCGCCAAATTCCCAAGTCCACG
>CAUYUJ010017493.1:160000-162500 GCA_963575745.1 Prorocentrum cordatum | reverse complement strand
GCCCTGGAGCGGTCCAAGAGGGGTCTCAGACGGTCCAGGAGGTTTCTAAGAGGGCCCTCGCACAATCATAGAGGACCCAAAGAGGCCCCAAATGAGGCCCACACCATTAACAAAAGAACATGTGTTCCCGAACCGGGGCCACCCTGCATACCGCGGCCGCCAAATTCCCAAGTCCACGCAGTATGCCGAAGTTTCCGTCCCGCGCCTCGCCCTGCTTCCTGCTACGACTACTACTGCTACGACGACGACGGCAACGACGACGATTGCTACGACGACGACGACTGCGACTACTACAGCAACAACTACTACTACTACAACGACTACTACTACCACTACTACTACTACTACTACTACTACTACTACTACTACTACTACTACTATTACTACTTCCACTACTACTACTACTGCTACTGTGACGACGACTACTACTACTACTACTACTACTACTACTACTATTACTACTACTACTACTACTACAACAACAACTACTACTACTACTACTACTCTTGCTACTACAACTACTACTACTACTACTACTACTACGACTACTACTACTACTACGACTACTACTACTACTACTACTACTACTACTACTACTACGACTACTACTACGACAAGTACTACCACAACTACTACGAGTACTATTTTTACTACTACTACTACTACTACTACTACTACTACTACGACGAGTACTACCACTACGACGACGACTACTACTACTACTACTACTACTACTACTACTACTACTACGACTACGTCTATTACTACGATTTCGCCTACGGCGACTATCACTGCTACTATTATTATTATCATGAGACCACGACGGCTACGACGACGACTACTACTACTACTACTCCTCCTACTACTACTACTACTACTACTACTACTAATACAACTACGACTACGGCTACGGCTGCGACTACATCAACTACGACGACTACTACTACTACGGCGACTACTACTACTACTACTACTACTACTACTACTACTACTAACACTACTACGGCGACTACTACTACTACGACTACGACTGCAACTTTTAAACATACTGCTAACACCTCCAATACAACTCCTGATGCGAGTACACATAATAATACTCACATTGCGGCTACTAAAATTACTGGTACGACTGCAACTGCTTGAACATCTTATCACCAACGCTACTACTGCGACAGCTACTACTACGACGACGACGACCCCTGCTACTACGGCTGCTACGGCTACTACTACTACTACTACTACTACTACTACTACTACTACTACTTCTACTTCTACTACTACTACTACTGCTACTACTACTACTACGCTTACTGTTACTGGTGCTACTCCGACTACTACGGCTACGACTACTACTACTACTACTACTACTACTACTACTACTACGACTATGACGACTACTACTACTACTACTACTACTACTACTACTACTTCACCAATTCTACGATCACTGCTACGACTTCATCCACGGCTGCAACTGCTAAGACTTCTACGCTTAACACTACAACTACTCGTATTACGACTACTACTACTACTACTACTACTGCTACTACTACTACTACTACTACTACTACGACTACGACTACTACTACTACTACTACGACTACGACTACGACTACGACTACGACTACGACGACGACTACTACTACTACTACTACTACTAAAACGAATACTACGACTGCTACTAGCACTACCGCTATTATTGCTACGACTCCTTCTACAACTACTGTTGCTCCGGAACCTACTACTACGAATACGACTGCTACTACTACTACTACTACTGATACTACCACTACAAGTACGACGGCGACTACGACTACTACTACGACTACGACTACCACTAAAATTGTTACTACTACTTACAAAACATTCAATTCGCCTGGAGAAGGCCTGAGGGTTGCACAAACATACAAGCACACACATCGACTTACGACATCATGAGAAGGTGGCAGGGGCACAGATGTGTTCATGTTCTATATTCGGCACCATCCCACTATGCCTCCTTCACCTAACGCTCCCGACAATCCGCCTCCGTCGATCTCCTCCTCCTCCTCCTCCTCGCTTGTCCCACTCCTCGTTCCTTCCCAATCTGATCTAAACTTGATCCCTGAACGGTGGCCTCGAAAACAAAACGCTGGTACGATAAGTAAGTTTGTTGTGACACGCGTGTGCCGACATGTGCACCTGCACATTTTCCAATCACCCACAATCAACAGCTCCAACTGAATGTTGCTTTCTTTCTTTATACAAACCGCTGATGGGAACTGGACGAGGGAGGCTGTGGGAGTAAGCAGTGCTAGAAATCTGCAGACCCACAGACAATTACAAAAGCCCCCATGAACCCGAAAGGGCTCCCACACGGCCGCCCACGAGGCCACCAAAAAAACAGCAAGACGCTCTGCAACAAAAGCTGATGAAGATGAGGCAAAGCCAGCGACAACGAACTACGCGCAGGCAGCGCGACGAGAACAAACAAACACTACATAACAATTGGAAGCCGCGC
>CAUYUJ010017493.1:0-155000 GCA_963575745.1 Prorocentrum cordatum | reverse complement strand
GGGTCTCTCGCGCGAGTTCCCCAGAGGCCACAAGATGCCCCAGGACAGCCCTGGAGCGGTCCAAGAGGGGTCTCAGACGGTCCAGGAGGTTTCTAAGAGGGCCCTCGCACAGTCATAGAGGCCCCAAATGGCCCAAAGTGAGGCCCACACCATCTATTACTGCTACTACGACGACGACGACGACGACGACGACGACGACGACGACGACGACGACGACGACGACGACGACGACGACTACTACTACTACTACTACTACTCCCACTACTATTTCTACTACTACTACTACTACTACTACTACTACTACTACTACTACTACTGTTGCTGCTACTACTCCTACTACTACTACTACTACTGCTACTACTACTTCTACTACGACAAGAACTACCACAACTTCTACGAGTACTACTACTACTACTACGACTACTACTACTACTACTACTACTACTACTACTACGACTACTACTACTACGAGTACCACCACTACGATTACTACTACTACTACTACTACTACTACTACGACTACGTCTGTTACAACGATTTCGCCCACGGCGACTATCACTGCTACTACTACTACTATTATGAGACCACGACGGCTACGACTACTACTACTACTACTACTACTACTACTACTACTGCTACTACTAATACAACTACGACTACGGCTACGGCTGCGACTACACCAACTACGACGACTACTACTACTACGGCGGCGACTACTACTACTACGACTACTACTGATACTACTACTACGGCGACTACTACTACTGATACTACTACTACGACTACAACTTTTACAAGTACTGCTAGCACCTCCAATACAACTCCAAGTACTACTACACATAATAATACTCATATTACGGCTACTACAATTACTAGTACGACTGCGACTGCTTCAACATTTCATTACCAACGCTACCACTGCTACAACTACTACTACGACGACGACGACCCGTACTACTACTACTACTACTACTACTACTACTACTACTACTACTCCTACTACTACTACTACTACTACTACTACTGAGGCTACTACTACTACTTGTACTACTAACTACTACTACTACTACTACTACTACTACTACTACTACTACGCTTACTGTTACTGTTGCTACTCCGACTACTACGGCTACGACTACTACGACTACTACTACTACTACTACTGCTACTACTACTACTACTACTACTACTACTACTTCTACTACTACTACAACGACGACTACTACTACTACTACTACTACTACTACTCCTACTACTTCACCACTTCTACGATCACTGCTACGACTTCATCCACTACTGCAACTATTAAGACTTCCACGCTTAACACTAGAACTACTCGTATTACGACCACTACTACTACTACTACTACTACCACTATTTCGGTGGGCGGCGGGGTTTCCGGAAACCCGGGAACCCCGCCGCCCACCAAAATCAGTCCGGAACCAACTACCGGGAACCCGGGAACCTGGAACGGGGAACCTGGGAACCCGGCCGCCCACCGAAATCGGCCCGGGACTTTCGCCAAATCTTGCAATCTCCGCTAGGACACCTTCAGGGCAAGCAACGATTAAACATACAAACAATCGCGCTATACGTAAAACAACATATAAGTAAGCATCGAGTCTCCGTCATAACAAAACACGCCAAACAATAATCCATACACCACAACATAGCAGAGAGAGAAAAATACATGCCAGTACATAACAGAGGGAAAGGGACAGACACACATAGGAGAAACGCATAATAAAACATTATCAAACATTCTGATCTCAGATATGATCCGCGACCGTGCCTCTGGGCACGGAGTGGGCGTGTCCTCAGGTCCTTTGCCCAATCCCTGGAGCCCCGACCCTCCGCCCTGAGGAGTCTTAAGAGGCTCGGAGCCCAAGGTCTTGGAGCTTGGCGCGGGGCCCATGGGCTCCCCCGAGTCTCCCCGCGTGACTTGTTGGGGCCCAAGAAAGCCTCAAGACGGGCCAAGGGGGCTCCAAGAGGCCGCCGAGTCGCCGAATGATGGTTCCAAGACGCCCAAGATGGCCTCAAGATGGCCGAAGAGGCCTCCAACACGCCCTAAGAAGCTTCCCAGAGGCCTCCCACGAGGGCCCCAAGAGGCAACAATCATGGGTTCCCCCTTGGATAGTTGAAAATTTGAGCGTTCTGGCTCTCGGTTTTCCGACGCTCCAAGACGGTCCAAGAGGGTCCCAAGACGGCGCCACAAAAGGCCCAAGAGAGGGAGCACGAACCGACAATCCGAGCCTTCCGACCCTCAGAAGCCCCCAGAAGGCCACAAGAGGCGCCTCAGAGACCCCAAAACTGCTCCCAAGAGGCCTGTAAACTGCCTCCGAAAGGCCCCCGAGCGGCCTCCCACGAGATCCCAACGAACATCCAATAAGCTTCATACCCACAAACCAGGCACGGTGGCAGGATGGGCCGAATGCCATTAGATCCGCCGCCCCCTGTCGATTTTTCAAAGGGGTGCCGGGCGTGTTAAACCCTCTCGGTTTTGGTTTTGGTTCCTTTTCCTGAAGAACTCCCCCTGGGGCTCCGGCGCGTCCAGCCGGCCACCCGGAAAGGCGCTCAAAAACACATCCGTCGTGCCTCTGTTTCCTCCAGTTGGCCCAAGATGGCGTCCAAGACGGCCACGATGGCCCAGGATGGTCTCCAAGACGTCTCCAGATGGCCTCCAAAACGACTAAGATGGCCCCAAGATGCCTCCAAGACGGCCCACGATGGCCTCAAGATGGTCTACGACGGCCCGACAGGCCCGCAAGATGCCTCAAAGACTGCCCAAAAGCCCTCCAAGACGTCCTCCAGGAAAGCCCGAAAGGGCCAAAATCATTGACTTTCCTTAGGTTTGGGGGGGATGTTGGCATTTGCGCCTTTTCGGCTTTCCCACGGCCCAAGACGGCCCAAGAGGCCACCAAGATCGCCCAATAGGCCCCCAAAAGGGCACCATGACGGCCCAAGTGGCCTCCAAGACGGCCCCAAGAGGGCCCAAAGACGGCCCAAGAGGCCTCCAGGACGCCCAAGATGGCCTCCAAGGCGGCCCCGAAGCGCCCCAAGAGGGCCCCAAGTCGGTCCAGAAAGGCCCTCAAGACGGCTCCCGACGGCGCCAGACGTGCCAGGAACCCACCAAGATGGCCGAAGTTGGCTCGAAGCTGGCCCAAGACGGCCCAAGAGGCCCCCAAGAGGGCCTCCAGGAAGGCCAGAAGAGGGCCAAAACATGGATGTTCCTAAGGGTTTTGACGGATTTTGACATTTGCTTCCTTTCGGCCTTCCGACGGTCTGAGACGGCCCAAGAGCCCCCGAAGATCGCCGAAAGATCGCCCAAGAGGCCTCCAAGATGGCCCCAGAACGGCCCAAGAGGGCCCGCAGACGGCCCCAAGAGGCCCCCAAGACGGCACAGGAGCCTTTAAGACGCCCAAGATGGGCCTCCAAGGCGGCCCTGGAGCATGCCAAGCGAGCCCCAAGTCAGCCCATAGAGGCCCCCCCAAACGGCTTCCGACGGCGTCAGACGGACCAGGAGCCCACCAAGAAGGCCGAACATGGCCCTAAGATGGCCCAAGACGGCCCAAGAGGCCTCCAAGAGGGCCTCCAGGAAGGCCCGAAAAGGCCAAAATCATTGAATTCCAATCGGTTTTTGAAGGATTGTGGCATTTGCTTTGTTTTTGTCTTCCGACGGCCCGAGACGGCCCAAGTGCCCCCAAGGATCGCCCAAGAGGCCGAAGACACGGCCCCCAAGACGTCCCAAGAGGTCTCCAAGACGCTCAAGATGGTCTCCAAGACGGCCCAAGAGCCCTCCAAGACGTCCTCCAAGAAGGCCCGAAAAAGTCACAATGGCCTCCAGACGGCCAAGATGACCTTCAAGATGCCCACGCTTTCCCCGAAGACTTTCCAAACCGATTCGGGGAACACATGGTCTGATAGATTGGCAGGTCTGGCCTCGACGTTCGGCCACATAGGCGCTTCCAAAAAGGCAGGGGGCGGCGGTGATTCGCCGTAGGTGTCTTCGATCCGCCGCCCCCTTTTGATTTATCAAAGGGGTGCCCGGCGTGCCAGACTACATGGCTTTTGGTTTTGGTTCTTTGTCCAAAAGAACTCCCCCTGGGACTTCGGCCCGTCCTGCCGGCCACCCGGAAAGGATCTCAAAACGCGTCCGTCGTGCCTCTGTTTCCTCCAGTTGGCCCAAGATGGCGTCCAAGACGGCCAGGATGGCCCAGGATGGTCTCCAAGACGTCTCCAAGACGGCCCAAGATGGCCTCCAAGACGGCTAAGATGGCCCCAAGATGCCTCCAAGACGGCCCACGATGGCCTCAAGATGGTCTACGACGGCGCAACAGGCCCGCAAGAGGCCTCCAAGACGGCCCAAGAGGCCTCCAAGACGTCCTCCAGGAAGGCCCACAGGGGCCAACATCATTGATTTTCTTTAAGTGTTCGAAGGATTTTGGCACTTCGCCTTTTCGGCTTTCCGACGGCCCAAGACGGCCCAAGATGCCCCCAAGATCGCCCAAAAGGCTCCCAAAAGGGCCCCATGACGGCCCAAGTGGCCTCCAAGACGGCCCCAAGAGGGCCCCAAGACGGCCCAAGAGGCTTCCAACACGCCCAAGATGGCCGCCCAGACGCCCAAGATGGCCTCCAGGACGGCCCCGAAGCGCCCAAAGAGGGCCCCAAGTCGGTCCAGAAAGGCCCCCAAGACGGCTCCCGACGGCGCCAGACGTGCCAGGAACCCACCAAGATGGCCGAAGTTGGCTCGAAGCTGGCCCAAGACGGCCCAAGAAACCCCCAAGAGGGCCTCCGGGAAGGCCACAAGAGGGCCAAAACATGGATGTTCCTAAGGGTTTTGACGGATTTTGACATTTGCTTCCTTTCGGCCTTCCGACGGCCTGAGACGGCCCAAGAGCCCCCGAAGATCGCCGAAAGATCGCCCAAGAGGTCTCCAAGATGGCCCCAGAACGGTCCAAGAGGACTCCAAGACGGCCCCAAGATGCACCAAGACGGCACAGGAGGCCTTTAAGACGCCCAAGATGGGCCTCCAAGGCGGCCCTGGAGCATGCCAAGCGAGTCCCAAGTCGGCCCATAGAGGCCCCCCAAACCGCTTCCGACGGCGTCAGACGGACCAGGCCGAACATGGCCCTAAGATGGCCCAAGACGGCCCAAGAGGCCTCCAAGAGGGCCTCCAGGAAGGCCCGAAAAGGCCAAAATCATTGATTTCCAATCGGTTTTTGAAGGATTGTGGCATTTGCTTTCTTTTTGCCTTCCGACGGCCCGAGACGGCCTGCCCCCAAAGATCGACCAAGAGGCCCAAGACACGGCCCCAAGAGGCTCCCAAGACGGCCCCAAGAGGTTTCCAAGACGCTCAAGATGGTCTCCAAGACGGCCCAAGAGCCCTCCAAGACGTCCTCCAAGAAGGCCCGAAAAGGGTCGAAATGGCCTCCAGACGGCCAAGATTACCTTCATGATGCCCAAGTGTTCCCCGAAGGCTTTCCAAATCGATTCGGGGAACACATGGTTCGATAGCTTGGCAGGCCTGGCCTCAACGTTCGGGTGATTCGCCGTAGGCGTCTTCGATCCGCCACCCGCTGTTGATTGATCACAGTGTTGCCTGGCGTGCTGAACCCGATTATTTTTGGTTCTGGTTCTTTTCCAAAGGATCCCCCTGGGGTTTCGCCCAGCGCGCCAGGGTGCCCCTCCAGTCGGTTTGTTCTGCATATATTTCCTCAATATGGCCTCCATGACGGCCATGATGCTTCCGAGACGGCCGAGACGGCCCCAAGAGCTTGGTTCTTCTTAAAAGCGCCCGTGTTGTTTGTGTGTTTTGGTTCAAGCGTTTTGCACTTTAGGCTCTTGGTAAGCTAAAGCACTAAAAACACGCGACGGTGCTGCAGCGTGTTTCGCCACGTTCCTTCAGCGTTCATGGACCCGTCGCTGTGGAGCATCATCTTTGATCAGGCGTGTTACGGCACTCTGGTCGATGGCTGTGCCTAGTCTCCCCTGCTGTCTTCGCTCCCGCTCGTTTCTGCCGCCGCTCTCCCTCCCAGCGCTAAAACACGTCAGAACAACGAACCAACACTGGTCGAACACCGGCCCGGAACAGGCCCGGAGGCCCGACGGCCCCAGGAGGGGCAATCGGCCGTCGGGCCCGCCAGACTGCAGGCCAGGAGAAGGACTGCACCGAAGGAGAACGAACTGAGGACGTCGTAGATGGCGAGAACATGTGGCTGGAACCACAAAGAAACACGCATCGAAATCTTTGGGTGTGTTGTTTTCTTTCTTGGGACCTAGAATGCATGAAACTGTTGATATCCAACAAGCCGAATTAAAATACGTGTTTCTTTTTTCTATGAAAAGCGTCCTGGGCAGATTTAAAAGCAACCAACCCCAGAGAGGGCAAGATAGCCCCAAGATTCTAAGATGCCCCGAAGGTCGCCAAGATTGCCCAAGAATGCCCAAGGCGGCCGAACGAAAAACCCAAGATGCCCCGAAGATGGCCGAAGACGCCTCCGAGAGGTCTTCCAGGAAGGTCCGAAGATGTCAAAATCAAACATCTCCCTTTGAGGTTTGAAAGAGTTTGGCATTCGCTTCTTTTCAGCTTTCCGACGGTCCAAGACGGCCAAAGAGGCCCCCAAGATCGCTCAAGAGGCCTCCACGATGGCCCCAGAACGGACCAAGAGGCCCCCTCGACGGCCACAAGAGGGCTCCAATACGGCTCAGGAGACCTCCAACGCCGAAGATGGCCTCCAAGACGGTCGTGGAGCACTCCAAGAGGGCCCGAAGTCGGCCCAGAGAGGCCCCCAAGACGTCTTCCGACGGCGTCAGACGGGCCAGGACTGCCCCAAGACGGGCAAAGAAGCCCACGAGAAGCCCCCGAAGGCCCCCACGAGGCCCAAGGAGGTCCCCAAGATGTTTCCTAGAGGCTCCCAGGAAGCTCCCATGATGCCCCAAGGGTGCCCCCCAGAGGTTCCTAAGATACCTCCTCCCTCTCCTCCTGATCTTCCCCGCCATCCTCCCCCAAAAGTTCCCCGAAGAGTTTCCGCCACGACTTGGGGAACACATGGTCAGATATCTTGACAGAGCTCTGGCCACAGCGCTCGGCCACATGTGCGACTCCAGAAGGCAGGGGGCGGCGGTGATTCAACGCAGGCGTCTTCGATGAAGAACCAGACACCAAGATGACATACCATACCCCAGCATGAGTTACTTACCCTCTACCTCTCTACGAGAATCGAACAGAAGACCTCAGAAGAGGATAAACACGGCAAGAACCGACTTCGATTGCAGGAGCAGTGCTACCGACCCGCCTCGCCCACCCTGCATACCATGGACGCCATATCCCAGGGACCATCGGTGACTCCTCAGTGGCCCGCCTCGCGCCTTCGACGAATTGCACGGCGTCACGGCGTCACGCCCTGCAGGCGTCACGACGTTTCGCCGCTGTCACTGCAAACAAGGAGAACACCATAGAACAGGTCATAGCAACATAAACGAAAGCGTAATGGAGACAGCCCCCCCCTTGAACCTCCCTTGCTGGAAGACCCCCCCCGGCCTTCCCCCCCTTTGTTCCGCCCCTCGGAAGCTGTCCCGCCCTCCCCCACTTTCGCGCTCCGGAGGCTACCCCCCCTCCCCGCCTCTCCAAAGGAGGGGGGGCTTTGCCAGGAGCGAGAGAAGGACGTACATGTACATGAATCCACGCTGGCTTCGAGAGTGCGCATTGCACAACTGTTCGTATCACGCGGCCAGCCTCGCGGATCGAAAGACCGTGTTCATGTACATAGCTGAACGCGTACGTCCTTCGTGGGCGCCCTATTAGCTACGAACCTCCCCTGCCGGAAGCACCCCTCCCCCTCCCACCCCTTTTGGCCAAAGAGGGCGGGGGGCTTGGACCAGCCCCCCCCCTTGGCTCAGGGAGGGGGCGCCGCAGACACACATAGCGCCGAAAATCAACAGATCGCCGAAAACCACAGGGCCGAGGCAACCAAAAAGGCGCCGAAAAAACCAAAGTCGTGCCGAAAACCGAAGGAGCGCCGAAAACGGAACGGCACCGAAAACCAAAAGGACACGGAAGACCAAACGGACGCCGAGGACCAAAAGGGCGACGGAAACCAAAGGGACGCCAGCGCCTAAAACCGAAAGGGGCGCCGAAAACCAAAGGGGCGCCGCACACCAACGATGCGCCGAAAACCAACAGGGTGCTGCAAACCAAGGATGCGCCGAAAACCAACAGGGCGCCGAAAACGAAAGGGGGCGCCGATAACCAAAAAGGCGCCGAAAGCCAAAGATGCGCAGAAAATTACTCACTGCGTGGAGCTCCCTATATGTGCATCTCATGTTTTATGTCATGCCGTGGTGAGCGTCTGTTCATGAGCGGTCGACTACAATAGCGCGTCCACGTGGGCGACAGGGCCGACGAAGACGAGTGACCCCTAATGCGAGTGATTGCGTATGAGTCAGAGTGAGCTTTCCCTCCCGTAGGTTCTTCCGGTTTGGCCTGCACCGCCCAACCCGGGGCCGGCTTACCTTCCGTACACCTCTGCGAATCGTCCCGAAACCCAGCAGACCAAGCGAGTGCACCAACGATCCCCGCACACAACCACCGCCCCCCCCTCGCAGTCACCCCCTATGAATACATATATATATATATATATATATATATATATATATATATATATGGTAGCCCCCCCCCACATGATCATACATATTCGTCTTTACCGCGGCCGCCGATCGATATCTTCTTTCTCCGCTCCCTTCTCCTGTCTCTTCCTTTCTCTCCTCCTCCTCCTCCTCTTCCTCCTCCTCCTCCTCCTCCCCGTGCTATTCCTTCTCGGAATCATCGAAATCGTCAGAAACTAAAGCAAACCTCCAAAAAACCAAAGAAAAACCAAAAAAACCAAAAAAAACAAAAAAACTATGATTTCTGGAGAATTTCTGGAACGGCAGGCGACCAAAATTCGCCAGAAATCATAGTTTTTTTGGTTTTTTTGGTTTTTTTGTTTTTTTGTTTTTTTGGTTTTTTTGGTTTTTTACCTCCTCCTCCTCCTCCGCCTCCACCTTCTCCCTCTTCTCCTCCCCCTCCACTCCCTCTTCTCCTTCTTCCCCTCTCCCCCTCCTCCGTTCTGCCGCCGGCCGGAGTAGGTACCGCAATTCCACCGATTGTTCTCCAGAAATCATAGTTTTTTTGTTTTTGTTTGTTTGTTTGGTTTTCTGAAGGGTTTTCGCTGGCGTTCGGCCTCCACAGAAGGATTCCTATTGAAATCCTCTGCGAAAGAAGATTCCCATTGAGATCCTCTACGGCTCCTCACCCTCCTCCTTCTGCAACTCACCCTCCTCATCATGCTCGCTTCGAGGCGATACTCACAAATCTAGTTGCGAACGCAGCTTCACAACTAGTTTTGCGAGGAACCTCCCGCTACAAGACACTACTCGCAAAACTAATTGTGAACGGCGCTCCACAACTAGTTTTGTGAGTAATGAGTTCCTCCTCGTCATCGTCATGCTGCTCACTCTCCTCTTCTTCCTTCTCCTGCTCCTCCTGCTCCTCGTCATTCTGCCCCCTCGTCTCCGCTTCGAGGCGACACGCACAAATCTAGTTGTGAACGCAGCTTCACAACTAATTCTGCGAGGAACCTCCCGCTACGAGACACAACTCGCAAAACTAATTGTGAACGACGCTCCACAACTAGTTTTGTGAGTAATGAGTTCCGCCTCGTCGTCGTCATGCTGCTCACCCTCCTCTTCTTCCTTCTCCTGCTCCTCCTGCTCCTCTGCCCTCCTGCTCCTCCTAGTTGTGCAGCTGCGTTCACAACTAGATTTGTGAGTATCGCCTCGAAGCGGAGAGAAGGGGGCACAATGACGAGGAGCAGGAGGAGGAGCAGGAGGAGGAAGAAGAAGAGGGTGAGGAGCATGACGATGACGAGGAGGAACTCCTTACTCACAAAACTAGTTGTGGAACGCCGTTCACAACTAGTTTTGCGAGTAGTGTCTTGTAGCTGGAGGTTCCTCGCACAACTAGTTGTGCAGCTGAGTTCACAACTAGAGCTGTGAGTATTGCCTCGAAGCGGAGAGGAGGGGGCACAATGACGAGGAGCAGGAGGAGCAGGAGGAAGAAGAAGAGAAGGGCGAGGGGCATGACGATGCCCTCCTGCTCCTCCTGCTCCTCGTCAGCAGAACTAGTTGTCAACGGCGTTCCACAACTAGTTTTGTGAGTAATGAGTTCCTCCTCATCATCGTCATGCTCCGCACTCTCCTCTTCTTCCTCCTCCTGCTCCTCCTGCTCTTCTGCCCTCCTGCTCCTCCTGCTCGTCATTCTGCCCCCCCCCCTCTGCTCACCTTCGTCTTCTTCTTTCTCCTGCTCCTGCTCCTCCTGCTCCTCGTCATTGTGCCCCCTTCTCTCCGCTTTGAGGCGATACGCACAAATCTAGTTGTGAACGCAAATGCACAAGTACTCTTGCGAGGAACCTCCCGCTACGAATCACTACTCGCAGAACTAATTGTCAACGGCGCTCCACAACTAGTTTTGTGAGTAATGAGTTCCTCCTCGTCATCGTCATGCTGCTCACCCTCCTCTTCTTCCTTCCCCTGCTCCTCCTGCTCCTCCTGCTCCTCGTCATTGTGCCCCCTTCTCTCCGCTTCGAGGCGATACTCACAAATCTAGTTGTGAACGCAAATGCACAAGTACTCTTGCGAGGAACCTCCCGCTACAAGACACTACTCGCAAAATTAATTGCGAACGATGCTCCACAACTAGCGTTGTAAGTAATGAGTTCCTCCTCGTCATCGTCGTGCTGCTCACCCTCCTCTTCTTCCTTCTCCTGATCCTCCTACTCCTCGTCATTGTGCCCCCTCCTCTCCGCTTCGAGGCAATACTCACAACTCTAGCTGTGAACTCAGCTGCACAACTAGTTTTGCGAGGAACCTCCCGCTACAAGACACTACTCGCAAAACTAGTTGTGATCGGCGTTCAACAACTAGTTTTGTGAGTAATGAGTTCCTCCTCGTCATCGTCATGCTCCTCACCCTCCTCTTCTTCCTCCTCCTGCTCTTGCTCCTCCTGCTCCTCGTCATTGTGCCCCCTTCTCTCCGCTTCGAGGCGATAGTCACAAATCTAGTTGTGAACGCAGCTGCACGACTATTTTTGCGAGGAACCTCCCGCTACAACACAATTCGCCATAGAATGATTCCTATTGAAATTATCAACAGAAGGATTCGCGTTGAAACCCTTCACAGAAGGAGACTTAGGTGGATGAGAAGGAAGAGAAGGAGGAATATGAGGCGGATGAGGAGGATCAGGAGGAGGAGGAGGGAGAGGGAGAAGAACCTCTATAAAACGATTCTTAATGATCAACTGCAACGCAGCCGATTGGATTGTAATGCGTTGCCAACGATTGAAGCCGCAAGCGCTTGGAATGCAATCGACTGGGTTGCGTCTGACAACGTAGCAAAACATAATCAAGAAGAGCAGGAGGAGGAAGGGGGATGAACGACTGGAGGGATCAAGGGAGCATGTGTATGATCATGTGGGGGGGGGCGAGCATATATATATATATATATATATGTCCTGGACTTCGGAACAAACGTTCTGCTCGCGTCAAGGACCTTCGAGCAAAGCGCCCTCCTCCTCCTCCTCCTCCTCCTCCTCCTGTTCCTCCGCCCCCTCCCTTCTCCTGCTCCTGCTCCTCCTCCTCATCCTCCTGCTCCCCCTCCCCCTCCGCACCCCCATGCCCCTCCACACGATCCCCCGCCTCCTCCTCCTCCTGTTTCTCCTCCTCATCCTCGTTCCTGTCATTTCCCTCGCTCACGCCATCCTCCTCCTCGTCCTCAATCTATTAGACATCCTCCTCCTCATCCTTGTCGTCATCCTTCACCTCATCGTCCTGATCCCCTTGCTTCCTCCCCCAGTCCTCCTCCTCCTCCTCCTCCTCCTTCTCCTCTTCCTCCCCCTCTTCCTCCTCAACCCTGGTTCCCCAGGGCGCGTTTCACCACTTTTGGAGGCGCAGCCCCGCCGGCGATGTTGGGCATGAAAACGAGCAAACCGCCTGAGACATCCCCACAAACGGACCGCGAACGAGCCCGTGCAACCACCCCTGGCGGCTCCCCTTTGGGGTGCTGAAACCAGCGCCCCGCCTGAGACATCCTCACAATCTGCTCTCCAAGCGAAGGATGTTGAGCCCAGAAACAGGCAAACCGCCTGAGACATCCCCACAAAATGGCCGCGAACGAGCCCGTGCAAACACCCCTGGCGGCTCCCCTTAGGGGTGCTGAAACCAGCGCCCCGCCTGAGACATCCTCACAATCTGCTCTCCAAGCGAAGGATGTTGAGCCCAGAAACAGGCAAACCGCCTGAGACATCCCCACAAAATGGCCGCGAACGAGCCCGTGCAACCACCCCTGGCGGCTCCCCTTAGGGGTGCTGAAACCAGCGCCCCGCCTGAGACATCCTCACAATCTGCTCTCCAAGCGAAGGATGTTGGGCCCAGAAACAAGCAAACCGCCTGAGACATCCCCACAAAATGGCCGCGAACGAGCCCGTGCAACCACCCCTGGCGGCTCCCCTTAGGGGTGCTGAAACCAGCGCCCCGCCTGAGACATCCTCACAATCTGCTCTCCAAGCGAAGGATGTTGAGCCCAGAAACAAGCAAACCGCCTGAGACATCCCCACAAAATGGCCGCGAACGAGCCCGTGCAACCACCCCTGGCGGCTCCCCTTAGGGGTGCTGAAACCAGCGCCCCGCTTGAGACATCCTCCAAATCTGATGTGTGTTGAGTAAGTCTGAGTATGAGTAGGTCTGAGTATGAGTATGCCTGAGTATGAGTAAGTCTGTGTATGAGTAAGTCTGTGTATGAGTAAGTCTGGGTATGAGTAGGTCTGTGTATGAGAAAGTCTGTGTATATGTACGTCTGGGTATGAATAAGTCTGAGTATGAGTAAAAATGTGTATGTGTAAGTCTGGGTATGAGTAAGTCTGTGTATGAGTACGTATGGGTGTGAGTAAGTCTGTGTATGAGTAAGTCTGTGTATGAGTATGTCTGAGTGTGAGTAAGTCTGAGTATGAGTAGGTATGTGTATGAGTAAGTCTGATTATGAGTAAGTCTGAGTATGAATAGGTCTGAGTATGAGGAAAGAGGAGGAGGGGAGGAGGAAAGAGGAGGAGGGAGAGGGAGTAAGAGGCGTCCAAGTAATAATTATTCACTGCGTGGAGCTCCCCATATGTGCATCTACTCGCGTGGACCTGTCCGCCGTGAATGTCTAGGCGCAAGAGCTTTCGAATATTAACGGGCTTCAGTTGTGACGGTCTGGACAGCAATCTAACTGCGAATGAATTGGAGTGTGAATTAGCCTCAGTAGTACGAGCGCGTCTCTGTGCATGAGCCTGGGGCCTCCTGGGGCCTCCTGAAACCTACTGGGGCTTCCTGGGGTCTCCAGGAGTCTCTTGGGACCTCCTGGGACCTCCTAGGAAGGTTTCGTGCCCCAGGGGAGGCGCAATCTATAGCAACAGACGTACATAAAACATTGCGGATTAGAGCCACAGGAGAAGGGCAATCTATAGGAACACGCGTAAAACACCAAGGACTCGTGCCCCAGGAGAGGCCCAATACATAGGAACATGAGTAAAACATTTAGGATTGTGTACACAGGAGAAGGACCATCTATAGAAACATACGTAGAACATCAAAGAATCGTGCTCCAGGTGAGGCCCAATCGATAGGAGCATACGTAAACACATGGGATTGGAGCCACTCCTGTTGCCTTCTGAGGCCTCCTGCTCCTGGGGCCTCTCGGGGCCTCCTGTTGCCTTCCGAGGCCTCCTGGCGCTTCCTGTTGTCTCCTGGGGTCTCCTGTGGTTTCCTGAGGCCTTCTGGAGCTTCCTGGGGCCTCCTGGCGCCTCTTGGGACATCCTGTGGCCTCTTGAGTCTTTCTGTGGCCTCCTGATGCCTCCTGGGACCTCATGTGGTCTCCTGGAGCCTCCTGGAGCCTGTTGGAGCCTCCTGTGGCATCCTGAGAAGAATCTGCGCCCACGAGCCTGGCCACCAAAACTAAGCAAACCGATCGAGACATCCTCAAAATCTGGCCCACCTGGGGGGTGAAAATGAGCGCCTCGCTCGAGACATCCTCCAAATCTGCTCCGAAAGCGAAGGATGTTGGGCACAGAAACAGGCAAACCGCCTGAGACATCCCCACAAAATGGCCGCGAACGAGCCCGTGCAACCACCCCTGGCGGCTCCCCTTAGGGGTGCTGAAATGAGCGCCTCGCTCGAGACATCCTCCAAATCTGCTCCGAAAGCGAAGGATGTTGGGCACAGAAACAGGCAAACCGCCTGAGACATCCCCACAAAATGGCCGCGAACGAGCCCGTGCAACCACCCCTGGCGGCTCCCCTTAGGGGTGCTGAAATGAGCGCCTCGCTCGAGACATCCTCCAAATCTGCTCCGAAAGCGAAGGATGTTGGGCACAGAAACAGGCAAACCGCCTGAGACATCCCCACAAAATGGCCGCGAACGAGCCCGTGCAACCACCCCTGGCGGCTCCCCTTAGGGGTGCTGAAATGAGCGCCTCGCTCGAGACATCCTCCAAATCTGCTCCGAAAGCGAAGGATGTTGGGCACAGAAACAGGCAAACCGCCTGAGACATCCCCACAAAATGGCCGCGAACGAGCCCGTGCAACCACCCCTGGCGGCTCCCCTTAGGGGTGCTGAAATGAGCGCCTCGCTCGAGACATCCTCCAAATCTGCTCCGAAAGCGAAGGATGTTGGGCACAGAAACAGGCAAACCGCCTGAGACATCCCCACAAAATGGCCGCGAACGAGCCCGTGCAACCACCCCTGGCGGCTCCCCTTAGGGGTGCTGAGTATGAGTAAGTCTGTGTATGAGTAAGTCTGTGTATGTGTACGTCTGGGTATGACTAATACTGTGTATGAGTAAGTCTGTGTATGAGTAAGTCTGTATATGAGTATGTCTGAGTGTGAGTAAGTCTGAGTATGAGTAGGTCTGAGTATGAGTAAGTCTGAGTATGAGTAAGTCTGTGCATGAGCAAGTCTGAGTATGTCCGACAGGAGGGGACGAGAAAAGAGGAGGAGGAAGAAGGAGGAGTAGGAGGCGTCCAAGTAATAACAAGAACCCCATCTTAGGATATGGGGAACAAGAACCCCATCTTAGGATATGGGGAACAACAGGAGCTCCGAAGACCAACAGGGCACCGAACACAAGGGCTCCGAAAACCAAAGTGGCGCCGAGAACACCAGGGGCGCCGAAACCCAAAGGGGCGCCGAAACCAAAGAGGCGCCGAAAGCCAAAGATGCGCCGAAAGCGTACGATGCGCCGAAAACAGAAGGGGCGCCGAAAAACAAGAGGGGCGCCGATAACCAAAAGGTCGTCGAATACCGAAAGGCGCCAAAACCGAAAAGGAGCGCCGAAAACGAGACCAACACCGAAAACCAAAAAAGGCGCCGAAAAACAAAGAGCGCCGCAAACCAAAAAGGCGCCGAAAAAAATGGCGCAGACAACCAAACGGGCGCCAAAAACCAAAACGGGACCGAAAACCAAAGGGGCGCCGGAACCCAAGACGGCGCCGAAAACCAACGATGCGCCGAAAATCAAACGTGCGCAGAAAACTAAAACGGGCGCCGATAACCGAAGGAGCGCCGAAAACCACACGAACACCGAAAACCAAAGGAGCGTCGAAATCAAAGGGGCGCCGGAAACCACAACGGTGCCGAAGGCCAAAGGAGCGTCGAGCGCAAAAGAGGCGCCGACAAAAAAACACCAAACATACGCCGAAAACCACAAGTACGCCGAAAACCAAAGAAGAAAAGTAGTTTCAAAACCCCTCCCTTCAGCCAGCGCCTCCAGCTGGAATGCCAACAGAAGGACGGGAGCGGGGGTGTAGCTGCGGAAGCCCCCGGTAGTTTCCAAGCCCCCCCCGCCCCCTGTAGGTAGGGCCCCCCCCTACTAAAAAAAATGCCCACACAAGGGGGGAGGGGGAGGGGGGGTAGCTTCGGAAGCCCGGAAGCCCTCCCCCTTTCCAAGGGGAGTGGGGGGGGTAGCTTGACGCTGGGGCCACCTTTTGGCAAGGAGTGTTCCACAGGCGCGCAGTTTCGCATATGGGTCAAGCAGGGGAGAATGTAGCAGACCGCAGGAGACCCCGAAGATGCCCAAATATGCATCCAAGAGGCCACTGTTCCACAACCCAAGCACAGGAGCGGGTTGGGCCGACGGCCACCAGACAGGAAGTAGCGAGTGGACAGCAGATAGTGGAGCCTAGAGGTCAGAGGTAGAGCAGAGTAGAGAGCGGATAAAATGGTGCTCGTTAGTAGAAGCCGCAGACGAGCTCAACCCGCCCACCAGCTCGCTCCTTCGTATGAGCAACAGATGAGGAAATCTCCAGCGTAGCCTTCTGCATCTGCGCCCCTACGGTCGGACCCAAGACAAGATAACATCCTTCAAGAACGTGAGACCATTCGCCGGCCAGAACACACGGAACATCCAACCGCAACCTCCCCCAGGATGCACAATACCATCCCTACAAACACGAAGAACATTGGGGCAAGCTCCCCGAACCGACCTCGATCTTGTGCCTTGTTCCGACTGTGGCCTTCTGCATCTGCGCCCCATCTCTCTAATGGTTAGGCCGCGTGCGCGTGCCAGGATGGAAAACTGGTGTGAAAACGCTCGGGCAAAACCTCAGCAACGCAGGCCCAAGATCCCAGAATGGGGGCGTCGCTCTCCAACCATGTCGCAGTTCACGGAACAGCTTGCCTTCAGCAGGGCTTGACCAAATGTTTCGTTCTCGTGTTGTTTTCGTTTTCCCTCGTTTTGCTTCGTTCCGCCTTCTCCGTAACACGAGATCGAAACGAGAACAGTCCACCAAGTCGCCCAGACACCATCTACGTCGAGCCCTGGTCTTCAACACGGGGGAAGCGGGTCCTGAGGGAAACGGGCCCTGGACCCTGGGGCCTATACCCCCAGGACCAATTCTTCCTCCTGACACGTGTTCTGACAGTCGCGGGGCCCGTGGAGAGCCCCGAGAACCCGAAAACGGGGAGAAACCCCAGAACCCTCACCTCTTCCTCAGTACCCGTTTCCCCCGTGGCGATTGTCTGGAGAGCGCTTTCCTTGGTTCTGCGCGACGGCGGCCGTTACCAGCCCCGGCCGCCCCCCGTCCCCACCAAGTAACTTCACGACGATTCGTGCTGACCTCCTAGCCGGCTTCGGCTATTCCGAATCATTCCCAAAAGGCGCCGGCGCGAAACGCGACATCCCCCCCCCGAGTAACGGCCGTTATCGCAAGGGGCTGCGTAACAGAAACGGGCCCCTGTGAGGGTCCAATGCGCTTGCTCCAAGCACGCGCAAACCCTCGTCGTGTCCCGAGCTTGCGGCCCGTGGTCTCCCGCAGTGGTCTCCCGAACGTGGGGTCTCCAGGGTGCTCTCCCGCACTGGTCTCCCGCATGGTCTCCCGCACGGTCTCCCGCACGGGGTCT
Organism: Prorocentrum cordatum; assembly: GCA_963575745.1. Lineage (NCBI taxonomy): Eukaryota > Dinophyceae > Prorocentrales > Prorocentraceae > Prorocentrum > Prorocentrum cordatum. Next base: position 137,535 of record CAUYUJ010017493.1, on the reverse strand, counting down.
CCCCTGCGGTCTCCCGTGTGGCATTCCGCACAATCTTCGGCAATGGTCTCCCGTCTCAACCCCCCCGTGTGCGATCACGTCCTGTTTCCGGCATGCTCTCCAGAGGGGTCTCTGGCATGGTCTTCTGCATCCTACCCCGTAGAGTGTCCCATGTGGTCTCCCGTATGGTCCTTCGTACAGTATGTCATGCGACATCCCATCTGGTGTTCCGTATGATGTCCCCTATGCTATCCCGCGTATGCGCGTCGATCTACGACTCAATCATGTGTTGCATTGCCTTGTGCTGCCAGGGTGCAATGTTTTCATCTCTCACTCAATCTATGGGTCTGCCTCTCCCTCTCCTTCTCTCTCTCTCAACCTCGACTCTTTCTTCCCATCTCCAACGCTGATGCAAAAACCGAATGCGTGTGCACATGCACTACAACTTTCCACGGACGCATCGCATGCAATTGGTCGGTTCGCGGCACGCCCCCCCAATGAGCCTTGAGGTAACCGCGGTGACCGTCCAGCAATCCGTAGGTGAATCTCTTCCGAGCCTGAGGTGGCCGCGAAGTCTTCATGCCATATTTTGTCACCCGAAGTGCCCAACACGACTACACCAACACATGTCCTTTCATACTTTTGACCAAATCTGAGACACGTTCAACGACATCGGGGCGAACAAGCGATTTCATGTGGCGGGCTTCGGAAACCCTGAACCCAAAAACGTGTCATCTCTTGGAAGCGACTTTTGACTTCCGCCGCCTTCCGCCAGCCTTCCGCCGGAGGAGGCGGCCTCGTTTTACTCCCGCTGACCTTCCGCCGCCCTTCCGCCGCCTTCCGCGGCGGAAGAGGTGACAACTCCTTCGATCCCTGAAGGCAAAGCCCTTTCTGGAATGCCCCATGCAGGGCACACAAACAATCAAAATGAGTCAGAGCGAAAGAGATAGACAGAGAGAGAGAGAGAGTCCATCAGCGATGGAATGTTAGCAACATGAGCCGCTGAGGCATGCTCTCAAAAATGAGCTGGACACCTACATTGCAAATCATGGTTGATCATGGGGATATCTCGGGAGGCACGGTCGAGTAACGTCCAAGACGGCAGCATTCCATCATGAGATTTGCCGTTGCCCCTACACTACGCCTATCCGTGGTCGACAAAAAGATGTTGTAGCTAAGCGCGCAGCATTATCATCACAATGCGTATCCAATTCCCTTCGCTCAGCATAGGCGCAGCCTTCGCTCAACTTCCGACCAGAACCATATTGGATTAGCAACGCATGCCCGACCTTTGTGTCATAACCAATCCATGCTTAGGGATGTACATTCGCTCACTGTGTTGTGGCGCATCCCCTAACGATAGACTGTAGACTGTGTTGACGCATTGCTTTTCCCGTCTCGCCCAACGGCATAACTGAAAGAACAAGTCTGGCTGTTGATGTTGAATTTCCCCTTCGCTCCGAGTTACGCTCGCCGTTCATCCACGTTCTTTGGTGGCACACACAAGTTGAGGAGAAGATCCCAATCTATGACAGCTGCGACCTCGCCGTGGCTGCTTTGTCTGGGACATTTGAGAACCTGGCCTGGCTTCCAGGTGCACGTCGATCGAATCCCTCGAGCAAGATAGCAACCTGGAGGAGGATCGCAAACTGCCGCCATGAAGCGCGAGTGCGTAGTGTCGAGACGATCTGCGCGTTAATTCCCGACCCCGCGTGAAGCGTTCAACCTCGAGCGATCGCCGCTGTCCGACCGCGCGTCGCCGACGCGCTGCCTCGACGCTCTGCCTGGCTTCCAGGTGCATGTCGACCGAATCCCCCGAGCAAGAGAGCAGCCTGGAGGAGGAGGCTGGCGACGCCTCTGCCCCTGGCGACGGTGTCCGTGGGCGACGTCTTGCCGGCACGGGCCCCTTTGACGGCGTCCGCGGAGCGGCCTCCGTACGCGGGCGCGGTTCTACCTGCTGGCCGACTCTCCATGGAGGAGGAGGAACGCGACAGAGAAGGAGGTGAGGGAGGGGGAGGGGGAGGTGGGGGAGGAGGAGGAGGAGGAGGAGGAGGAGGAGGAGGGGGAGGAGGAGGGGGAGGAGGAGGAGAATGAGGAAGAGGAAGCAGGGGAGGGGGGCTTCTCAGAAGGCAGGGGGCCTTCCTGAGGAGCGCCCGTGCGCGGGCGCGGTTCTCGTGAACACAGAGAACACCCATACCGTTAAGTCGGGCCTGTCCCCCTACGGGGGGGGGATTTTCGACGAAACATAAAAAATCCAAAAATAGTCAAACAATTATCCGAAAATAGTCTGGGGACTATGTTTTGGGTATGTGTTGACCCTTTTGGGTTTTGTTGGGTCTGTTTGATTGTTCGTCGAAAATCCCCCTGTAGGGGGACAAGCCCGACAGAAACATACCGCCACTCCATGGACCTCTCTTGAAATGCGTTCTGGCGAGAGTTGCTGAGCGAATCGAGCCGTGGCGGCCGAAGACGGGTCGCGTTATCTGTATGGGTTCCTCCTCTGGGCTCTCCCCTGCAGACGATTGGTGTCCCATGTGCCCTGCTTCCCGTCGAGAAACCATATGTCTCGATGAAGACAATGCAGAGAAGATGGGAACACGATTCTTGCCCAAGCTGGAGACTGGGAAAACGAAGAGCCAATCACTCCGACGCTAGGACCCCGCACGATCATTTGATTAGCTTGCCCTTCGCTCTTTCTTTTTAACCGTGGCCGACCCCCCCCGTCTCGCATTCTGTTACGCCTCATCCTCATCCTCCTCGTGTTTCCTCGTCCTCCGTCTCCTCCTCCTGCTCGCCCTCCTTGTGCACTTTCTCCTCATCCCCTTCGTCCCTTTCCTCCTCCTCCTCCTCCTTCACCTATTCCGCCTATTCCCCCCTCATCTCCATCCCGCTTTTTCTCCTCATGCACCTCTCTTTCCTCCTGGCAGGGGGGCGCATACAAATGTTCCTCGGCACCCTCGCCGCAGCGCCCTCAATGACGAAAACGCGAAACCGTCGGCGCAACCGCAGTGGGACAACCCCGCGAGCCGCTGGGGCGCGAGAACAACTCATTGGGACAACCTGGCAAACACCGAGAAATCGCGGCCGGTCTCAGGCGGGAGGCAGCACGAAGCTCTTCGCTGCTGGCTCCGCCGCAGACCTGGAGACCACCGCTCTCTTGTCAAACTCCTCGAACGGCGTGGAACTAGTGAACGGGCTCTCGCCTGAGACTTCCTTGCTCCTTGCAACTCACGCACGGACGCGTGATGTGCCCCTTTGGGGTGCTCAAGCGTGATGGCTGGTAGAGTTTGCCGATGACCCGCCCAGATGACCAACATGAAGCGCGGGCCCCGTAGGGAGGGGGCCCCCACCTGAGACTTGTTTGGGAATCGGAGCTCCCGCCTGAGACTTCCTCCATATTCAACCCAGAGGAATCGAAAAACGACGACAATTACAGGTTTCGGATGACCCGCTTGGATTACAGACATGAAATGCGGACCCCGTAGGTGCGCGGTTCACTCACAGACGAAGCTCCCGCGTGAGATCTCGCCCATATTCAGTCCTGAGGAGCCGAAAAATAACGACTGTTACAAATTCCTGATGGCCGCTCAGTAAGGGGCTCTCTCCTGAGACGTCCTCGCAATTTACTTACACGCAAGGTTCCTGCCTGAGACTGCTTCCATAGTCAGCCCAGAGATGCAGAAAATAACAGCAATTACCAGCTTCGGATGACCCGCTGGATTAACAACATGAAATGCGGACCCCATAATTAGGGGTCTCTCGCTTGAGACTTCCCCGCGATTCACTCGAAGACGAAACTCCCGCCTGAGACTTCCTCCATATTCAATCCAGAGGAGTCGAAAAGTAAAGACGGTTTGAAGTTTCCGATGACACGCTCAGATTACTTACACGAAATGCGGACTCCATAGGCAGGGGGCTCTTGCCGGAGACTTCCCCGCAAGTAACTTTCAGAAAGAACTCCCGTCTGAAGCCTCCTCCAGGTTCAGCCCAGAGAAGTCGAAGAAATAACGACACTTAGAAGTTTCCGATGGCCCGCTCTGATTAACAACATGAAATGCGGACCCCATAGAGAGAGGGTCTCTCGGTTAAGACTTCCTTGCAATTCGCTCACAGACGAAGCCCCCACATGAGACTGCCTCCATAGTCAGTGCAGGGGACCGAAAAGCGACGACATGTACAATTTCCGGATGACCCGCTCCGACTGCAGACATGAAATGCGGACCCCAAAACTAGGGGGCTCTCGCCTGAGACTTCCCTGCGACTTCCTCCATATTCAATCCAGAGGAATCGAACAGTTACGACGGTTAGAAGCTTCCGATGACCCGCTCGGATTGCCAACGTGAAGAGCGGACTCCATAGGGAAGACCTCCAGCCTGAGACTTCCGCACAACGAACTGACAGACAAGGCTCCCTCTTGGCCAATGATCACGATGGAATGGTGATAGTGATGAATGTGTGATGATAGGAATGGTGACTGTGAGCGAGGGAGAATCATGATTGGTTGGTGATGATGATGATGATGATGATGATGACGACGATGATGATGATGATGATGAAAAACGATGATAACGTGGACAGGGGGGGGGCTCGTGTGAGCGTGCTGAAGATTATGAATGAGCTTGTGTGTGCTGGTGATGATGCTGGTGGTCCTGATGATGATGGTGGGGGTGATGGCGATTGTTATGGTGATGAGGTGGAATAGAGGGGGGGAGGGTGGGAGGCTCCTGAGGTGTGCAGAGGACACAAGAGAATCCCACTTAGGATGTGGGGGGGAAACGTCTCCCAGCCTGTCGTCCTGCGACCAGGCTGTGACTCGGCGCCTCGCCCGGTTGAGCGCTTGCAAGCGCAAGATGGCGGATGTCGGAAATGAAGACCGCGAGAAGGAGAGGCGAGGACCGCGGGCGCGCCAACGTGCCTGGGCGGACACGAAAGGAGCCGGACGATACATATGGTTGGTATCGTTGTCATCGTTGTGATCGTTGTCGTCGTTATCAATGGTATCGTTGTTATTGTCGTGATCGTTGACATTATTATCGATGTTGTCATCATCGCTGTTATCGTTGGTCTAAGTATCGTTGCTACTGTTATCGTTGTTTTCGCTGTGGTCGTTGATATTGGTATCGTTACTATCGTTACGGTGATATTGTTGCTATCGTTGATATCGATCTTACCGTTGAAGACACACATGGCTGACTCCAAACGGATCCACGCGTGGAGCATCCCGAGCGCGCACATCGGACATGTGGGCGAAGGGCTGGAGTACACGGCCGCAGACGGCCGAGCGCTGGACAGTCTCCAACCTCTTCCACCACTCCTCTTCCTCCCTCCCTCCCTGCCTCCCTCCCTCCTCCGCTTTCTCCTCTTCCCTGGCCACTTCGGTGAGTTCTCCTCCTCAACCCCGACAACCATTGCAGCGGTCCTGCCCCTTTTCATCCTTCCACCAATGCCTGTGCCAATACTTGTCTCGTTCTGTGCTGAACCCTTGGGCACTGGCGCGGGGTATGTCTGTTCGACGTGAAGGTGGGCAGGGGTGGAATCATGGACCCTGGGGATGGGGGGGGGTCGCGGAGGTACTAGCAGGCGCCACGGTGCCAAGACGCCCTACGAGAAGACATGCCGAGGCGGGCTGCGAGGAGCCGGATCCTCCCTGTCCCCCTCGACCTGGCTTTGCCAACCGCCTGCGTCCCCAGCAAGACATTGCCGCTCCCCCAACCCCGAGCGGAAGACGGAGCGGGCTCATAGCAGATCTGCCTGCGATTTGAACTGCGATTCGGACGCGTCGGGCATTCGGAGGCCAACAAGACGGCCTAGATACTTCATCCATGGCACTGCGCCACCTCGCAATGGGTCTTGCATGGTGCGCCACCCATCTTCTGACAGTGTTATTGATTTCTTTCCTCGGTAACCGTCGTTGCCAAAAGGGGGGGGATCGGGCAGGAGAGTACTGGTAACGTCGGCCGTGGCGTGCGCCCGCCAAGGTGAGTCCGCGCCACCCGCGCATCAATCGCCTGTGTGCACCACAGCCTGTGTCCCCCCCCAGTACGATCGTTAGCACTACCCTGGGGGGAAGGGCGGGATGTGGCCTGGGAGACGGGCGTGACCCTGGATAAGGAACAAAGACGCTCACCTTGTCCTCGCCCGAATGCCACGTCTGGCTGCGATCCATGGTTGGCTGGGACATCTGACGGTGCAGGCCTTGTCTTCTTTGCCCCAGATGTCGTGCTCCTCGTACTCCTCTCGCTGCGGCGAGCAGGCAGCACAACAACAAACAGTACGGACGGGGAGCGGATGACAGGGCGGACGGTGCGAGAAGGGCAACGGAGGCGGAGGGTGGGGGACGGAGGTGGAGGGAGAAGGGAACGGTGAGGACACGGCCCGTGTGAAGCGCTGGTGGCACCCGAAGCGAGGAACACGAGGGAACAACCTGCGGCCAGGTCGCAGTTCTTGAAAGACTAGATTGAAGGGGCCCCAGGACACACAAATAAATACACACAAATAAAAGGATTCCCCATATTTTCCCATATTTTCTTGGTTTCTGTCTTCCCCCCCACTTCCTATATTTTTCCATATTTTCTGAGAATCGGCGAAAATTTGTGTCTGTGTGTTTCTTCCCCTGCTGATATATGTTGGACGGGCGACGGGCGAGCACGCATGGGCTTCGAACACATACACCGCCTGACGCGGGCGCCAATACTTCCCACCCAACCTGCGCGGGTCCGATGGGGCGAGTCCGGGACGGATCGAGAGAATGACGCAGAAGGGTCCGTGGGCGTGGCTCGGGCGAGGGTCGGCGAACATGGTTCGCTGTCGCCGAGACTGCAAAGGAACCAGCGCGCAGAGCTCAAGCTGTGGAACGGAAGAAAACCCCGTGTGCGCGAGGGTGTATGAGCATCCGTCCCTGACACCAGTCGGCCGCATCATTTCTTATGCCCGCTGCGCTCGGGCCCATGATCGAAACATGTGGGCGTTCGGAACTGCGTGCGTGGACCCGTTGTGCGTGGGGAGCACATGCGAGTGGAAGCCCATGCGCGTGGAATCCCGAGGTGGCGCGGACGCTGCGAAAATGGAGCCCCATGCCTGTGGACCCCATGTTGTGAAGAAATGTGTGGAACAGCATTCGGAAGGAACCGTGCGGCAAAAAACGGCGGCAACCTTCCGCTGCCCCCAGTGACAATGATGGTGAGTTCGCTGTGGCCTGGGGGGACTCGCAGGCTAAAGTGCCAACGAGGGCAAAGTGTGACAAATAGTTATGGTAGTGTTAATTGCGGGTAGGTGGGTCGGATAACTGATAGGCCGTATCGTAGGAGGCGGTGGTGGTATGCAGTACGTGGACGGTGGTGGGTAGTGGGTAGTAGGTAAGCGGGTGCGCAGATGGGTAGACAACATGTACTACTACGTGTGTTCCGCAGTTAGGATAGTAGTTGAAGCAAAGGCCTTGGTGGTATCAGCACAAATGGGTACACTTTGCAGCGGGTGGAAGTAATGGTAGCAGTCGCGGTCGCACGCGTGGCACGAACATCACACGCATCCGCAGCCATAGCATGCAAGTGTCATCAAATGTGGGAAACTCTTTCACGTCGCAGGGCATAACAGTAGCGGTGGCACTCATGGCGGTAGTGGTAGCCGCGCCAACAGGCGGGATCTGTTGTTAATGGCATGGGAACCTTTGGTATCTCCGCCGGCTGTCGCCGACCGGCTGCCTGTCACCACAGGAATGACACCCCCCCCTAAAAAATGCATGAAGAAGCATGAGCCCGTACCCGGGCGTCTGCAGCATCCGATGGGACCAGGTGCCATGAGTTTGCATCCCTGCGTTCGCTTCGCAGCGCGTAATCGCTGTGGGCACTTGGCCGCCTGCCTCACACGCTGCACATGCTGAAAACGAATTACGAGCCTTTCATTCGGTTCTTGGTTAAATATCGCATTGCGTTATCCACTTCCCCTCGTACCGCCTCCCTCCTCAGCTTTCCTCCTCTCCTCTCCTGTTAACAACATGTTGCTCGTAACTGATTGATGTTTTGTGCCTCCTAATTCGCTGCGTGGGTTCAGACTTGGCCTCGCCACGCCTGGGGGGGCTGCGAACAATGAAAGCGTGGCCAGTTCCCTGGGCTGCTGGGTGTCCAGAGCAGCGGGGTCCTACTCAGGTAAGACCTCGCAATGGCTGGGATCTGCGAAGCGAGAAACGGTCGCCACTTTCGTGGGCTGCTGGGGGCTCCAGCGCAGCGGGGTCCTATGAGGGACTCAGATGCGACCTCGCTTCGCCTGGGGGGCTGCGAGGTGTGAAATTGTCGGCGTCGCCACTTTCGTGAGCTGCTGGTGGGTCCACCGCAGTGGCGGGGGCTCAGGTGGGACCCCGCCATGCCCGGGGGGCTGCGTCTCCACGTGATGACCTTCAGGGCCACAGCGGTCGCCAATCCCCTGATGATGCGGAGCCCGGGGCCGGAGTTCCTTTTCCGCGGGCCGCCCGCGGACCTGGCGGGCGCGCCTGCGCGCGTTGAGTCCCGCACTGGAGAGTGACGGACAGATGTCGAGCAGCTGGCAGTGCAGCTCGGCCCCGCTCAATTCCTGTACTCATTATCCGCCATCGTGCCTGGACGGAGTGAGCGTGTTAGCATGCTCGTTTGTTGCCTGCATGCCGCCTCCCTCGCACCACGCGAAGTTTAAACATTACCCCCCTCTGAATGTGCTCCTCTGAGGCCCCCAAAATGCCCGCGGGAGGCCCCGAGAGAGTCCCTGAGAGGCGTTTTCCTCCTTGTCTTCATGTTGTTGCTCTCCTCATCTTCCTCTTCCTCTTCCTCCCCCTCATCCCTACCGCGCGGACGCAGAAGAGGTCGAGTTCACTATCCGCCTCAGTTCATACCGCTCGATGAACTTCAGTGGGGCGTGAACTGGACCTCCCCCGTACCGCGCGGAAGAAGACAAGGTTGAGTTCACGACCCGTCCCAGTTCAGACCGGTCGTTGGAACTGCCCTTCGTATAGCCAATCTCCTTCATGCGACGCTGTTGCACAGGCGCGGTGGCGGAACTTCCCGCACGCATCTGGATCAACACACGGTTGGGAAGCCGTCACTCATTAGTGAGAACTGAAGCGTCGCCCCCTACTTCCTCCTTCCTCGTTCGTCGTCGTTCGCTTCGCTCCTGCCCCTTCCTCCTGCTGATGCGTCGACGGCATGCCGCCCTCCCCTCATGCTCCGTCTCCGCTTCGCTCCCGCCCCTTCCCTCCTTCGGGCCCAGGGCTTTCCTCCGTCCATGCCTCCTGTCCTGCGCTCTCCGATCGGTGTCCTGTGAGACATGGCGGTCCTTGCCAAGTCAACATCTGTATGGATCTTGGCCAGGTGTTCCGCTCAGTCGTTCGTTGTAATTCAATGGGCAGGGTGCGTGGCGAAGTCGTGCCCAAACACGCACGCTGGAAGAACACACACACAAACACGCACACTCACGCACACGCAAAGACTTGATCGTCATCGGTTGAGCGCACCGCCGCACCGTCAAACATGCGCAGGGCTGCCCCGCGCGCGCGCCAGTCAGCTGGCCTCTCACGGGGCAGTGGGGTCGGCCCCTCACGGGCCGACGACAGCCGAGGCAACAGGCAAAGAACTCGCACGATCGAAGGCCGAAGCCGGCCAGAATTAGGATTGTAATTGGCTGATGGGTGAAAGGATGGGCTTTCTTGGAAAAGAAATGAAGTCAGAGTTTGGGTCCGTGCGGAGGGAAGGTGAGAAGTTCGAGTTCGGGATCCAAGGGTAGCAATCACTCGATATGTATATATATATATATATATATATATATATATATCAGCTCCGGGAGGGAGTCTTCGGGCATTTCTCACATGTTTCCGCCGAGCTTGGAACATATTGAGAAAATTCGAAAAGGTTCGAACCAAGTTCAACGTTCGGAAGATTTGGAAAACGATTCGAAACCAATTCTGTAATCCACGAACAATTCACACGCGCACCAGATATTCGGATCTTCTTCGCCACCGGAATTAATCAAAACTGTTTCCCGACTTGAAGACTTCAAGATTCTAGCAAAGTTGACATTGAACCTTGTAAAATCATTGGCCTCGAACTGCTTCCAGACTTTCATTGTTTAAACAGATGGCCCGTTCGAACTCCCTCGACCAATTACAAAATTAGGACGGCTAGGGGCCAGCACGACAAGGGAAATGGGAGCCACGCAGAGAGGAAGAAGCGAGGAGCGAGGAGCTACAACGGGCAGCCGAGGGAGCAGACAGACCGACGCGATGGATACGGGCCGACCGACGCAAAGGGGAGAGGAGGGGAAGAAAGGAGACACCACGCACCACAAGAGCAAGGCGAAACTCGAAAAGGGTAAGGAATCAGCCGAGGGGGGAGGCGCGGGGAGAGGGAAGGGACGACGACGACAGGAAAAGAACGAAGAGGACAGCGGGGAGGAGGACAAGCGGATTACCCCCTGCAGCAGGGAAAAGGAAGGAGCGAAACAAATTACAATCGGCCCTGCCGTCGGGAGAGGGCAAGCGGATTGTCTTCCGCCAAAGCGAAAAGAACGGCAACGGCAAGATATACACCGCCCTGCAGAGCGGGGAAGACATGCATAACTCACAACGCGCCGGCCGGGCGGTGCGCGGCAACATAAACAGATTCTACATCTCGCCCAGCCGGGCGGTGCGCGGCTGCATTTTTAAACTGAAAGGCCCTGCCCGGCGGCGCAGAGAAAGGAGGTCAGACTTCAGGGGGGGGGGAAGGCGGGGCGAGGAGGGGACGAAGACGACACGAGGAACGACGAGAAGGGGAGGAGGCGAGGAGGGCGCTCGCACTGCGTTGGACGTCCTGCGGCAGTCTGACGCCCTGCCAGGCGGCCGTGCGCACGCACACACACACACACACATAAACACGTTTCGGTCGTCGCGGGCTGGGCCTGGCCACTAAACTTTCGTCGGTCCTGCGCGCGCGCGCCAGCGAACCAGTGGAAGGTTGCCGGGCCCTCGCGAGGCAGTGGCGGGGCAAGGGCAGCAGGGCGCCGGCGGCGGAGGCGCCGGCGGCGGTGCCAGCGGGCCCGCCAAGCGGGCGGCAGGGGAGCAGCGGGGCGGCAGCGGGCGGCTGTCGCCAAACGGGCGACAGCCAGGCGGCGAGCGAGGCGCGCAGCCCCCAGCACAGGGCGGAGGGAGGAACGAGGCACCGACACACACACACACACATACACACAAACATACATACATACATACATACATACATACATGCATGCATGCATGCATGCATGCATGCATGCATGCATGCATACATACATACATACATACATACATACATACATTCATACATACATACATACATACATACATACATCCATCCATCCATCCATCGATCCATCCATCCATACATACATACATACATACATACATACACACATACACACATACATACATACATACATACATACATGCATACATATATGTATATGTATGTATACACATATATGCGCTTATATAGACATCTATATATACATATGTATGTATGTATATATGTATATATATATGCACTTACTAGAACCATCGCGCGCGTGTTGCGCGCACTCAATTTCTAGCAGGCCCCAGGCCTTGACGAAATCGCCGCTCCACTGAAGTAGTGGACCACAATCCACGCATGCCAACCCGCAATCCAGAAGGCTTTCGGGGAAAATGGTTGTGCAGGGGGCGGAGGCCGGATGAATCGGGTTCCCAGAAGGCCTTCTCGAAACATAGGCTATAGGGGCGTCTTGGGGAGCCTGTTGGGGCGTGCCGTCATCGTCGTCGTCGTAATGACGTCGTCGCCTCTTGGGGCGCGCCGTCGTCGTCGTCCTCGTCTTCGTCGCTTCGTCGCCGTCGTCGCCGTCATCGTCGTCGTCGCTTCAAGAGGGCACTTGGGGCAACTTTCTGCAAAATGATCCGCGGAGGGCAGCGAGAAGACAATCAGTCATGTTCCCAATCAACTTCCCAAACAACTCTCCGATACCATGATGGTACGATGGTACTTCGGAGCCTCCGGACACTCTCGTGCCCATGATGAACCATGTCCCGGGAAGGCTTTCTGCGGACATGATTTCTTGGGGTGTGTTTGGGGGCCTCTTGGGCGTTCCCTGGGGGCCCCTTGGGGGCTTCCGGGAACTCTCGGGCCCATGATGAACCATGTCCCAGGAAGGTATCTAGGGACATGATTTCTTGAGGTGCTTGGAAGCTGGGAAAAGCGTGAACGCCAAAATCCTTCAAAAACATAAGGAAAATGAGTGACTGTTGCCTCCCAGGGCCCTCTTGGGAAGCCTCTTGAGTCCGTCCTGGAGCGTGTTGGAGTCCTCGTCGGCCGTCTTGAGGGAAACTCGGGCGTCTTCCGGGCCTTTTGGGGACCGTCGTGGGCCCTCTCGGGACCCCCTTAGCCTGCTGTGGCCTGCTTCGGGGCGGACCCCGGCCGCCTCGGGACCCCTCTGGGCGCCCTCTTGGGGCGCTCTTGCGGCACACTTGGGTTGTCTCGGGAGCCTCCTGGGCCGTCTTAGGGCCCCCTTCGGGGCCTCGTGGGCCGTCTTGGAGCGATCTGAAGGGCCTCCGAGGCAGTGGGCCTCCGAGGCAGTGAGGGAGCGCTGGAAAGCGGGAAAAGCGAAAACGCAAAAATCTTCAAAGACCTCTAGGAAAATGAACGAATGTTGACTCCCAGGCCCTCTTGTGAAGCCTCTTGAGTCCGTCCTGGAGTCCTCGTCGGCTGTCTTGAGGGCATCTGGGGCGTCTTCGGGGCCTCTTGGGACCATCTTGGGCCCTCTCGGGACCACCTTAGTCTGGCGTTGCCGGTTTCGGGGCGGGCCCAGGCCGCCTCGGGAGCTCTGGACCACCCTCCCACAAACCCCGGCGGGCGCCCGTGGTGGAACAGGCACTGGCCCGCCCCCCCCCCCCTGGCCTATGCCGTTCCATATACAATGTGCGTATGTATATATATATATATATATGTGTGTGTGTGTGTGTGTGTGTGTGTGTTGCGCGTTTACATATATAATACGCATACAAATGACGATGTACACTGAAACAATTAATTCTCCTTTCTACAAGGGAAATAAACTCTACCCCCCCGGACTGATCCGTTCCCCTTTCGGGTATGTAAATCATATATGATTCTGACCACTCGTCCATCCGAAATATGAAATCATACCATCCCAGCCAGGCCGGGTTCCCCCCCCTGTGGTTTCCTTAGGAAAAAACCGTATGCGGTGACATGTTTTGTTCTAGCATAACACTGTTTCACAAATCCCTTGCAAAAAGAGGGACCAAGTGCACACGCGCGCGTCGTCGCGCGCGCATGCCGAAATCCTTCAAAAACCTTCGGTGCCGGAAGGATTTCGCAATCGAGTTTCAAAAAAACATACAAAAACACAGGGTTTCGCAGCACTGATTTGCTAAACAACTTCCGCGCGAGCTCTTGCGAAATCTTAAGAAAACCATAGGTTTTTCAAGATTTTCACAAAATGCTACCTAACGGGCTTCGCGCGCGCGCATGTCGAAGTCTGTCGAACGCCCTTGCGCGTGTGCCGTCGCGAGAATCCTCTGCAAAAAACGGGACGAAGTGCAGACGCGCGGGTCGTCGCGGGAGTATGCCGAAAACCTGCAAAACCCATTGGTTTCGGAAGGGTTTCAAAATCGTGTGTCCAAAAAACCTACAAAAAACCTAAGGTTTCGCAACACGGACTTTCAACAAAAGCGTGCGCGCGCGCTCTTGCGCTCTTGCGTCGTCGTCGTCGTCGTCGTCGCCGTCCTCCCTCCTCCCGCGTCGTCGTCGTCGTCGCCTACGTCGTCCTCTGTCTTTTCTCGTGTTCGTCGTCGTCGTCCTCTTTGGCGTCGTGGTCGTTTCCGTCGTCGTTGTCGCCGTGGTCGTCCGTCCTCCTCCTCCCACGTCGTCGACGTCGTCCGTCGTCGGCGTCTCGTCGTCGGTTCTATTTCGTCACCGTCGTCGTCGTCGTTGTCGTTGTCGTCTTCCCTCCTCCCTCGTCGTTGTCGTCGTCGGCGTCGCCGTCCTTCCTCCTTCGTCGTCGTTCGCGTCGTCGCCGTCCTCACTCCTCCCTCGTCGTTGTTGTCGTTGTCGTCGTTGTCGCCGTCGTCGTCCTTCCTCCTCTCTGGTCGTCGCCTTCGTTGGCGTCGTTGTCGTCGTCTTCGTCGTCGTCGGCGTCGGCGTCGTTGTCGTCGTCGAAGTCGTCGGAGACGTCAGCGGTGTCGTCGTCGTCGTTGTCGTCGGTGTCGTCGTAGTCGGTCTTAAGGGGTTTTGCAAACCAAGTTGCGGGTGGGAGGGTGGGATGTTTGCGCGAGCAGTGGAGAGGACAGCTTCAAGTTGAGCGAGTGAAATACACACATACATGTTATACAAGAACAGAGGTGTATATATATATATAGAGAGAGAGAGAGAGAGAGAGAGAGAGAGAGAGAGAGCGAGGAATGCAAACATCAAACACATGTCGCCGTATTGGGGATGTTCTGGTCGGCGTCCTTGGGGGTCGCCCAAGCCTCATGGCTCCCGCCTGCTCCCCCTCCTCCCCCCGAACAACGCGAACGTCGAACGTCATTTCCCGCGCGCGTTTGTTCCCGATGCCGTCCAACATGCCGTAAATGCTAGCGATGAGCTTTCTCCGCACCTCGGATGGTCGCGTCGGTTCTGTAGTCAAACTGTGCCCCACCGCCTGCTTGGCCAACGACGTTCGCCCCACCGCTAGCTGTACTTCCTGCTCCCTCATCCCAAATCCATCCCTCATCACTCATCCCGCATCCCTCCTTCTGCGTACGTCCTCCCACGTTCGTGCCCCCCGACTTGTGTTTTTTTCCTCCAGTCGCCGAAAAGCTAAACTGGCGGTTCATCCCAAGTCGTTTTCGGAATTCCTTGGGGCCAAGACAGGCCGCAACTCCCTTCCCCCAATCATGAACATGCGACACCCATCCAGAGAGATCTCTTCAAACCCTCTAGACTCTGAGCCACCAGAAGCTCCAGGATCCCCCATGAAGACAAAACCGTGCAGCCCACGCGGAGATCTACACATGCGTATATGATGTCTGGCTTCTCACGCGTGTCCTTCTGAGCGCCTGGGATAATCACTGACACGCGTGTCTCTACAACTGCTGCTCTCTCAGTTCAACACTCGCTGGCCGAAGAGACACGGACCCGAGAAAAAAACCAGTCGGTCAAGGCTCCGCCTCGCCGTGATGGACCCAACTTCACACTCCCAGGGGGAACAGTGAGAAGGAGGCATTATTCAACGAGGATGTCCCAGTTGACGTTCCTGGCACTTCCGTTTGTGTCTGAGTGAGAGAATCAGCATGTGGCGACTAGGCGATTCCTGATTGCTCTCCCCTAAGAATGCATACGTGCTGTGCTTGCTACATCGGGAGGCTCTTGGGGTTCTGAGCGGAAAAGGGTCGGGGTTACCTAAACCAGCGTTTCGTTTTAGAGAGGTCACACGACCTGGGCGCGAACTGGCAAGTGTAACGCCCCCTGGCGACTCCCCTTTGGGGTGCATAATGCCCGCAATAGCGTGGTGAACACGGGGCTCTGGCCGGAGAGGAACCCATGGGGCAAAAACAAACCAACCGCTTGAATCATCACCACCATCGATGTGCGACAGGCCACATCACACACACACAAACACACACACACACACACACACCTTGGCGTCTCATGCTCGGGTGGGCGCGACACGACCAAAGTCCTGCCCCCTGGCGGTTCCTCCTCGGGGTCCTCCAATGCCACCTCCGCTCCATGGCGATGAACATGGAGCTCTGACAGCGGAGAGGAGGAGGAGGAGGAGGAGGAGGAAGAGGAGGAGGAGGAGGAGGAGGAGGAGGAGGTTGGAGCGTCTGGGGGGCAACGTCTTCAACCACTCTACAGCCGACGACGCCACAGACGACCCAGTCGGCCGAGGGGCAGTTCGACGGTTTGGAGGGCGGTTCGCGCCAGGCTTTGGGCGGCCTCCTGAGGAAACGGGGGGGCGTGGGCTTTACTCTCTTGGTGTGCCAACCGTTACACATGACAATAAAAAACGGTGAATTTGAGCGATAAAATGAAAAATAAAAAAGCGGGGTGGATCAGTCCCAGACTCAGGAGGGGGTCCAAAAACGGGGGCGCGGGGAGGTCAGCTCTTAATTGCCTACGGGCGAGCATATACATCGGGTCGCACCAACGGAAATAATGCTTCAAAGAGCCGCGAGCCCCAGGACAACCCCAGACGCACCGCCTATACGGGTTGCGCATCCTAGACTCTGTGATCCAGCCCCCTCCCCACGTCTTAATGCAAGCACTGCGCCAGGACGGCGGGATGCGATGCATCGCCGAGGCGACGGCCGACCAGTCGATCGCCTCAGCGTCGACAGCGCGGACCCCGAACCAGCGTTGGAGACGCTCCTGCAGGCGGAGATGGAAGCGAGAAGGAAGCCGAGAATCGCCCAACGTGCTCCAGAAACGCTTCGCCGGATCACGTTGACGACAGGCGCGAAGACACGCGCGGAGGAGGGGGGAGTGGAGCAGGCGCTGTGGCCGCGCACGCCGCCAGAGAGCACGCCAGCCATCCCCTGCGGCGGGGCGGGCGCGCCTGCGGCGGGCCTCGTCGGCGGCGGCCGCTCGCAAGGCGCGCGCAGCCGTCGCGCGGGGGCTCGCCCCGCGGCTCGACGCAGCTCTTTCCAGCGTCGCCGCGATGGCCTCGGATCGCCGCCAGCTGGGCCACGGGCAACCTCGGACCGTCCGCGCCATGAGCAAGTGCTGCAGCGCGGCCCCGCGGAGCTGCCGCGCAGCCGAGCGCCAGGGGCCCCACGAGGGCCGCCTCGCACCACGTCGTGGCCGACGGGATCTGCGGGCCGCCGATGGCGTCGAGCTCGCGCCACCCCCCGTCGCCCAGGAAACCGCCTGGCAGGCGCAGCAGGTGCGCCAGCCTCCCCCGCTCCAGCTGCGCCTTGTACGACAGGACGGGCACGCAGCGCTCCTTGTAGAGGAGGATGGCCGCATGCGCGCGCGAGCGGCTCCTCGTGATCTCCCCGACACGCTCGGTGTACTTCCTCATCGGCGCACGCCGCTGCGCCTCCTGCGTCGCCCCGGGGTCCAGCAGCGCGCCCAGGTATTCGAGGTGGTCCACGATGGGGAACGCCTTCCAGTCCTTGTCAGCCGCCACCAGGAGTCCCTCGCCCGCTCCTGCGCGTCAGCGCGCTGCGGGTCTCCCAGCGGGATGGCGAAGCACTTCGCAGGCTTGATCGCCAGGCCCGCCAGGAGCTTCGCGCCACGGAAAACGCGGGCCAGCGTCAACAGCCCACGTTGGGCTATCGCCGCCGCGCCCAGGTCGTCGGCGCACCGCCTCGAGATGCCCCGAAGCTTGGAGCACAGGTGGACCTTCAGGTCCTGTCCGAACGGATGGACGGCAAGGACGAACAGCGCGCCGCTGGCGAGGTCGCCCTGGAGGATGCCCGAACGCACCGGATAGAGCGCAGCCCTCGTGCGTGAGGCCGCAAGGGAGACGACCCCGTCGCAGTTGACCTTTAGCGCGACCTGGAGTCCCTGGGGAGCGGCCATGGCGCGCAGCGAGCCGAAGAGCCAGTCCTGCGCGACGCTCGGGAAAGCCTGGCCCCAGTCGAAGGAGATGAGGAAGGGGGAGTCGTCATGTCCAGCAGCCATGGACAGCACGCGGGAGTGCGAGTCGAGCTCGACTATTGTGTCGCAGAAGCTGCGCCCACAGATGAAGTCGCGCTGCGTGCCCACGCAGTGCCGCTCCGCCACCCGCTTCATGCATGAGGTGAGGGCCCGCATGACGGCCTTCTTGGATGTGTTCTCCAGCGCCAGCGGCCGAGTCTCACCGGCGCGCCTGAGGACTTCTTGAGGATCATCAGCCCGCGTCCCCTTGGCGGGGAAGACGGCGATGGGGTAGTGCCAACCCTGGCGCGTGGGTAGGCCCTCAAGCTGCCGCGCCATCGTTTCCGCCGGCGTCTCGCCTCCCAGCGGCGCGCAGGCCTTGGCGCCGAGGCCGCGTGGCTCAGATGCCGACTTGCGGGCCCTGCGGAGAGCCGAGGCAATGGTGCATGCCGATGGGGGGCTCGATCGAGGCCCAGCCGACTCCTTGGATGCCATAGCGTCGGAGATAGCCATCCTGCAGCTCCCGTCGACGCTGACCAGCACGAGGAGCATCTCGGGGGAAGGGGCACCATGACGCCGTCCTGGAAGGACATGGGGGCGCCGCTTATGCTGGAGGCAAGATTGCGCATCATGTCCTCCGCGAACAGCTTCCGCTTGACCACGTCATCGCCGAAGACACCTCGCCAGCAATTCGCTAGCGCCCTCTGGGTATCCTGCTCCGACCGCGCGACCGTGCCATCGTCCAGCTCGATGCCCCCCAGGAATCGTCGCGCCGACGACGGTGCCCAGATGGCCGCGCGCCGTCGTAGGGTCCTCTGCTGCCTGACCATTGCTGCCTTGTTGGACTCGCGCAGCTCACCGTCCATGTCCTGCTGGCGCTGGCGGGGTAGTGCTTGCAACTCGTGGTGTTGCGCTAATCGGAAGCGTCTAGAGAACTCCTGAGGGTGAAGAAGCACCACTTGGCGCCCAACATGTCCTGGGCGATCGCGAAACTCGATCATCTGGCTCGTCCATGCATGTTGGCGCAGTAGTGTCTGAGCCATCCGCATGTCCTGCCGCGTTATCGCTCGACCAAGTTGTCTCCAGATCAACGCCGTCGGCGACCGCAGACCAGGCCCCCCACGAAGAATGGCATCTATGGTAGCGGCCGCTGCAGTCTGCAGGATCTTCGCGCGGTAGCGTTCCCGGTCAGGAGGAAAGAGACCATCACGGGAGACCGCGAGCTCGTACTTCCTGATCATATCGCCGAACAACGGGTTCTCAGAGACGAAGGACGGCACAGGGTTGATGACGCCCGTGGTAGGTCTCTCCCTGGAAGGGCGAGGGGCCCATGCCACCGAGAACATCGCGTGGTCCGAGAGGCCGTCGAGGTGCATCTCGTGGGGCTCTCCATGCACCTGTCCATGCTGATAGGTCTGCGTGGGCAACCACCGTGGGGAACCAACCCAAATCTTTTCGATCGTGGTGGCGATCTGCCTGCCTGGGTGCCAATGCGCCGGCTTGTGAAGGATCATCTCCGTCGCAGCACTCAGCGCGCGCGCCCTTGCACGCCCGCGGGGGTGGGTGGCAGCCCTGCGCCCGCCGCCCGGAACCAGCGGATCCTCCACCTCCGCATTCTCGCCGTAGTTCAAGTCGCCCACGACCACTACACATCACCTCCTCGAGTCCATCTCCATGTCGCGGAGACCGGCCTGGATCGCGCCAGCGACACGCCGCGCCTGCTCGCGCGATAGGGCATGGTCATTCATGTTCCAGTCCTTCAGCGTGTAGCCAGCGCGGGGCCCGTCCGTGATCGTGGCCGCGACGCGGATCACCCGAGCCTTGATGCAAAAAGTCTTGCGCAGGCCCATGCCCGCGCGCACCTTGTAGGGGAAGATGGTGGCAACACTGCCGAGAGACCCATCAGCCTTGTCACCGAAGGCGTAGAACACCTGGTAGTCCGTCCCCAAGCGATCTATCAGCAGACGCAGGCGCACGGCCGACCCGTGGACCTCCTGCATGCCCACGATAGCCCCAGCTCGGAGCGCGTTCCCAAGATATTCGCTCTTGCGTGCCGCCACGTCCGCCTTGTAGTAGCAGAATGCTCTGGCATTCCAGGTGGCGAAGGTGAGCCCCTTGCTCATCGGGGCGGCAAAGAGCTTGACGAACGTGCTAAAGGCACCAATCATCATCACCAGGAGCCAAAGCCGCCTCCACCGTCGTCTCCACATCCTCACGTTGCAAGCCGAGTGCCGATATCGCCGACGGGGACCAGACCACCACCGGTGTGGAGCTGGGGCCGTCGATGGTGAGGCGGAGGAAGACCTTCCACTGGGACGCGAGGGTGAACTTTTGCTTGTCCACGAAGATACGGCGCCCGTCGCCGATGACGCGCCCCAGCGCGACGGCGAGCCTCTTGAGCGTGAGCTCGTGCAGCACCTGCTTGCGGTTCTGGTCGGCCGCCACGTAGATGTCCACCTCGTGACCAGCAGGCGTCGCGGCACGCGGCTTGCGCCACTCACCACGGCCAAGGCGCATACAGCCCAGTACCTTAGCAGCCCGTCTGGCCCCGAGCTCGGGGGGCCCCTTGAAGCGGTAGACGCAGCGCTTGCCGATGGGCTCCGCCTCCACCACGAACGCATCTGGGCCCATTCCAGCGTCCGCCAGGATGGGGTCGATGGCCTGCTTGAAGACCGCAGCACGGAGCTCCTCCTTGCACCGTACGACCACCGCGACAAGGCCTGGAGGACGGTCCCAGTCAGGACCAGCGGGAGCAGCACAGGGCTCCGCGCGCGCCATGATGCCCATCTGCTCGCGGAGCTGCGCGGCGTCCGCACGCAGCTGTCGCTCGATGTCCAGCTGCTTCTGATCAACCCCCCGAAGGCGTCCTTCCACGGCGCCGACACGCGATCCCATGACACCCTGAATCTGCGCCAGGCCCGCCGTGAGGGTGGCGTCAACGCTGGCGACGACCGCGTTCGTGACGGCGGAGGTGATGGAGGCATGCAATTGCTGCAAGAGGGTGGGCTGGGCGGAATTGGGCATGACAGCATCCGCAGCGCCGCCAGCACCACCAGGCGCCGTCGCCGCAGCAGGGGCCCCAGGAGCTGCGCCATGCCGATGGTCACGATGAGGAACAGCGTGGGCGGGAGGATGGCCACGGCTGGGCCCCAGTGGCGTCGCGGTGCCCAAGGGGGCCCCGCCGTTGTCCAGGTAGGTCCTCCACGGGTCACCTCCGACGCCAGCAGCTGGGTGCGCGGCGTCCCTGGCGGCAGCGGCAGCCCCTGCTCCCTGAGGAACCTCTCCGACTCCTGCACCACGAGCGTCCTGCGATGGGAACGTAGCCAGCATACCAAGGTCGAACCCGTCTCTCTGCATCTCGAAGGCGGCGTCCGCTGCCCGCTGGCGCTTCTGCTCCTCGCTGGGCAAGAAGTTGGAGGGCTTCTTTTCGCCCGTGCCCCGACGGCCAGCAGGACCAGCGTGGCCAGCAGGGCCAGCTGCAGCACCAGGGCGAACCAGCCGTCCACGATCCGCTGGAGGAGCCTTGCGACGGAGCTCGGGCGCCCCCGAGTGGGACTTGGATGAACGAGTCCTGGACGACGAGCGGCCACTGCAGCTGGGGGAGCCCTCCGAATCGATGCGATGCTGCTCGGGGCTCCCTGCTCCAGACATGGCTCCGAAGGAGAGAGATGGTCGCGTCTGTGTCCGCCGCCCTTGAACGAGAGTCGCCAGGGAACCCGTGCGGTGCTGGCAGAAGGGAACGTCGAGCGAAAGCGCTCTGGCACTGCCGCGGACTAGCAGTATCCGTTTGTCTCCCTGGGGAAACATGCACCTTGAGCCAAAATGGCTACGGAGGAGGAGGAGGAGGAGCCTCTGTGGCCCTCCTCGTGCCCGACTAGGACATCCCCGCAATCTGGGCGCGAACGGGCACACGTGCCACCCACCAGGCGGCTCCTCGTTGGGGCCCCCAACGAGTGCAGAGGCTGCTGCATCGCGCCTCCCCGTGGGAGTGTGAAACGACAAAGGCGAGGCAACCACACAGGCAGACCGCCCGAGACGCCCTCGCAGCACGGCGAACGGGCACACGTCCCACCCCTCTGCCAACTCCGCCTCGGCGCGCCCAAATGCCACGCCTGCTGCGCCGCGAGGAGCATGAAGCTCGGAAAAGGTAAGGTCCCAGCCGCCAAACAGCCAAACCGCCCGCCCCAAAATCTGGCCGCCAACGGACTGGTGCCCTATCCCCTGGCGTCTGCTCCCTGGAAGCTAAAATGCCACCCCTGCTACATCGCCATGGAAGCCACCCAACAATCAACCCGCATCAAGCATCACCGGAATCCTGCAACAAACCGGCAAATGTCCTACCCGTGGCGGCTCCTCCGTCGCGTGTCCCAATACAACGCCTGCTAGAACGCGATGAGCACGGGGCGCTGAAAAGAAAGAACCTTGAGCCACCAGAGAGGCATACCGCTTGAGACATCCCCACGCCCTGTGCGCGGTGAGTGTCCTACCTTCTGGTGGCTCCTCCTCGGGGTGTCAACGTATGTCCACGTGCCACGCCTGCTGTACCGCAATGAGCATGGGGCGTTGGAAACAAAGAAGTCTGAGCAACCAAACGAACAAGCTGGCTGAGACATCCCCATCATCTTCGCGCGACTTGGCGAGTGTCCTACCCCTTGGCGGCTCCTTCTTGGGGCGCGCAAGTACCATTCCTGCTACATGTCACTGGTTAGGAGTGAGCCTGGGTCTGAGGAGCGGGTAAGTGAGTGTGAGTCTGCGTATTCGTGAATCTGAGTGCGAATGGCCATACTGTTAGCATGTGTGTAGTAGCCTCTAGAAGCCTTGGCTCACAAGGAATGGATCTGAGTGAGAGTGGTATGTGTATGGGTGAGTCTGAATATGCGCGAGTCCGAATATCGTTGGACCTGAGTGTGAGTGAGCCTGAGACCGAGTCGGGAGTAAGCGGGAGGAGGGGAGATGAAGTGAGGCGGAGGCGCCACACAAACAACACGAAACCCACACTCGGAATGCGGGGAAACAGGAAGAGCCGCCGCCGGTTTACGTCAGCCGCATTCCGCCGACCTTCCGCCACCTTCCGCCGAGGAAAAGATGGCAACTCCTTGGACCGTCGAAATCCAGGCCTCTTTAAGAACGCCTCATGCGTGCGGCAATTCAAGATGTCCGCTGTCGGAGGTTCCCAAAGGTTGCCAGATCGGCATCGAAAGCCCACACCCACGCTGCCGCCGCACCGAGGCGGCACGCACAGTACGGCTGTGTTATCGCCCCCCGATCATGGCATCGGCCGCCCTGGCACTGGGCGGTGGGGGTGATGTGGGGGACGTCTAAAGAGGAAAGTGACAGAGAAAGATAAAGAGAGAGAGAGAGAGAAACAACAAAAAAACCGAGAGAACGTGAGAGAGGGAGGGATAGAGAGGGAGAGAGAGAAAGAGAGGGAGAGAGGGGGAGAGGCGAGGGCAGACTCCAGAGAACAGGGCGGGGGCCTCCTCCTGCCGCTCGGCGGGCCGAATCAAAGGGCTGAACAGACGAGGGTGCATCGGCAACCTCGGCAAAGCCACGACGAGGCACTGCTGTGTCTGACGGTCACCGCCCTCCCCTGGGGACCAACACACAGCATACGCTTCAACTGTCGGAGGTCCGAGCGGATTTCCTGGGTCGGCGCTGGCATTCGTGCCCCTCGCGCGTTTCGCGCGCCAGGGGGGGGCCAGAGGCGCCGCCATGGGGGTCAAACGCCGATCCAAGAAATCCGCACGGACCTCCGAAAGTTTGTATGTGTCAGCACTTGTTCCCCGGCAAGAGAAGGAGGAGGAGAAGGAGGAGGAGGAAAAGTAGGAGGAGAAGGAGGAAGAGGAGGAGTAGGAGCAGGAGGAGGGGGAGGCGCCAGTTGCGGCCGCCAGGACTCCCCCCCCTCTTCGCGTGCCAAGGAGGGAGGTCCAGCGCCGATCACAGCAATCCGCGCGGACCTCCGAAAGTGCGTATAGTTCAGTATGTCAATAGTCATCCCGATTCGATCGTCCTCCTTCACCCGGCGATGCCCAGGGAGGCCATCGCCAGAGGGCTCGCCACCTCCTCCCCAGGTCAAGAGCGCCAAACAACCTCTTCGCTCCTCCAGCCCCCCTCCTCCTTGGTCCCAGATCCTCAAGAGGAGGTTGCGATCCCTCTAGTAATGGGCCCCACTGGCAGTGGCACAACCTTCGCCCTCCTGCCTCTCCATAACACAAGGCAACATAATCACCCTGACAGCAAACACCCCTACAAATAAGGTCCTTTGCCGAACGCACCAGACGAACGCAACCAAATGTGAACCGTACCCCTGTAGGTGAACACTTCTCGGAAACATGATGTCCGAGCTTGAATGTGAAGGACGTCTGCAGCCAAGTCAGACAAAGCGAGGATATCAGACGTCCCAGTGTCAGTTCGACCTGCACACTGGGCACGCCAAAGAAGAAACCAGCCTGCTAGCAAATGCCCCTCGGAGATGTTGTACTCCCGGGCGAACCTGGGCGTCCATTGGAATTTCAGGTCATCCCGCGAAGTCCCGAGAACGAATAATATGCCCCTAGCTTGTTTCCAGCAAGATGTCCGAAAGCACGCACCCGCTGCAGGGCTGCGGTTCGCAATCGGTCGCAGAATCGAACAGTGCAGAACTGTTCAGTAAACGCGGGGCTGCTCAGCAAACGGCAGGTACTCGAGTATGGGATCGACTCTAGAATCGGCTTACCCCAGTTTTGAAATCATCGACGAGTCTACGAAAACGATATCTAAAATGTTTACAAATGTACGAACATTCCAGGCCTTGTTCGCAGATTCGACAAACCTTTCACTCTTGGGGCACGTCGATTCTGCAGCCGATCCCCTGCTCGAGGTATGGGGGGTCCAGGCAGTTTGGTGTCCGTTCCATGGGAGCCTTCGTGGCCCCCAGCGCTGTCCGATTTGGGCCTGATTTTGGACCGGATTTGGAACAAATTTGGAACAGATTTGGACCAGGCTTAGAATGCATTCGCGGGGACTAGAAGAAAGAGGAGGAGGAGGAGGAGGGGGAACAGGAGGGGAGAGGAGGAGCAGGAGGATGGGCCAACTGCGGCCCCCAGGCGGTCCAAATGCAGGACAAGCTGATTTCGGTGTTGCCGCCCGAGGCTCCCATGCACAGGCACCGAGAGGCAGCTGCTCCTCCCCTTGACCTCCTCGACGGGGAGGCGTCTCCTAGGGGCCCCGCGGCTCGCCCCCGGAACATGGCCTGGATGCGGACCGCGGCGGCGTGCTGCCGAGCCTGGCGCGGCGGCCGAGCGGGCCCCGACGGGCAAGACGAAGCCGGGGCCATCGACGATGCACCAGCTGGCAGGCAAGATGTACGTCCACATCCTGTGCGTCTTGGCTTCGTCCGGAAGGGGTGCCACAAAGCCGAGTCGCATTGGGTACGGAGAATTATCGAGCCTCCAGGGGGCAGATTTATCCATATCCAGTGCGCCTCGGGTTTCTGGGGACGGGAGCACGAAGCTCCATGTTGCAGTGGACATGGACAGAAGCATTGCCCGCACCATCTAGGAAGGCGAAGCCAGAGGTAAGACAACGCCAGGCCTCCTCAAGGGTAAGACGCAGCCAGGACGATACAACAACTCGAGGCCTCCTAGGTGGGGTCCGAGTGGATGGGGTCGAAGGATCGCGCCGCATCGCCAATGCATCGCCGATGTATCGGCGAAGCGTCGGCGATGCATCGGTGACGTCGGTGTGGGGAAAACCGGGCTCCACATCGAGCCGCATCGTCGACGCATGGGCGATGTGGTGCGATACTCCGACCCCATCTACTCGGATCCGATCTGGGGGGCCTAGAACACCGGGTGAAGATACAACGAATCTTGAACATCCGGTGGCTCTGGAAGTTGTCTCGGGCGCCGTGGCCTTCTGAGAGCGCTCCGGAATGATGGGCCTGTTTTCCACCACCACCACCATCAGTTGGAGGGGGGAAGGAGGTGGAGGACGAGAGGGAGGACGAAGCGGAGGAGGAGGAGGAGGAGGAGGAGGAGGAGGAGGAGGAGGAGGAGGAGCAGGAGGAGGAGGAGGACCCCCTCCCCCTCCAACTTATGGTGGTGGTGGTGGAAAACAGGCCCATCACGGAAGGCTCTGGGGGGCGTTCTGCAACGCTCTGGAACGGATTTGTCCTCGTCCCAGCCCCGTCCGAACAGGGTGACAGGGCGGTCGGACCACCCCGCCCGCGCACCGCTTCGGCCAGGACAGCCTCGCCCGCGGACCGCTTCGCTCGGGACCGCTCAGCCAAGGGCCGCTTCTCCGGCGAAGCGGTCTCGCGCCGACGGACGGGGCTGGGTGGGGGGGGGGCGCGGCAAGCTTGTGTCGTGACGACTTGCACGACGGTTTCGGACACTGCGTGGGTCATTGAAGCGTGGATCGAGGCTTCCTGATGGCGCAGATCGCTCGATATTGGTAGAGTCTGGTCCACTGCTGGCGTAAAGAGACAGCGGAAGTCAGGTGGGAAGGATTGGGATAGGGAGGCTGATGATGACTAAAGTCTGAGAGTGGAAAGGAGCAGAGTGGGCAGACCAGCAGGCAGATTGCGGTTGGCGACTGGCGAACAGAACTGGAATTACACGGGCCAGGAGAAGCGGTGAAAGCTCGGACAGTGGGTAATGGAAGGAAGGGAGAAATCATGGAGAAAAGGAGGGATGGACCAACGGAGGGCGAAATGGAGGGGAGGAATCAAGGATAAACAGAGAGACGAGACACAGGGAGGATACATGGATGGAATTTTATGCTATGAGAGCATGTGGGCATCAGAGAGAGTCCGACATCGCGCCGGGTGCGCTACAAAAGCCGTCGCGAAGCCGCCGCTCTACCCATCCCGTGCCTCCGACGTTATACTCTTTTCAATGTCCAGTGCGTCGAAGAAGGAGGCCAGGAACGTGGATTGGGAGGGGCTCGATGAATACGCCACGGTGTACATTTCTTCGGCCAAAGATCTCGGTGTATAATTAAGCGCGTCAGGTTCTCAAGCTGTGGGACGCTGAAGCGTTCATATGCGTCTGTATATGTACAGAATCACGTCATCGATCTCAATGGCTCCCTCTGCTCTCTGACCAGAAACCACGTAGTGCAATCACCGAGCCGCTCCGAGGGGGTAGCGCATCATAGCCCGATGCCCATGCGCGGACGGGAGAGGGCAAGGGGAACCGTGAAAAGAAACAGAGTGACTAGGGCAGTGAAGTATCGGAAATGTCATGCTCCTGGCCATGACATCCACAAATTCCTGTTCATTCCCCGCGGCTCACGAATCTCTGGCACCATTTTCCCAGAGACGTTTTTTCGCCCCGAATGGTTTTCTGAGGGTCTCCAAGCCGAGAATATGATCCTGGGGATCCCACGGTGCTCGCACCGCAAGGGTCACTCCGGCGAGAGGTCACTCCTGCGCCTTCAGTGGGGGCCCGACCATAAGAAACCTTCCACAAGAAACCTAAACCTGAGACCCCAGGACGCCTATTGATTTTTGTGTGGGAGCGTCACGCTCTCAATGGCGAAACCATCGAGACCCAAGAAACCGAGGGCACCCTGGAGGCAAGCAGGGCGTTTCTTGGCATGGGCCCCCACTGCAACCGAACTTCCCCACAGGGCTCCCGACGCCTCTGCGGCCGGCCCACCGCGGCCTGCCTGTAGCCGCATCTCGTCGCCCCAGGCCCCGGGGCGCAGGTCCACGAGCTGCGGTAGGCTCCGGAGCCACCTGGCCCCGCGCGGGGGGGGCATGGGCGAGGCGGCCAGGCCACCTTCGGGGACAACTCCTGGGAGCCTCCCGTACCACGTCGCGGACTCCTGAAAATCGGCCCTCATCGACGCCAGATCGGTGCCGATCGAGGCGAAGCAACGCTGAGCCGGCGCTGTCTCACCGACTGCAGAACGCTACTTCTAAGCGTCGGTTACCTGACGCTAGTCGACGCTAGCGGCCTCAAGAACAAAAATCGAGCTACCGAGGGTATACAAGGCTCCTATGATTTGCCACCGTCTTGAAAGATGACGTACCCTCTTGACAAACTTCGCCGACGGGCCCCCTTCTGCAGCTCCCTCCGGCTTCGTGTTCGTGGGCCGGGTAGTCAGGCCCGCCTCTGCGGCGCCCTCCAGCGAGGTGCGAGCTGCGACCCGGGACACTGCACGCGTGCGAGCCGTGCGCAGCAGCACGACTACGAGGAAAGCTCTGCAAGTTCTTCCCCGAGGAGCGTCCGCGCACTCGCCCGCGCAGGGCGCACAAGAACGTGCAGCGCCCCCTGCCTCGCGGCGAACCGGCAGCAAGTCGAGCTGACGGGCCCCCGTGCTGCTGCGCCCTCCGCCCAGACGGACCGACTCTGCGCTTCCGACTGCTCCTCCCCGGCGGCCCCAGCTGAAGGACCCTCCCCCCCCGGTTGCTCGCTTGGTGAAGCTTCGGGCTGCGCGCCAACCTGGCCATCGCTCGGACGTCCATTCCCCAAAATGGCTCGCTCGATCTGTTTCGTGCGTGGCTTTTCCGCCCAATGATCAACGATGCTCCTCGATGGCCCTCGCCAAGAACAAAATGCACATGTCCGAGCGATGCCAGGCAGCAGCCACTGCGTTTGACGCAAAGGCCCGAACTGTACCGGGCGTGGGGGTCAAGACGGATGCACGTGCACACTCGGGCGAGCGCCTCCGGGCGCCAAGACGCCGGCCCGATCATGCTCCGTCGGTCGCCCTCGAATCGGGGCCGAAATCCCGAACACTTCCCAAGTCAAGACGAATTTGGCAGGGCAGCTACGGGACAACACGGACAGATGGCGGAATGTCGTAGACAACCCTGACAGCCGCATGGGGCGCGCGGGGGCACGACGGCTTCCCGGCTGGATCGGGAGATGGCGTCTCCCCTCTTTTTCTTCCAAACGCTGGCCCGCCGCCAAGGTGCTCTCCCGCGCGCCCGCAGCGCACCACGCCGGCACACGATCTACCACTTCAAGTTCTGAGCAAGGAAGTTGGCTTGCCGCGCGTCGACACCCCCCCGCCCCCCACCCTTGCGAATCCACCGACCCTTGGCGCGCCGCAGCCCCCGACGGCTGGCAGCATGCGACGACGCGAAACTGGTGACCGCCAAGCGTGGGGCCACCACGCGCGCGGCGGCTCTCGCCTCACCCGCTGCGTTTATTTTCAAAAAAAAAAAAACATGGGCCGACTCTCCCACACTGTGTTTGCCAACGCGGCATATGCCAAAACAGCCGCGCCCGCGGCAACCCTCGCCTCGCCCTCGCTGGGTTTAGTTCCGCGCAGGATGGCCCAACGCCGCCGCGCGCAGCGGCTGTCATTTTTCCCGGATTTTTCCCCTACGCAGGATGGGCCCAAAACTGTCGCGCGCGCGGCGGCTCACGCCCCTTCCGGTGCGCGCGTGCGTGCTTCTCACCGCGCAAGTTGGGCCAGAGTCGCCGCGCGCGCGCGGCGGCTCCCACCACGCCCGCGGGGCTTTTTTATTCGCCCAGGTTGGCCAAAGGCCCGCGTGCGCGCGGTGATTCTCCCCTCCGCCACTGCGTGTTCTCCCACGCAGCATCGGCTCTCGCCCGCCCATCGCGCTGCGCATTTCCCACGCAGGCTGAGCCAGAGCCGCAGCGCGCGCGGCGGCTCCCGCCTCTCCCGCCTCCCCCGCCTCTCTGCACAGCATGGGCCAAGGCAGCCGCGCGCCCGCGCGGAGCCTCTCGCGCACCCCAAGTGCGCGCGCGATTTTTCCTTCTACGAAGGATAGGCCAGCGCCGCCGCGAGCGCGGTGGCATTCGCCTCCACGAACCATGTTTTCCCTGGGGGTTCGGCACGCAGGGTGAGTCCAAGCTGCCCCCCGCGCGCGGCGGCTCTCACCTTGGCCGCTCCGTTCGCTTCCCCGCAGGATGGGTCCTGACCGTCGGGCGCGCGGCACGTTTCTCGCCTCTTCCGAACGACGCGCGGCGGTTCTCGCCTCTCCCGCCGCGCGTCGTTCGCGCGGGGTGGGCCAGCGCGCCGCGCAACATTGGTCGAAGTCGCCGCACGGGCGGCGGCTCTCGCCCCCCCCCCCCCCCCTTTCCGCATCCCGTTTGTTCCGCTCTCTTGGTGGGCCAGGGGCGCCGCGCGAGGCGGCCCTCGCCTATCCTGCAATTTGCGTTGCTTTTTTTCGCGGCGATGGGCAAGGCAGCCGCGCGCGCGGCGGACCCCGCCTCTTCCGCCGCTCGCGCCTGGGCCCGCGCAGGGTGGGCCAGAGCAGCCGCGCGCGCGGCGGCCCTGGCTCAGCGCGCATAATGCGTGTGCTTCGACGCGGGATGGGCCAAAGCCGTCGCGCGCGCACGTCTGCCCTCGCATCTCCTGCGTTGCGTCTTCCCGCGCCAGATGAGGCCAAACGGCCGCGCGCGCGG
This sequence comes from Prorocentrum cordatum, assembly GCA_963575745.1. Classification (NCBI taxonomy): domain Eukaryota; class Dinophyceae; order Prorocentrales; family Prorocentraceae; genus Prorocentrum; species Prorocentrum cordatum. Next base: position 107,600 of record CAUYUJ010017493.1, on the reverse strand, counting down.
CTGTTTCCGCCTCTCTTGCTGCGCATCGTCCGCGCCGGCCCGGGCCGCCGCGCGCGGGGCCCCCCCTGCCTCTCCCGCAATTGTTGTTCCACGCAGGATGGGCCAGGGCTTGGCGCACCACGCGGGGCCTGCTCTAGGAAGAGGCCTTACCGCCGGCGGATTTGACCCTCTCGACAAAGGCATCGGCCGAGCTGTCTGTAGACGCATCCATCCTGGATGCGTTTACAGATGCAACAGCACCCAATCTGTCTGGAGACGCTTGCGGGTAGAACGTGGGGCCCGTATTTGGTCAAGGTCCGAGGTATGGGTGTTTCAAAAGCAATGAGAATGGGCGCTCCAAGCCGAGGCCGACGAGCGCGCGGCGGCTCCCCCGAGCAAGGGAGCCGCGTGCGCGGCGGCTTTCGACTCTCCCGCGCCGAATTCGCTTCGCCAGGGCCACCGCGCGCGCGGCGGCTCTCGCCTTTCCCGCGTTGCGCCTTCCGCTCGCGACGAAACAAAACTGCCGCGCGCGGCGGCGCTCGCCTCTCCCTCCGTGCGTTCTCGAACTCCGGATGGACCAGGGCACGCCGCGCGCGGCGTCTCCCTCCTTGATCGCAGCGTCGCTCCATGCGCGCGGGATTAGCCAAGACCGCCGCGCGCGGGGTCGCCCCCCGCCCCCGCGGTGCCACGCCTCTTATACTGCCGCGCAAGACGGGCCAGAACCGCCGCGCAGACGGGCCAGAACTGCCGCGCAAGACGGGCCGCGCAAGGCGGCGTTTCTAGCCACTCCCGCCGTGCAATCTCGTAGATACTGAGCCAGGACCGACGCGCGAGGCGTGTCTCGCCGCTCTCGCATTGTTTGCTTTACCACGCAGCATGGGCAAGGGCCGCCGCCGGCCCTCGCTTCTTCTAGTATGATCTGTACCGGGCAAGGTGGGGCAGCACTCTGTTGTCTCCTATCTACAAAGGATAAGCCGACGGAGCCGCGCGCGGGGCGGCTCTCGCCTCGTCAGCACTGCGCCTGCCCAGGCAAAATGGGCTAGGGCTGGCTAGCTAGCGCGCGAGGCGGCTCTCGCCTATCCCACGCTGCGCTTCCCATGCACGATGGGACAGACAGGCTGCGCGCGAGGCAGCTCCCGCCTCTCCCGCGACGTGCTTTTCCGCGCGGGAGGTGCCTGCCGCCGCGCGCGGCCATCGCATCTCCCACGCCGCGTTTCTCGGCGCGGGGTGTGCCGGCGCCGCCGCGCGAGCAGCGGCAGCGGCTCTTGCCCCCGCCAGGGGTGGACCGCCGCGGGCGCGGCGGCTCTCGTCTGTCCCGCGCCCCGTCCAGTCGCGCGCAGGATGGGCCAGGACCGCGGGGCGCGCGGCGGCGATCGCCTCTCCGAGCGGTAAGAAAAACAACTGGCCGCCGCGCGAGCCACAACTCTCGCCTTTCCCGCTGTGCGCCTTTCCGCGCAAGATGAGCTGGGGCCGCCGCTCGCGCGGCGGCCCTCGCCAACTGTGCAGTTTTTTCTTCGCGCGCGCGATCGATGTCGCCCGCTATCTGCATGCGCTCTCGCGCAGAAGTCGGCCCGGGCCGCCGCGTGCTCGGTAGCTCTCGCCCCCCTCGCTTTGTGATTCCCATGCTGGATGGGCGTTGGGCCACCGCGCGAGGGCTCTCGCCCCCTCCGCGCTGCGCAGTCCAAGCAGGATGGGCCAGAACCGCCGCGCGCGCGGCGGCTCTCACCTCTCCCGCCGTCGATTCCCCATGCAGGGCGTCTCGCCGCCAGCTCGGCCCCCGGGCCGCGCGGCTTGCGCCGCTGGGCAGCCGCTGCGCGCACTGCTCTGGGAAAGGCTACGCGCGCCTCGCAGGCGCCGCCGCGCATCGCGCGCCTCGGCGCTGGTACCGCGTGGGCGCCAGCGCGCAAGATGAGCTGCGCCGGGCGCGCCGCGTGGGCCGCGCAGAGCGCGCCCCGCTGGCGGCGCAGCGCAAGCTCGCTGTCGCCGCGCAAGTCCCGCCGCAGCGGCTGCGGGCTCAAAAGACACCATTACATGGTTTGCGGTGGCGCGAACCACTGCTTTTGCGCGGCGCGCGGGGCGCCATTTGAACGCAATGGATGCCTCGCGCGCGCCTCCACGCGAAGCGCGGGCTGTTCGATCCAGTCTCCAAGTGCCGTCTTCTGCGCGGAGTGCGGCCTGCTGCGCGCCTCTCATGCGCGTTGGGGGCAACGCGGGACTGGCCCCGATTGCGCGCCCCATCGGCGCGCCGTGGCGACGCGGCTGCCCCCCCAGCCACGCCGAACATCATCGACGCATCTAGCTTACGCGCACCATTGACGCCCTTCCTGCGCCTCCCAGCGAATTCATGCGCCCCCCTGGCGCGCCTCGTCGCTTTGGCGACCCCAGTTCGCGCTGCGTGTCTTGACGCGATCTGTCGACGCATCCCCCGTCTTCGCGCGCCCTGTCGACGCGCCCCAGCTAGTCGACGCGCCCCAGGCGCTCGCCAGGCCGCTCCCCGCCCAACGTGCCGCCCCTTGCGGGGCTGCCTCCCCTCGCCGGCCGCCCCCCCCGCCGATCGCCTCGGCCGCGTCGACCGAAGTTGTCGGCCCCCCCCCAGCGGCCACTGGCGTCCTCATGCGACGCCGCGCGCGGACCCATCGACGCGGCGCCGCCCTCGCCGCGCGCCCATCTTGCCAACTCGACCCTGGCCTGCGCGGTAGCGCGCAGCGCGTCGCTCCCCGCTGCGGCGGGAGTTGCAGCGGCGAGCATGGCCGCGCGCGCCGCAACGGCGGCCCCAATGGCGCCGCTCTTGCCGGGCCATCCGCGCGACGTGGGAATCCAATCGGTCACGCCTAGAAAGGCCAGCCGCCACGCCCGAAATAAAACAAGAACTGCTCCCTCATGGGGATGCAGATGCCCCCGCGCGACAACGCGCGCGTAGGAAGTTCTGCTGCGGTCACAGCATCAGGTTTCTCATGCGAACGAAGAAATGCATTCGGTGACCTCTACGGTTTCACTTCAGTCCCCAGGCCGCCATGATAGACTTTCAAATTGGGGCAGTGACAAGCTCTCCGCGCGCGCGAAAAGTTCTGCGCTGCCAGAAATGAGACATGCCAGCTGTGGTAGGGAATGACGAGCTCGATGGGCCAGCTATCATTTCCCCAACCAACATGGCTACCCTTACATTGTGAGCCGTGCAGAACTCTCCACGCGTTGACGCGAGTGGAGGGCGCAGCGTTGCCCTGCATGAGCAGTGGGAAGTGGAGGCCGCCGCAACTGCGATATCAAACAGGTTGCCACCAAAAAAAACTTGACTGCAAAAACAAACATGCCGACTTACATCTCGCCAGACACAGACCTATCTTCCCGCGCGCGTGGAGAAGTCTGACTTGCCCCTAGTCGCCCTTGAAGTTCCACTGTCAATCCGGCGACATCACGGCAACGCTCTGTCTGCCCTCAAGGCAGTCTCCGCGTGCGCGAGCGGAGAATTATTCGTGGGCCCAAAGGGAACGCGATGGCAACTTGGAGATGCAACTAGTTGCCACTCAGGTCGCGAGGTCACGATTTGACCTTTCACTCGTTCGGCGCCGCAGAAGTCCCCGCGCGCGCAAAGCCCAGAGAGGCCCCCAAAAACAAAACGCAATAACCATTACACTCGCCCAAGTAGCTTCGGAACGCGATTTGCCGCCGCAGATGGCCCACCTTGGCCCGCCGGTCGGCGCGGCGACTTCTCCCGTTCAAGAACAGCGCGAGCGTTTCCACGCGCTCGCGTGGAGTTCGGCGCTCGTAAATCAAAAAGAAGCGTTGTCTTGCTCACTTGGATAAAGGCTTGCTCTATTTCGAAGCCGACGACGCGCGTTCGCCTGGGCCGCGCTCAAATTTCCACGCGCGCGAGCGCGCGCCAGCTGCGCGCGCGGAAATTTCTACAGCGCTTCAACATGTAGACTCTCGCAACGTGAGCTTCGGAATCAATCTGGTGAGAGCTGAAGGCTCGCAGGAGAATTCATGTCAATATCGCGACTGTTCCTATTCTTGGACAACGCAGAACCCTCGACGCACGCGCGCGCGCCAACTGGGCGCCCGCGCACCTGCCGCGGCTAGCCCGCGGCGCCCCCTGCCCACCCCGCGCGGGCGCGGGACATGCGGCAACCGCCGTGCGCGTGGCGAAAACACAATAAGGGGAAGGCGCGACGCGCGCGGCGGTTCCGGCCAAATCCCGCACGGGGGCAACAAAAATGGCGCGGGCGAAGCGCGAAGCGAGAGCCGCCGCGGGCGCGGCGGCCCGGGCCGAGCGAGAGCGGATATCCGCCGCCCCCTGCTTGCAGGGGTGCACGGCGTGCTGGGCGTTTCAGGTTTTGGTTTTGGTCCTTTTTCTAAAAGAACTCCCCAGTGGGCTTCGGCCCGTCCCGCCGGCCACCCGCAAGTTTCCGAAAATCCGTCTGTCAATGCCCAAAAACGGCCGTTTCGCTCGGGACATCCTCAAAAAATCGCGAAGATGGCCCAAGATGGCCTCCAAGTCTGCCCGAGATGGTCCAAGACGGCCTCCAAAACGGCCCAAGCGAGTCCAAGACGGCTCAAGACGGCCCAAGAGGCCCCCCAGAGGCCTCCCAGACGGCCCAAGAGGCCTCCAAGAGGTCCTCCAGGAGAGTCCGAAGAGGCCAAAATCATTGATTTTCCATTGGTTTTTGAAGGATTTTGGCATTTGCGCCTTTTCGGCTCTCCGACGGCTCAAGACGGCCCAAGAAGCCCCCAAGATCGCCCAAGAGGCCCCCAAGAGAGCCCCATGATGGCACAAGTGGCCTCCAAGATGGCCCCTAGAGGGCCCCAAGAGGGCCCAAGAGGCCTCCAACACGCCCAAGATGGCCTCCAAGACGCCCAAGATGGCCTCCAAGACGGCCCTGGAGCATTCCAAGCGGGCCCCAAGTCGGCCCATAGAGGCCCCCCAAACGGCTTCCGACGGCTTCAGACGTGCCAGGAACCCACCAAGATGGCCGAAGTTGGCTCGAAGCTGGCCCGAGACGGCCCAAAAAGCCCCAAAGATCGCCCAAAGCTTGCCCAAGAGGCCTCCAAGACGGCCAAGATGACCTTCAAGATGCCCACGTGTTCCCCGAAGGCTTTCCAAACCGATTCGGGGAACACGTGGTCCGATAGCTTGGCAGGTCTGGCCTCAACGTTCGGCCACATAGGCGCTTCCAAAAAGGCAGGGGGCGGCGGTGATTCGCCGTAGGCGTCTTCGATGAAGACGCGCTGCGGGAGAGGGGCGAGCGCCGCCGCGCGCAAAGCGGCCAGGACCCATCACGCGCGGTAGATCTCAACCAGGAAGACGCGAGACAGGCCACCCGCACGGCAGCCTGGGCCCATCGAGCCTGCGATCCATCTATCGATCTGCGCACGCTTATAACAACAAAAAACCAAATGCGAATGCCGAAACGCGAGCGGCGGTGCATGCCCATCCTGCGTTCCAAAAAAGGCGGCCCTTCCAGAAATGCAGCGGCCCCCGCCGAGGCTGCGGCGCATCCTGCGTTGAAGCGCGCGAGCGCGGGGCAGGCGAGGGCCGCCGCGCGCGCGGCGGCTGGGCGCGCGCTGGCCGGGGCCGATCCCGCTTGCCATGGGAAGCCTGCGCGGGGGGGCGGAGGGGGGGGGCGCGCGCGGCGGCCCGGGCCAGGTCTGGAAGGGAAAGCAACAAACCGCGAGAAGCAACAACCGCTGCGCGCGAGGCAGCCCAGGCCAAACAGGAGCGGAGAAACGCAAAGCGAACGAGGCAAGAGCCCACGCGCGCGCGGCGGCGCAGGCTCATCCCGCGTTGAAGCGCGCCGAGCTAGACGCGCGAGAACCGACGCGCGCGCGGCAGCCCCTCGCTGCCCAGGCACATTGCGGGCGGCGGCGAGAGCCGCCGCTCGCGCGGCGGCTCAGATCCATCGCGCGCCGAGGACCGCGACGCAGGAGAGGGCGAGGCCCGCCGCGGGCGCGGCGGCTCGGGCGGAACGGGCGCAAAGAAACATATAGACAAACAAACGAAGGCGCGGGCAAGGCGAGAACCGCCGCGCGCGCGGCTTCATGGGCCGGGTCCGCGCGGACAAATCGCGCGGGAAAGGCGAGGGCCGCAGCGCGCGCGGCGGGGCCCACAGGAAGCGGAGGAAAACGCGCGGCGCCAGCGCGGCAGCGTCGGGCCCATCATGCGCGAGAGAAACGCGATGCAGGGATGGCGGCAAACGCCGCGCGCTGGCTCGGCCCGGTCCAACGCGACTAAAAAACAATGCGGGATGGGGGCCGGCGCCGCAGCCCGCGCGGAGTATCGGGCCGATCGGGCGCGGGAAAACTCGCCGCGGAAAAGGCGGGGGCCGCCTCGCGCGCGGAGACTCGGGCCGATCAAACGCGGACAAAAAACGCGCGAGAGAGGCGACAGCCGCCGCGCGAACACCGGCCGGGGTCGATCAGGCGAGGAAGATCAGAATGCGGGGGCCAGCAACTGGCGCCGCGCGCGCGGAAGCACGGGCCGATCAGGCTTAGAAAAGCGCAGCGCGGGGGGGGGCGAGAGCCGCCGGTCGCGCGGCGGCTCGGGCCGATCAGGCGCAGCACGCCAATGCGGAAGGGGTCCGGCCCGCCGCGCGCGGGGCAGTTCGGTGCAAACGTCGTGCGCGAGGAAGTCCAGACCGCCGCGCGCGCGGTGCCCTCGCCCAAGGCTTCTGGAGATACCAGCGCATGCGAGCAGGACCACGAGGCGGCGCGAGCGCGGCGGCGGCCCCGCGCGCCTTCTTGGCTACGACAGAGCCAGCCCCCCGCGCGCATCGCTATTTTGCACGGGAGTGGCCGCGCCGACATCGGAGCGGCCGCGGCGGCAACGTCGACGTCGCTGAAGGCATGCGCCGCGAGACCTCCAGCGGTCAGCTATGTAATGCTCCCCGAAGAAGCGCCAACGGGCCCCAACGGGCCGCCCAGGAAGCTTCCAAGACCCACATGCGTGGCCGCGCCCTCCCCATCGGAGGTCAGATCAGAGAGCGAAAAATAAGCGCTGCTACTCTGCCCCTCTTTCCCAGCTAGGAGGCAACATGCAACATCTGGAAGGTTTCGCAACAACGATTGCACGTTATTCGCCTGACTGGGGGACCACCACCGCCGAATTAGCTTGGATTGAAGCCCAGGGTTAAGGCACATCGGATGGGGATACATGCGACTGCATGGGATGTGCCAGCGAGAAATTGACCTCCCTCAAGTTGCACAACGGCGCGAAGAAATCCCCCCCAGCAAGGTAGGCAGGCCCCAAGAGGTGGCCAGGAGGCCCCAAGAGGCCCCCAAGAGGCGCCCAGGATGCCCCCAAAAGGCTCCCAAGAGACACCCAAGAGGCCCCCAGAGGCCCCCCAGAGGCGCCCAAGACGCTCCAAGAGGCCTCGGCGAGAATGCCAAAACTATTGATTTGTCCATGGCCCCATTTCGGCCTCCTGGGGGGGGACTGATTATTAAGATGACTCCAAGAGCGCCTGGGAGAGCCCAAGATGACCTCCAAGATGGCTCAAGATCCTAATCTGCCTCAAGATGGCTCCCACGATGCTAGGCCCCAAAACCGTTCCAAGACGGTTCCACGTGGCCAAAGAGCTCCCCCTGGAGACACCGAAGAGGCCAAACTCATGTCAAAACCTTGCGAAAATCATTGTTTTTGGCTTTCTCGTGGTTTCGCTTCCGATGGCCATCCGAGGCCTCAAGATGGCTCCAAGATGGCCCAGGAGGGTTCCAAGAGCGCTCCCGAGGCTCTGAAGAGCGCTTCAAGAGGGCCCCAAGAGGCGCCCAGGAGACCCCAGGAGGCCCCAACAGGCGCCCAAGAGGCCCCCAGGAGGCTCCCAAGAGACCCCCAACAGGCCCCAAGACGCTCTAAGAGGCACCCAAAACGCTCTAAGAGGCGCCCAGGACCGCCAAGAGGCCCCCAAGACGCTCCAAGAGGCCTCCACTGGGGCTACCTTTCTCTGTGCTGCCCACTTCCCTGATCGAGCTCTGGACATCGCGTCTGGATGGGCTGGTGGGGTTACGCGAAGCGACTAGAAGTCCCTAAGCCTTCCCCGAAGGCAGAACTTCTTACATGGCGCGGGGGGTTCTGAGAAGTCTGGCCGTCTTCTGAGAAGGCCTTCTCCTTCTCAACTCCGACCTTCGCTCGCCGCCGAGCCACAGCCAGCCTCGCGCTTATCCGTAGTCCTGAGATTGACAGGCACAGAGGCGATGACAAGCTTACGGATGTGCCCTCCGATCCCCAAGATTGCCGAGCCCCAGGGCGATAACAGTCTCGGGGATCTGCCCTCAGGAACTGAGGGACTCGTTGAGACCAGAATCGAGAGGATTCGACCCATAGGGATAAGATTATGTTCCAAGCTGGGAATACCACATGTGAACCCTGACCCTGTGGGTCAGATGTCTCATGCGCCGGCTGCGATCCAGACTTCTAAGGATGTCTGCAGCCAACTTACCCCGCCGCCGAAGCCTCCGATACCCAGCACCCGCAAGTGTAGGGGTCACAATTGGCCGCAGACAGAAACCATGAGTCATCAAATGGTGGCATCTCACTCTTGCCTCCGTCATTTTCAGCCAGCCTTCCGATAGCTTCCGCCAGCAGATCCGCCGCGATGTTACTTCTGATGGCTACTGACGGCCGTTCGCCCAGCTTCCCCCCACGGCGAGCTGCAATGAGGGCGAGGCCCTACCTGGAACGCCCCGCGCCACTGCGTAGATCATGGCTGAGAGAGCAGGGCGCTGCCTGCCTGAAATCCAAGTGGCTCACGTGGCCGGCCTCCGTGATGCGGCCTCCGGTAGCAGGTCTCTCATTTTGTTGTTGTTTATTATTTCTTGTTCTCTCTCTCTCTCTCTTTCTCTCTCTCTCTCTGTCTCGGGGGCATCCAAGGAGGGGGGGTCGCAGAGCATGGCCCGCGGCATATGCGTGGACGAAGAGGGGAACAAGGGGCGTATTGAAAGAAGAAGCAGAAGAAGAAGAATGGACCATTAAAGTCGGGGAGATACCATGGCCGCAGCCATGATGATATCTCCCCCCCTTGGTCATGACAACCCTCTTGGACGCCCCTGACTCTCTGCTCGTTCCGATGTGGAGTGGACCTCCTGAACATGAAACGGTCGCCAAGCAAGTGACACAGCAAGTAACCGTCAGCACGGATCTGCTGAGGATCGCACCTGCTACGCGCGAGGCGATGAGCTACTCGGCGGATTCTGACGCGTCGTCGCTGCAACACACTTCGTGCATCTCACTGCGGAGATGTTGGGCCCCTGGAGCTCGCGACCCCATCCCAACGACAAGCTTCTCACGCCGAGTCGTATGTAGCCCCAGGGACCAAACGTGCCCCCAGAAGCCGAAGAGTTAGAAATAACACAATCGAGAGTATGCAAACCGCTGGAGGCCTGGGCCAAACTCCATACCCAGATCACCCCGGGGGGGATGTGTCCTGGGTAGAATGTCAAGGCGGATCCAGCCGTGGCGGCGAGAAGCCTCCCAGAGGCCCCAGCGTGTGAGTCAGCTCCAGATGCATCGATCTTCGGTTCACCTCCGCTGGGGCGTACAGTGGGGGCCCGACCAAAGGAGCCGTCCACAAAAATCCCAACCCTGAGACCCCAGGACGTCCATTGAGTTTTGGTGTGGGGACGTCACGCTTTCCATCACAAAACCCTCGAAACCTAAGAAACCCAGGGTACCCTAGCACCCTGCAATTTCGGATGAGAGTGACGAGGCGGGCGCAGGGTGGGTCACGAATAGGTCACGGGTGGGTCGCGGCGTGTCGCGGGTGGATCGCGGGTGAGTCGCGGGGTGGGTCGCGGGTGGGTCGCGGGTGCGTCGCGGGTGGGACGACGACAGCAACAACAAACAACAAACAATAAGCAACAAGCAACAACAACAGCAACGACAGCCACACCAGCAACAACAACAACAGCAACAACAATATCACCAACAACAACACCACCAGCAACAACAACAGCACCGACAACAGCCACAACAACAACAACCCCATCAATAACCATCAGCCGCAACAACAGCAACAGCAACAACAACAACACCAACCACAACAGCACACTCATGTTACACCTGTTCGGTCGTATCTTCCTGCGTGTATATTCCAACCCTCGATACCCGCGCTCTTCGTCTTCGATCGTACCACCTTGGGGGTATACTTTTCTTACTGACAACGTATATTTCGTGCAGCCCCTAAGGCAAGGGAAACGAGCAAGGGGCAGGCGGGTTGCTGAAGCGTGCGTCCTGCATGGATCGCAAAGGAATCTCAAACGATAGCGAGAGTCCCAAGTAAAGCGTACGGAAATCGAAAGTGACAGCGTGATTCCTGAGTGTCGAGGGCGCGGCGTCTGAATACATGGCAAAGGAGTCCCACGCGAAAACGCGAATTCGGAATACATTGTGAGGCGGTATCAGGCGGGAACCGTTGTTGCCGTAACTCGGGGACCAGGGGAGTCTTCAAGAGGCCCCAGGGGGTCCTCAGGGTGCCGCAGGGACTCCACAGGATTCCTGAGGACTCCTCAGGATCCCTTTCGGGAATGCTAAGGAGCCTTTGGGGCCCAAAAGGTTTCTTGAGGAATCGCTCGCGTTTCTGAGGTTTCCTCAGGCTCCACACCGATCCTGCAGGATTCCTGATATGGTTTGCGGTTTGTTTGTGCTTCCCAGATATCCCTAAGGCTGATGATGCCTCAGGTTGCCCAAGAACTCCTTGGGACTAGTTACCAATGATTGCTGGGGTTCATAAAGACCCCTAGGGGGTGCCTGACCATCCCCTAAGGTTTCTTCGGCCTCCCAAAGGTAACAGCATCCTAACAACAACAACAACAACAACAACAACAACAACAACAACAACAACAACAACAACAATTACAAATACAATTACACTTACAATTACAATTACAATTACAATTACAATTACAATTACAACAACAACAACAATAACAACAACAACAACAACAACAACAACAACAAGGTCGACACTGCAGCTAACCCCCCGTTCACCAGGCAGCTGGGTCAATGCTTGTCCTTAAGGGAAACCCTTCACCTACCCCCCCATGGTCAGCCCCCACCCCCGCAACCAGCAATTAGCAACCAGCAACGGAGCAACCAGCAAGCGGACCTCCAGCTTCACATTTGGGCTCCTTAAGGCAGCCCATGCACTCCCACGAGCTGAAACCATGTGCGCGCCGCCGAGCCGACCTCCGGGACGCAGACTCCCTGTGGAATCCTACAAAATCCCTAAGGAAGGCTATAGAACTCCTGGGGAATCCTATGGGGTTCCCAAGGAGTCCTATGGGCTCCCTAAGGGATTCCTAGGGAATCCCAAGGAATCCGATGGGAATCCTGTGGGGATCCTATAGGAATCCTGCTGGTGTCTCTCTGACTCTTCAGTTGGCTCCCTCCTCCCCTCAGCACCCGCGCGCCGCGCAGCACTCGGCTCTGGCGCGGCAAGCTTGGCACTTCTCACTCTCATTATTTCTCTTTCTTTCCTCCCCACCCGTGCCCTCAGGTAGCGCAGTGCGGGCCGCACTTCATGGCAGAGCTGCCGCTCGGCCAGCTCGGCCTCGAAGCAGCGCTCAGCAGCGCCGCTCGCGGTGCCGCGGGCGCGGGGCCGCCGGCGGCGATGATCCCAGGGACTGTCCTCATCATGGATACGGTGACGAGCAGATTTGGATCAGATTCCCCCGCCAGCGAATTGAAAGACAGACTCCTGCGTGCCAGGTTGTCCACGGCAGAGGAGCTAAGGGCATTTTCAAAGACTGCGTCCATCGCAAACATGGTCAATGAATTGTCTACGTATTGGCGTGACCTTCAGAATCCAGACGCACAGTGCCCCACAGGCGTCAGGGCAGCATTGTTGAAGGTGGCGAAGGCGATCGGCCCCGTCTCGGCGTCTGCGGCACCCGAGCGGCCACGAGAGGCGTCAGCCCCAGCAGGTGCCCAGAACCAGTTGCGCCTATTGCAGGGGGCTTTGACGCTCAGCAGCGGGTCCGCGATGTCGGTCCTTGAGGAAGAGACCAAGGACGACCTTGGCCATCTCATCGAGGCGGCAGGCCTCGGCGAGCCCGCGCTGCGCGCCTACCCCGCGACCAAGCAACTGGAGTTATGCGACGCCGCCGCGAAGCTCGGCAAGCCCCTGCCGCATGAGGACTCCATCGAGGAGCTCGAAAAGTCCAGGTCCTGGACGGAGGGCCGGGCCTTTGCGGAATGGGTCGTAGCCTTCATTCGCTACTCTTGGGCTGGCTTGCTGCGCGGTCGCATCGCAGTCGCGTCGGGTTGAATCACATCGACAAGGTCGCGCGGCTGGCGGCGGACACTGCCAGCCCGGCTTCGCAGGCTGAGAAGAGCACCCTCGCCTACGACCAGCTGGTCAGGAGCACCGCTTGGGCTGCAGCCAAGCGCAAAGCCGACCACGCGGGCTTTGCAACAACTATGTCCGGTGACAAGCAGGACTTGGTCACGTAGGCCAAGGACGAAGCGAAGGATGTCAAGCTCCACGCCCCGGGCGCGAGCACGAGGGCCCAGCGGAAGCCGGATGCGGCCCACTTTTGCTTCAGGCATTTCTCCGGCAAGTGCGACATGCACGATCGCGGCAAGACGTGCGTCTTCCACCGCGAATGCCCGTTCTGCGCCAAGACACAGGAGGGCTGCCTAGCGAACCGCATCAAGCCGCTCGGCCTGGAGCTGATCAAGACCAGGGACAAACGTGCCCTCGAGGAGCGCGCCGGCGGCAAGGGCGCAACCAAAGGCGGGCACCCGTGGTCGCGCGGACGCGGTGCTGAGGACCGGGCCGACGGCGGGCGGGCGGAGCGCAGGCGCTCCCGCTCCCGCAGCCGCGGGCTCGCGCCGGCCAAGCGCGAGTACTAGGGGTGCCCAGCTGCCGGGGGGCCCCCGCTAGCGGCCGGGGCCCGCCCCGCGGCGGTTGGGAAGACGCCGGGGCCCGCTGCCGCCGCTCCGCCTGCCGAGCCAGCAGACCACAAGGCGACGTTGGCGTGGGCTCAGTCAGCGCCCTTCGCGCTCCCGGAACCAGGCTGCAATTGGGAGCAATCGCTCTGCGATGCTATGTCGCTCAGGGCCAAGCTTGGCGCGGGCTTGTCTGATTTCCAGCGGCAGCGGTGGCGCAAGCTCGCCAGCTGGAAACAGCACTTCCAGGCCACCGCCGAGCAGGCGCAGTGGGCGAGCAGCATGCCCGCGAGCGTCAGGCTGGTCTGCGGCCACCTGCAGGGCCCGCTCCTCAAGGCCGCCTTGAGAGCGGCCCGCCACGACGACGCCGGCTTTGTCGATGACCTGCGCGGCAAGTTCCCGGCGATCGGGCGCATCCCCCCGAGCGGCACCTGGACGCCGCGCGCGGGGCAGCCCGCCGACGAGCTCAGCGACCTCTTGCAGGCAGCCAGAGAGCGTCAAGGCGCTGGCCGCGTCTCCCTGGCAACTGCGCACCAGGGCGAGCTGTGGTCGGCGGTCGCCGCGCAAGCCGCGAGCGGTTGTCCGGGGCTCTGGGCTCTCAGACCTGGTGCGCCGAGTCCGGTGTCAGCTTGGCGATTTCGTCGACCAGCTATACTTCGGCGTCGAGCAGGACGGCAAAGTCCGCGGCTGCCAAGGATCTCGCGCTTCTGGCGTGGCTGCCTCCACCCAGCTGAACGAAAAGATGCACATGATGGGCATCGACGGCGTCGCCGCGGTGGCCCGGGCAGGCGCGAGCGTCCACCCGCAGGAGCAGCTCAACTTGGCCAAAGTTGACTGGAAGAAGATGTTCCACCAGGCGGGCTTGCTCCCCGAGCATCGCCGATTCTTCGTCTCCTTCGTGCTCGACACGGACAAGGGCGAGCTGGTCGCAGTCATTCCCAATTGTATGACATTCGGCGGCCGCGCCCAGCCACAGCAATGTTCGCGTATGCCGCGGGCAGTCGCGACGGTGGCCCGCCGTTTCTTCGGGCTGCTTTGCGACCACCACGTAGACGACGTGGTCGGGTGCGCTCCCCAGAGCCTGGCCGAAGGCGAATTCCGGCTGCTGTGCGACCTGCGCGAGCTCTCTGGCTTCGAGGTCGCTGGGGCCGGGGACCCGGGGGACAAGTTCTTCGAGCCGAGGCGCGGCGGCGTGCTTCTGGGGGCCGCCTTCCACCTGCCACCGCCGCGCGGCATGGCGCACGACGTTCTCGTGGCGTGGTCGATCCCCGCGCGGAAGGCCACCGCATACGCGACCGAGTTGTCGCAGGCGCGAGACAAGTGCACACCGGGCGCGGCGTCCAAGCTGGGGGGGCGCTTCACTTGGGCCTTCTCTCTGGCGTGGGGCAAGGCAGGTGGCATCTTCCTCCGGGCTATCTACGACCAAGCCCACGGGTCGACGTCGCGGACGGATCGCCGTTTCCGGATGTCCGTCGACGGCCAGCGCGAGATGCTCAGCGCGCCAGGGCCCGGGCAATTTTCCAGGCCGGTGCTGCGCCGGCCTAGATCGCGTCCGCGCTGCGTTCTGATCGGAGACGCCAGAGGCCGCGGCGAGCCGTGCGGCACTGAGGCGTTGGGGGCCATCTTCCTGGACGCGCGGCAGTCAGTCGCCGAGTTCTTCGTCGCGCCCGTGGACTCGGCCCTCGAGCGCTTCCTGCCCCCCGGGCGGGGGCGGCGCATCGACGAGGCCGAGACCCTCTGGGTCTGGCTTGCTTTCGTGTGGCCGCCATCTGGAAGGCGCAGACGTCGCCATCGTCGTGGACAGCTCCGCGGCGGAGGGCGTCATCCGCAAGGGCATGAGCGGATCGGTCGCGCTATGCTGCCTGAGCGCAGAGGTGTGGCGGGGCGCCCGCCTGCGAGGCGCGCGCCTCTGGGTGGCCCGCGTCCCGTCCGAGGCGAATCCGGCAGATCCGCTGAGCCGTTTGATCGTCCAGCGTCCAGCCGGCTCTGGCACGCGGCTGGCGCCAGGTGTCCGCGGACGCGCCGACGCGGTGGCATTTCGATCCCCGCCTGTGGGGCCGGTGACCGCCCGCGCGGGTTGTCATCTATGTGGGGCAGGGCTGTTCGCAGCTTCCCCGCGGCCCGTGGGCGAGGCCGCGCGCCCGACCAGCATCGAGCAGCGGCCCGGCACCAGCAATACGATTATGAACATCATTGATTCGCATTGCATCTACATCGTGCTCGTCATCGTCGTTGTCCTTGCCTTCTTTGTCATCGCCGTCTACTTCGTCCATCCTTCTCGCCCCCTTCCATCGCGTTGTTCGGGGAGTCCGGGGGCCCCGAGTGCGAGTCCGATTTGCTCGCGGGACTCGGCCAGGGCAATGGCGCGACGGGCCGTGGGCCCACTGTGCAGTGAGAGCTGTCGATGGGGCCTGCTGCTGCCTGCTGCTGCCCGTTCCCTCCTGCCCCTCCCTCGTGCCCTCCTCCTCCCACCCCCTGTTCCTGCCCCCCCCCCCTTGCCTCCCCCTCTCCCTCCTCCGGGGCGGGGGGCGAGAGGTCTCTCCGAGGCGGCAGGTTCGGCGCCCGCGCTTGGCTCCATTGAACGTTCGTGACCCTTTCATCTTCGATGGCTGCTCGTCCTGGCGTCGCGGGCCAGGGAGGCGCGGATCCAGCGGGAGCGAAATTCATTCCCCAGACCTCTCGATCCCAAGATCCACCTTCGATGGCCAGTTGCGCCGGGCCTCGGGGAGTTCGTTCCGGGAGCCTGTCATCGCGCATGCGACCAGCGATGCGCGGAATATTTGTGAACCAGAGTTCGGTCTTCGCCGACTCGGGCGGGCATGTCTGGGAGCGCAGATCCAGCGGATTGCCCTCCCTGGAGTTCTCGATCCCAAGATTCCTCTTCGATGGGCTGTCGTGCCGGGCCTCAGGGAGCTCGTTCCAGGTGTCTGTCTTCGCGTATGCGGCCGGCGATGCACGGAAGATTCGTGAACCTGAGTTCGGTCTTTGCCGACTCGGGCGGCGTTGTTTGGGAGTGCGGATCCGCGGTTTGCCCTCCCTGGAGTTCTCGATCCCAAGTTTCCTCTTCGATGGGCTGTCGTGCCGGGCCTCGGGGAGCTCGTTCCAAGTGTCTGTCTTCGTGCATGCGGCCAGCAATGCACGGAAGATTTGTGAACCGGAGTTCGGTCTTTGCCGACTCTCGGGCGGTCACGGTTTCTGGGAGTGCGGATCCAGCGGTATGTCCCCGGAGCTCTCGATCCCTAAATCGATCTTCCCATGTTGCCGACGGCCTGGCGTGCGGGCCTTGGTTACTTATAGTTCCGCTCGCTGCAATCCTGGCTCCAGGATTTCAGGATCTGCCGGTAGATCCGGGGAGTCGACGCGCCCGGCGGCTCCCGCCGATTTCCAGCAGCGCGCAGCTGCGGCGTCGGCGGCGCTCCGTCTCGCGAGACGGTCGAGGGCGGCAAGCCTTCGAACTCCGCCACTTGCTTCCCAGTCGGCGGGCAGCTGGCGCGCGCCAGTCCCCCCTCTGGAGTTCAGCCCCGTCCAGGGCCAGCCGTTCGCGGTGTCCTGCATCGCTGGTCAAGTTGAGGCCTTGGCTGCTGCTGGTCAGAGGTTGCCCCGATGCAGATGTCCTACAAAACCTGGAGTCGGCGATCTCGCTCGCGCAGGTTGCGCCAGACGCGGTGTGCGAGTTTATCGGGGTCGATCCGGGCAAACGCCGGAGGACGTGCGTCAACGCCCCTCCGCGGGAGCAGCTTGACATGCTACGCTTTGCCCAACAGGAGGGCTTCGATGTTCATGCCATTATTGACGTACTGATGCTCAAGAAGATCGGGGCTTCTGTGGGCAGCTCGCTTACTAGATACATGTCGTCCGCAAGGACGGTTCAAGCCTTTTGTGAGCTCTTGAATCCCACCAGCCCTTTAGGGCGTCGGTGGTTTAACGAGTTTCCTCTTGCGCCCCTCCTTCTTTCCCTTCGGGGAGGGGTTCACCCCTCCCCCCCCCCCCCCACACACACTGACCTGGACAGGAGGGGCGGGAGGCGGTCAGAGCGCCCAAAACGGCCTCGCCGAGGAAGCCAACATCATTGATCTTACAAAGGTTTTGGCCCCCTCTTGGCCTTCTGAGGGGGCAGCGCTCATTGAAGCCCCCCTCTTCTTTGAAGCCAGAATCATTTATTTGTCTAAGGTTTTGGCCCCATTTTGGCCCTGAAGGGGGCAGCGCTAATTAAAGCCCCCGACTTCTTTGATCGATTTCCTCCAAGATGGCCCCAAGAAGCGCCCAGAAGGCACCAAGAGGCCCCAATATGGCCCCAAGATGGCCCCAAGAGGCCCCGAGGAGGCCCCCAAGAGGATCCCAAACGGCCCAAGGAGGCCCCCCCGAAGCACCCAAGACGCCGAAAAGCTCCTCAGGACGACCCTCTACTCGCCTGGGCGTCGTTTCTGGACGGGCTGATGGGGATGCGCGAAGCGTCTAGAATTTACCGTTCCTGCCGACGAATCCAGCGACAGTGTACAAGGCACTCATAACCCATGAAGGGACGCTGAGATCGGTTCTGTCAGCTTGGCGGAAATTCCATCATTTGGCAGGGTTCCATTGGCCCGTGGAGCACTCTCCGGTGTTAGCGGACATCAGGGCGGGCACGCGGAAGATGCAGCCTCCAGCCCCCCCCAGGCCGCGAATCAGAAAAGATCTGTTGAGGAAGCTCTTGGCCCACTGTGCTAACACTGGGAGTTTCTTCCGTGGCATGGGCTACATGCTTGCGTGCGCCTTCTTGCTCAGAGTCCCGTCGGAACTCTTAGGACAGCTGAGGCCATGTCTACTGTGTGTGGATAGGGGAACCGTGCGTTTCGGCCCTATCAGACGTAAAGGTCAATGTCATGCGCAGTCCACTCTTGAAGCCAAGTGCGTCTGCGCCGCCGACCCTCTGCTATGCGTGCACATGTGGGTCTCATGGCTACTCGCAGGCCGCCGTGACACGAACGCAGAAGAGTACCCGCCTGGGTACTACGCCAAATTCCTCGCCGGCCTCCGCGAGGACTTGGTGGCCGTAGGCGCGCCGGCGGCAGAGGCATCGGACCGTGGCATCGGGAATTGCTTCCCATGCCTTCTGCCACGGCGCTGCGATGGACACGCGCGACGCAGACGGGTTCGCAGCTGCGCGCGCCCGCGGGGGCTGGCGAAGTGGGGCAGTTACAGCTCGCATCCCCCCTGCTGCCATTGAGTCGCGAGTCCTGGCCGAAGCGCTCTGCGCAGCTTCTGATGATGAGGGATCCAAACCTGGTGCTCTCCCGTTTCCCATTGGTTTCCATTGGTGGCACCCTCCTGAGGTGCGCGCCAACGGAAAACAATAGAAACAGGTGAGGGAGGCAAGGGGCCAACTGCTGGTATCTCTCTGACTCTTCAGTTGGCTCCCTCCTCCCCTCAGCACCCGCGCGCCGCGCAGCACTCGGCTCTGGCGCGGCAAGCTTGCCCGCCCGCCCGGCCCTGATGACGTCTTCGGTGGTGGCGCCTTCCTGAGGTGTGCGCCAACGGAAAACAATATAAACAAGTGAAGGAGGCAGGGGGCCAACTATAGGATGCCTAGGGAAGCCTATAGAAATCCTATGGGATTCCTAAGGATGCCTAAGGAGCCCCACGGGATCCGTAGGGGATTCCTCGGGAATCCGAAGGAATCCGGTGGGAATCCTATGGGAATCCGATGGGGATCTTGTAGGATCAGAAGGAAGCCTATAGAAATTCTACGGAGGCCTGTGGGATTCCTAAGAATTCCTAAGCAATCCCATGGGATTCTGAGGAATCCTGTGGCACCTCATGGGCTTCCTAAAGCATCCTTAGGAATCCTACGGAATCCCAAGGAATCTTCGGGAACCCATCGGAATCCGATGGGATCCCAATGGGATTCTTAAAGCATCCCCAGGAATCCGAGGGAACCCATCGGAATCCGATTGAATCCTCACGAATGCTAAGGCATCCCTAGGAATTCGAAGGAATCCTTCGGAATTCTATGGAATCCTCACCAATGCTAAGGCATCCCTCGGAATCCTACGGAATCCATCGGAATCCTATGGGATCCTCACGAATGCTCAAGCATCCCTAGGAATCCGAAGGAATCCATAGGAATCCTGAAATCCTCACGAATGCGAAGGCATCCTTAGGAATCCTGTAGAATCCTTAGGGGTCCCAAACCCCGATGGAATCCCCACGAATGCTAGAGCATGTTTAGGAATCCTATGGAATCCTAACGAATCCCTAGGAATCCAAAGCAGTGCCTCGGAATCCTTAGGTATCCTGCGGAATCCCAAGGAATCCTTACGAATCCTTAGGGATCCGAAGGAATCCTAGGGAATGCGTGAGAATCCGGGGGAATCCGTAGAAATCCAGAAGGAAACCCTAGGACGCCTCAGGATTCTGTGGGAATCCCTGGGACTCTTTAGATATCCATCGTTTCCTGAAGGATCCCTGGGGCTCCTGAGGGACCCCATAGGAATCCTCAAGAATCCGCGGTCCTCCCTAAACATCCATCCCTAGGGGACCTAAGGAATCCCAAGGACTCCTTAATAACCCCTATGACTCCCGAGGAATCCATAGGAATCTCTTGGGTATGCCTGGGGCTGCTAAGGAACCCCTGAGGACCCCCAAGGAATCCAAATGAATCCCTGGGACGCCTGAGGAATCCATAGAACTCTTTAGGAATCCCTCGGACTCCTCAGGAATCCCTAGGGATCCATTGAAACTGTTGGGGGTCCCTGGGGCTCCTAAGGAAGCCCTGGGACTCCCCTAGGACTCTGAAGGAGTCCCGGGGATTCCTAAGGAATCCTGAGAATCCCTCTAGGGATCCTCACAATCCTGGGGAATCCCTGGGGAGCCTCAGGGATCCCAGAGGTACCCTGTGTAGGTTATGTATATGTATAGTGTATACGGATGTGCCCAGATGTGTAACTGTATATGTGATTGTATGTATAGTTGTGTATGTATTCATATTTGTGTATATATACACACATCATATATATATATATGTTTATACATAAATATAACACAACCGCACAGTTGAAACACATATATTTATATATGTATATATATGTATATATATGCATGACCATGTATGTATGTATGTGTATACGTATATACAATTGCTTATGTACATGGAAATGTGCATACGTTTTATGAACATACATATATGTAGAGGTGTATACATGCATACATACAAACATATGTACACATATGTATATATATATGCACACTCTTGGTAGATGCATATATATATATATAGGTACATACGCGAATACATATGTATACTTATATATGTATACACATATGGCCCAGGATGGCCCGCAAATTCTGGGCGGGGAATGCGCGCCGCTCCCAAGAGAGGAGGAGACGGAGGAGGAAGAGGAAGAGGACGAGGAGGAGGAGGGGGAGGGGGGAGGAGGAGGAGGAAGAGGAGAGGGAGGGGGAGGGAGGAGGGGGGATAGGGATGACGTCTGGGATCACCAGCGGTGGGGAAAGGACGAATAACTGCAGCGAGGTTCTGGTGCGCAAAGCACCTTTGGCCCAATCGGCCGTCACGGCGCCGTGTGCGCCGTGTGCGCCAGGCGCGCCGCGTGCGCCAGGCGCGCCAGGTGCGCCAAAGGCCAAGTGCGCCAGGTGCGCCACGTGCGCCAGGCGCGCCAGGCGCGCCAGGTGCGCCAGGCGCGCCAGGTGCGCAAGGTGCGCCAAGTGCGCCACGCGCCCCAGGCGCGCCGAGTGCGCCAGGTGCGCCATGTGCGCCAGGCGCGCCAGGCGCGCCAGGTGCGCCAGGCGCGCCAGGTGCGCCAGGTGCGCAAGGTGCGCCAAGTGCGCCACGCGCCCCAGGCGCGCCGAGTGCGCCAAGTGCGGCAGGTGCGCGAGGTGTGCCAGCCGCGCCAAGTGCGCCAGGTGCGCCATGTGCGCCAGGTGCGCCATGCGCGCCAGGTGCGCCAGGTGCGCCAGGTGCGCCAGGTGCGCCAGGTGCGCCAAGTGTGCCAGGTGCGCCAGGCGCGCCAGGTGCGCCAGGTGCGCCAGGTGCGCCATGCGCCCCAGCCGCGCCAGGTGCGCCACGTGCGCCAAGCGCGCCAGGTGCGCCAGGTGCGCCAGGTGCGCCAGGTGCGCCAGGTGCGCAAGGCGCGCCAGGTGTGCCAGGCGCGCCAAGCACGCCAGGTGCGCCAGGTGCGCCAGGTGCGCCAGGTGCGCCAGGTGCGCCAGGTGCGCCAGGCGCGCCAGGCGCGCCATGTGCGCCAGGCGCGCCAGGCGCGCCAGGTGCACCAGGTGCGCCAGGTGCGCCAGGTGCGCCAGGTGCGTCAGGTGCGCCAAGTGCGCCACGCGCCCCAGGCGCGCCAGGCGCGCCAGGCGCGCCAGGCGCGCCAGGTGTGCCAGGCGCGCCAAGTGCGCCAGGCGCGTCAGGTGCGCCAGGTGCGCCAGGCGCCCCAGCCGCGCCACGTGCGCCAGGTGCGCCAGGTCCGCCAGGTGCGCCAGCTGCGCCAGGTGCGCCAGATGGGCCACGTGCGCCAAGCGCGCCAGGTGCGCCAGGCGCGCCAGGCGCCCCAGCCGCGCCAGGTGCGCCAGGTGGGCCACAAGCGCCATGTGCGCCAGGTGCGCCAGGTGCGCCAAGCGTGCCAGGCGCGCCAGGCGCGCCAGGTGCGCCAGGTGCGCGAGGCGCGCGGGGTGCGCCAGCCGCGCTAGATACGCCAAGTGCTCCAGGTGCGCCAGGTGCGCCATGTGCGCCAGGTGCGCCATGCGCGCTGCTCTAGGTGCGCAAGGAGCGCCAAGTGCGCCAGGTTCGCCAGGCGCGCCAAGTGCGCCAGGCGCGCCAGGTGCACCAGGTGCCCCATGCGCGCCAGGTGCGCCAGGCGCGCCAGGTGCGCCAGCTGCGCCAGGTGCGCCAGGCGCGCCAGGTACGCCAGGTGCGCCAAGTGCGCCAAGTGCGCCAGGTGCGCCATGTGCGCCAGGTGCGCCAGGCGCGCCAGGTGCGCCACGCGCGCCAAGCGCGCCAGCGGCTGGGTTGCTGGGTGCTGGTTGCTGTTGGGGGGGGAGGGGGGTGTGGGTGGGCGGGGATTATTAGGGGCAGTGCCAATCATCAACAACAACAACAATAACAACAACAGCAACAACAACAACAACGACAACAACACCAACAACAACAACAACAACAACAACAACAACTGCAGCAGCAACAACAACAACAACAACAACAACACCAACACCAACAACAACAAAACAACAACTGCAGGCGGGGCCAGGAGATGCATTGGCGCCCCTGGCACGCCATCGTGAGGATTGCGGACTCACGACGGGGCTGGAGTGAGGGTTCCGACACTGGTGTGCGTGTTCGCTTCGCTGGAAGAGGCTGGGCGCCTGGAGGGGCACTGACACGCCCGACGCGCCAGCGCTTTCAAAAGGGGTCCGGAAACAAGTTTGAACACGCCAAAATGCCACCAGCGTTCCCGGCCCCGGGTCGGGGCCGGAAGAAGGGTTGCTACGTGGTTATTGTTGTTGTCGCTGTTGTTGTTTTATTGTTTGTTGTTGCTGTGATTGCTGTTGTTGCTGTTGTTGTTGTTGTGGTCTTGGTTCTTGTTGTCGTTAAACTTTGCCTGCTGAAGAAGAATTATAGTTGATCCCCCATCGGGTGACCAGTCGATAGTTTTGATTGAAGTGCTTCCCCCGGGGCTCGCACCATGTTTTTGTATCAGCGAAAATCACTCGGCTCAAACTGCGCCCCTGGCCACCGAGTTACAACAATAACGGCTCCCGCCTGATACTTCCTAACGATGTATTCCAAAATCGCGCTCTCGCGCGGGACTTCCTGACAATTCATGTACGCATCGCGATCTCGAGTGGGACTTCCTCGGAGATTATTCGAACGATGCGCCCTCGGCGTTCAGGAATCACGCTCTCGCGTTGGCTTTTCTCATGGTTAACTTGGGAATCGCGGTATCGCTCGAGACATTCTCGCGATTCATGCAGGACCCACGTTTCAGCAACCCGCCTGCTCGACCTCGTCGCCTGGGCCCGCCTTCCCGACCTGCCCGCTATGGGTCTGCCCACCAGATCTGCCCGTCTGGTTATACCACTTGTTTTCTGTTCCTTGCCCCCCTCCTGCTCATTTCTCTCGTGCTCCACTTTTCTCCCTCCCCCTTCCGCCCGTCCTCCCTTCCCTTGTTTTAGGGGCTGCATTAAATGCGCGTGACAAGTAAGGAAGAAATCCCCCCAAGGGGGTATGAGCGAAAACGACGAGGGCGGCACCTAGGGTCTAGGATATACGTATGGGTTGGCACGTGAGCAGATAGGAGCACACAGTCATACAATGCTTGATGTTCCTGTTGCTGCTTATGCTGTTGTTGGTGTTGTTGTCGTTGTCGTTGCCGTTGTCGTTGTCGTTGTCGTTGTCGTTGTCGTTGTCGTTGTCGTTGTTGTTGTTGTTGATGCTGAATTCTCACTTCTGAAGAATAATTATTGTTGATCCCCCCAACCAGTGCATACTGTTTTTTCTCAATCGAAGTGTGCCCCTCGACGCTCGCACCCTGTTTTTGACAGGGAAAAACTTCCCGCTCAAACTTGCCCCCTGGCCCCCGGGTCACAACAACAACGGCTTCCGCTTGAGACTCCCTTACAATTTAGGCAGGACCCTCGCTCCCGCCCGAAACTTCCTCGCATTGTATGCAGGAATCGCGCTCTCGCTTGGGACTTCCTTACAATCTATTCAGGAATCGCGCCCCTGGAGCTCTGGAGTCGCGCTTTCGCTGGGGACTTGCTTGCAACTTCCTGAAGAATAGCCTTGCGTGGGAATTTCATGCAATTTGCCCAAGCGCCGCGCTCCCGTCACCCAGGCACCCAGGCGTCGCGCCCGTTGTGGCCCCATGTGCATGCCCTTCGTGGCCCCGCTGTCGACCTTCGTGGCCTACTTCGTGCCCTTCGTGGCCCTGCTGTCGTTCTCTCTCGCTCTCGCTTTCGCTCGTCGTCGCCGTCGTCGCCGTCGTCTTCGACGTCGTCGTCGTCGTCGTCGTCGTCGTCGTCGTCGTCGTCGTCGTCATGGTCGGTCCCTGTCCGTCCCTCTTGGGGTCGGGTCGACGGTCCGCGGCCGCCCCGCCGATCAGCGCTGCCGCTGGCCAGGCCGACGGTCCGCGGCCGCCCCGCCGCTTGCCGGGGCCCGGCCTGCAGGGAAGAAAAGTCTACCCCCCAAACAAGGTTCGATCGAAAACGAAGAGGGCGGGCATCGAGGGTTTGGGAAATACGCGTTATTGGACACTCGAGCATATAAGGGCGAGCGGTCTTAAAATGATTGTTGTTGTTGTTGTTGTTGTTGTTGTTGTTGTTGTTTGCTGTTTGTTATTTGTTGTTTGTTGTTTGTTGTTTGTTGTTTGTTGTGTGTTGTGTGTTGTTTGTTGTTTGTTGTTTGTTGTTTGTTGTTTGTTGTTTGTTGCTTCTTGTTGTTGTTGTTGCTGTTGTTGTTGTTGTTGGTGTTGTTGGTGTTGTTGTTGTTGTTGTTGTTGTTGTTTTTTTGGGGGCCGATTTGGGCGGAACCCCGCAACGCTTCAGCGCGAGCGTTAAGTTTAAAGGAAGTGCAGCCGGCGCCGAAGCCAGAACGCCAGGGCGGATATGGGGGTCAAACAATAACAACTTTTTCGTCATCGCGGTCCAACAACAACAGGCAGAATCCGCGCCGCGGAACTCCAATTCAGCCACGCACCCAGGGACACTGCATGAGCGTTCGGCCCCCTCACTCTGGTCTGGAATGGCGCGCGTCGCCCCAGGGGGGCCACCGCGCACCTCAGCCCTCCGGACCCCGCCCCCTTGGCACCGCTCTGCCCTCAGGCGCCCCGCCGCCTGGCAGCACCCGCTGCCGGGCTGGCGGCTTCGTGCATCGCCCCTGCGCTGGCCTTGTGAGTGCTTCCGGGCTTTCTGCGAGGACCCCTTCGGGGACGACGAAGGCACAAACAACAGCCGCGAGGCTGAGGGAACCTCACTGGCGTTAAGTCGGGCCTGTCCCCCTACAGGGGGAATTTTCGACGAAAAATGACGAATAACCCAAAATAGCCAAAAAAAAATCAAAAAATAGTCTGGGGCATATTTGTTGAATACTTTGTTGCCTTTTGGGGGCATGTTTTGGGTATTGTTTTTCGTCGACAATCCCCCTGCAGGAAGACAGGCCCGACATAAGATTACCTCAGTCCGGCGGTTGCGGCCGTCTCTTCTTCGCCCACGACCACTGAGACCCTAATGCAGGAGCACTTCGGGGACGTGAACTGGCCACCTCAACGATCCCGGCCAAGCCCGTGCTGTTAGGAGACAACTTGTGGGAGGTCACCGCAGAAACTCCTATGGCCTTTGAACACCGACCAGTGGGCCACAGAGCCAACTCAAGCCAAACTGGGCACAATATGCCGGACAAGGCGGAATAAGGCCGGGGTAGGAGGGCTTTCGGTCCTCGCAGGGTGGGTGGGCCCTCCCAAGTCCGTACCTCGGTGCGGGTCCTGCGGGTACCTCGCTGCGGGTCCTCGTGGGCGTCGTGGTCGTGGTGCGCGCATCGAACCGAGCCGCGTCGGCGCACACTCGGAATCGGATCCGATCAGCCTCTCCAAAAGGCAGAACAGCGGCATTGCGAGCATCGGGCCGAATCGGACCGTCGGAACACCTTAGCACGATTGGGAATAATAAATCCTGCACCCCGCGACTTTTCCCCAGGACGAAATCTTCATCTCGAGAAGGTTTCTGACAGTCCTGGGGCCCGTGGAGGGCTCCCGGAATGCCAAGACGGCGAAAAACCTCTGGACCCTCTTACTCCATGGCGAAAAGCGGACTCGGATCGGATCGGCGATGCGTTGCGTAAAAGGGACACCAGCGGAACCAACATCACTTCTGAGATCGCAGCGTTGCATCTGACTCCCGATGCGAGTGAGAGCGTCGTGCGCCGACATCCAGACATCGGCTTCGCCCGTTTCACGAATCCATGTCCGAGGGGTCCCTTTTGGAACCGCATGAGCCGGGCAGGCTAAAATCGGTACCGAATCGGTACCGAATCGGAGCGATCGGGTCGGACTGGGACCTGGCGGGGTCGGCGCGGCCTCCGCGCCGCGAGTCCAGGTACGCGAAGGCCCGATCCGCGTCGCCGGGGCCCAGCCCGAGGGCGCGGGCGGCGCGGCGGAACTCCTGGGCGGAGCGCGCGCGCGCATCACCGTCGTCGCAGGGAGAGGAAGGAGGAAGGCAAGGCAACTCTGGGGCGCTATCACATGTGCCTACTGGCATAAAAAAGCACATGAGAAAAAAGATAGCACCTGAGTGGCATCAAAGATGCAGCTTCCCACAGCGGTTGGCGCTGCAGGAAAGGAGGAAGAGGAAGCGGAGGGGGCGGAAGAGGGGAGGGAGGAGAAGCAGCGGAGAGCTGAGAGGGGGGCGGTCCCGTCCTCGGCGGCGGGCGGGGCCGCGCCGCGGGCCTCTCGGGCAGGCTCGCAGCTGCTTCTGGCGATCGCCCTGTCCTTGACCGCCCGCAGGGCGACGAGGTGGGCGTCGTAGGAGTCGGCCCAGGCATCCCCGAGGCTCCTGACCCCTACAGGTGCAGATCATCGGCGAAGACGTGGCGTTGGATTCTCATCAGCGGCGGGTCGCGCCCATGCACAGGCGCTCGACAACCTCCACCTGGGCGATCGTGCGTGGCAGACAGGCGGAGAGGTTCGAGCGGCTGCATTGGAAGTAGTGCGAGATGGAATCGGGCTCGCCGTAGCCCGAACTTGCAAATGTCGGCCTCGGGCGCCGCGTGCATCCGCGAACTCGCGTGCCAGGTCCCCGCGCAGCGAAGGCGCCGCCTCCATGGGCGACTTCTTCAGGACGGCCCAACAGGCGCGAACACCAGGCGGTGCACTGCCAAGCCCAGACCGCGAAGCGCGCTCCCGCTCCGGCCCGCCCCCGTTCTCGACGGCGTCGCGGACGGCGCGCTTGGCTGTGCGAGCGGCCCGCTCTGTCTCCTCGAAGCGCCGGGCGATGGGCGCGGGTTCTTTCCAGGAGGGCAGTGGCCGGCGCTCGGGGGCCAGGTCGGCGAGCCCACAGACGAAGCCAGCGAGGTCGGATAACTGATCGCAAGGGTCGCGCCACTGAGTCGCGGCGCACGAGGCGGCGCGCCACGTTGCGCCCAGCGGGTCGACGAACATCGACCGATGAGGGGTGCGCCAGGCATCCAGAGACGGAGCGTGCTCGGCGGCATGCGTAGGCCCTCGTGAACCGCGCGGAACCCCGGATCTCTTCTGCGAGCTGCGCCCAGAGAAGAAAGGGGGCGCATTCCTTCACGTCGGGAGCGAGGTGGCCGAGCTGCTCGGCGTTGCAGAATATGTCTGCCAGCGGGGTGATGGGCGTCAGCCTCTGGGCGCCTGCGCCCAGGTCGTCGGCCCGCGCCGCTGCGGCCCCTCTTTTCACGATGGGCATCGCGACGTGGATGGGGCGGATTGCCGATCCCATTGGACTGGCACAGATCACGCCTGAGGGCGGGCAACCCCGGGTCGCCCCCGAGTCGAGACCGCGCGCGAAGATGCACTTGCCGCTTGGGGCGGCACGGCCGGAGGACTGCTCGTAAGCGCCGCGACGGCATCGACGAAGCCAATCCCGACGCGTTACGGGTGCCGACGCAAGGTCAATCTTATTCCCGACCCTCCTGGAGTAGGGAAGGCGGCAACAATGTCGGATATCACGAGCGCGGGGCGGCCCTGCACATGGCCAGGGCGCCGGCCAGCCTCGCGACCCAGCGCGTCCATGAGTGCCGCGTTGTTGCAGAATCTGCGGCTTCAAACGAGACCCCGCGGGGTCGCCCGCGCGCGCTGCTTGACCTGCTGCTCCAGCTGGTGGTTGAGAGCGGCGGCGAAGAGCTTCGAGTCGGAGCTCTTCGCGAGATCGGGCACAAGATGGCAGCGTCGAGTCGAGCGCGCAACCACAGAGGCCAGCGTCCTCGGTGCCTTTCGGGATGAGCGGAGAGATCGGGTCGTTGAAACTTGGCGGCGAGACGCCCAATTCGAAGCAGCTCCAGGCGAAGTCCTCCAGCGCCTCCAGCGCACCCTGCGTCTCTGCCCGAGCGCGATGCGGCAGCCTGCCTGGGCCTGGTGCCGAACCACGCATCTCGAGCGCAACGTGCATCGTGGACTCGGCCGAAGAAATGGTCAACTGCGGGGCCCCGACGGTCGGCGGCGCGAGCCTGGGCGACGCAACTCTCGAGGGCGTTCGCGTCGACGGCCTTGTGCGCGAAGATGGGCATCCAGTGGTGCGCAAGCGCTTCCACCGTCTGCTGAGGGTCGGTGACGGTGGTTCTGCAACCGAAAAGGCGTATGCAGACTTGCGTGGGCATTCGTGACTTCGGTGCCCAGGCTGAACTGCGTCTGTGTAAGATCCGCGAATACCGCTGCTGCTATTCGACCGCATGTGCGCGACCCTGCCGCTGTGCAGATTGAGCAACTGCCGCGGCGCGTAACTGGAGATGTCGGTAATTCTGGTGACGTGTAAGCCGTGTGTCCTCTGCGAACTTGGACTCACCCACGAGCGTAACGCGTTTCCCCTCGACGAGCAGAGCCTCGTTGCCAATGCCCGTTGAGCTCTGCAAAGCGCGCGCCATCGCGACGTCTTGGCGCCATATCGACTGCGAAACCAATCGGTGGGGGAGGAGCTTCGGCTCGGCGGCACTCTAAAATCGCGCACCTCTGGGAAGCTTGGCAAGCTGGTCGCGCGCGAGACGCGCTGCTTGATCACGATCTGCTTGTATCCGAGCCCGCGTCTCTCAGCCGTGGTGCCGTACGCGTGCATCTTGGGAACATGGACGAACTGGTCAACATTCTACTGGTAGCGAGGGACCTGGAAGGAAAATCCGGGGATGGGCTGCATATCATCATCTCTGGATGCTGCGAGCGCGATGGTCAGATCCAGTATTGCGTGGTCGCTGTGGCGGCGAAAACAATGAGGACTGCAAAATCGGTGTCCACGGCGAGAGCCATCTTCAGATTCGGGCGCGCGTGAGCTGGGATGCTAGGGAGGATGCGATCCATTATGGTCTCCTTCAGCGCGTGCGCGTCCATGCGAATGGAATCGCCGCTGCTTATCCCGGTCATGGCTGCGGGAGAAAAGGCCCCGCAGAAACGACTGCTGGCATTGGTTGCCCCGATGCTGGGGAGGACGAAAGGTTGTGGGCTCGAAGGGCGCCATAAGCTCAGCGCGGACGACGTCGCCGGGAGCCAGGAAGACCCCCTCGGATGGGGGTGCCATCGCCCGGCGCTGGCATGCCACCCAAGCGTCGCGAATGACCAGTCTCTGCTGCTGGCTCACCTCGAAACTGTGGATACCTCAGGAGCGGCCAAGAGGGGGGTGTCCAAGAGGGGGGGGTGCAAATCATGACCGGCGGCATGTGCGCGGCCCAGCGGGGGGGCCAGGGACGTAATGAAATAAGAAGAGGCGCCATGAAATCTGGGGAAATATCATGGCCCGCGCCATGAAATCCACCCCCCCCTAGTCATCCCCCCCCTCTTTTCCGCTCCCGAATACCGAGAAACGCGCCAGCACAAGATCCACCGGGACAGAATTCGATGAGTTGGGCCCGGCCTGGCACCGGAGGGCGATGAATAGAGGTCGATGTGCTTACGGATGTGGATAGGTGGCCAGGGACCGGCGGTAGAAATGTGTCGTTTCTCGGGCAATGCGAACGTCTGGGAGCATTGTCCCCTGAAGGACCTGGACCAGAATGTGGTACGGCATGTTACTGTAGGGGCACAACTTCGTCTCCAGGGGCGAACAAAGGATTCCGAAGGCGGTTGGGGTTTAGGAGAGCGCCATCCGCGCAAAGGCTCGTAGATCAGCAGCTAGCGCCTGGTCGGAGAGCAAGCCAGGGTGAAGAGCCGCGGCGTTGGTGACACGCGTGCACGCAGAGCGCGGTCACGACGCACGACACGTGTCCTCGGCGCGTCGCTGGCGCAGCGCCCCATGGGCGTCGCCGCCCGTACCTTCGAACGTGTAGTCGAGGTCGCGCGTGTTGAGCTGGTGGAGAATGACAGGAATGCACAGCTCTGGCCAGTGGTTGGAGTCGCCGAGCTGTGGATTAGCGTAGGAGGCGCTGGGGGACCAGTGGCCCGTGATGGTGGCGACGACGCTGGCAAGACGTTGACTTGCAGTGAGTTCGATGGTGGATGCCTGTGGCCCGAATCGAAGTCTCAAACAGCGGGGTCCCGTTCTAGGCAACAGTAGATGTTAGCCAGCGTGGGCCTCTAACGCTTCTGAATGCCCATGCTTGCGCATGCAGACAAAGCGGTGCAGTCCAGGTGTTGCAAAATACGTGGTGCACTCTGTGGAGCAATCTATGCGGCTCGCTCTACGTTGTGGGAAGTCTGTGGTGCATTGCAAATAGAGGAATATGGGTGGTGCAACAGAGGTCGTGTACCCCGCGTGGTGCAACGTCTGTGTTTAAAAGTGTGTGCTGCCACCTATGTTGTGCAGTCTACGTGGTACGAACTGTGTGATGCAATCTGAGTGGTGCAGCATCTGTTATGCACCTTGTGTGGTGCTATCTACGTCACGCATGGGGTGCAACCAATGCTGGGCAATCATGGGCGGCGACGAGCGGCGACGGGACAGTGACGACGGCGACATAGCCGCCAGACCGACAAGCAGGCCCAGACGCAGGGCGGCGACGACGACGCGGAGATGGGGCGGCCCGGAAAACTGGCGGCGACGAGGCGGCGACGGGGAGGCGACGGCCAAAACATACCCGCACGACCGATACACAGGACCAGTTTCCTATTCCAGAAGTCGCCGGCCCCCGCTTTCCGAGAGTGAAAAAAACGTTTGAGACATCTGGCTATCCCCCTCCCCTTCCTTTCCTCTCCCCCGACGTTCAAAACCGTGCATGAGTGGGGGGTCCCCGGGCTCCTGGGGGGGGGCCTCCGCGCTCTCCCAAGCAACGCACCCCTGGGGCTTCCAGATCCTCCAAATCTACACCCCGTGCCTTCCAAGACACCCAAGATGCCTTCTCAGCCCGCCTCCGATACGCCGAATATGAATCAGAAGTAACCAAAGTGGTTTCCAAACCGCGCCCCCGTGGCCTCGACGACGCAAAGACGCACCATACGGGCTCCACGAGGACCCTCACGGAGGCCCAAAGGAACAAACATCGCCCCACCCCGTAGGACAATGTGCATTTCCAGCAGGCCCGCTTTTTGCGTCTTACGTGCATCCAAGGCGGCCCAAAGGGCAATCTCGCCCCAAATTCGCCCCAAGACGGCCACGAATGCCCAAGACGGCCCCAAGGGCCCCAAGACGGCCAAGAGACCCCGAAGAGAAACCCAAGCCGGCCCCAGAGGCACCCATGACGGCCCAAGAGAGCCCT
The DNA here is from genome assembly GCA_963575745.1 of Prorocentrum cordatum. Classification (NCBI taxonomy): domain Eukaryota; class Dinophyceae; order Prorocentrales; family Prorocentraceae; genus Prorocentrum; species Prorocentrum cordatum. Next base: position 76,401 of record CAUYUJ010017493.1, on the reverse strand, counting down.
AAAATAAACCCTCCAAAGGACTACCGAATTGACATTTCGAGCCTTCCCCCAGGATGGGTCCAAGAGCTCCCCAGAGTCCTCTGTAGCCGCCCCCGCGAAGCCCCGAGAGCCCTCCAGGATGCCCACAAGAAGCACCGAAAGCCCCCCAGATGCCTCGACACACGCTCCAAGATGCTGCTGAGAAGCATTCTAAAGGACTCCCACATGCCTCCAACATGCGTCCCAAACGCTTCCCCAACAATGAAAACAAACATCCACGAAAGCCACTTCCCACAACCCAAAGTCCGTGACGGGGCTTACTCCAAACACCTGCTGCCTTGTCGCACGGTTGCCCCATTATGCTCGCAACTTGCCATTTCAAGCTCCGACCCGGCATCACGGCTCAAAACATGTTGCGCGCTAGGCCAGTACGGACAGTCGCGCCGAGTCGCCCCCCTCCTCGTACTCACTCTGCGCGTCGCCCTCCTCATCGGCGTGTCCTTTCCCCTTTGCATCCCCGATTCCTTCCCTCTCCGTCTCCTCTTTTCCAATTTCCTGAGCATGCGCCTCGTCTTCCTCGGGTCCTGCTTCGTCGCCTCATCCTCCTTCTATTCCTCCTCCTCCTCCTCCTCCTCCTTACCATCATCATCACCATCACCATCACCATCACCATCACCATCACCATCATCATCATCATCATCATCATCATCATCATCATCATCATCAACACCATCATCATCATCATCATCATCAACATCATCATCACCATCAGCATCACCATCACCATCATCATCATCATCAACATCATCATCATAACATCATCACCATCGTACTGTTTTGATTACACAGATAGGCGTTTTCCATACTCTTTGGCACTGTCAGGAAGGCCAACAAATCCTCGGCTTCAGCAGGCCCGCGAACGCACCCACAAGAAGCGTAGAAGCACGCTGACCCAATTTTTTTCCTACACGGAGCCTATACGCTGCCTCCGCTCCACGCCACCACCCTGCACCGCGTCCACCTCCATTTCACCGTGCGCAACATTTGGTGCGCTTCAGCGTTCCTTGCCGGGCGTTAAACGTAAATTATTGCCGCGGTCAGGAGAAGCGCTCCGGGGTAGCCGCTTGCCACGTGGGCCCGAGCATACAAACGCCTCCCAAAATCTCGCGGTGAATCATTTCTCTGCGCCTTCCTTCCACACCACCCTACTCCCCTACCCCAGGTGGTGCCTTCGGTGGTCCCCGGCGATGTGTTCCTGCCACGCCACAAGAAACGTCCAACAGGCCCGAAGAGGCTCCCCAGAGGCCCAGAAGAGGCCCCAGGACCGCCTCACCCATGGACTTCGTCCATCTTCTGGGGGTCGGCGGGATGGGGCAAGACTCTTGGACAAGAGGATCAGGCAGACGCCTGACCTCATGAATACACGTGGGTCGGAAGAAGTAGGTAGAAACATGAAGTAGGAAGGCGGATATAGTAGATTGGGTCCAGGTCCTCCCAGATAATATCAGAACACAGCAAAAGCATGTCGATTCTTGAAGTAGGAAGGCGCTTGAAATAGATCGGGATCTGGGAATCCAAAAATACCTACTTTCAACGACCGGCGTGTAAAGGCCCAGGCAAGCATGTAGGAAGGGAGGGCGTCGAAGGCCACGCCCAGCCGGCAGAAGGAGGGCCCAAGGGTGGATGCGAGCGCGGGGGGGAGGAGGGGGAGGGAGATCAGGGTGGGGGGTGGACAGGTGGGGGACGGGGGGAAGGAGCGTCCCAAACATCCGACGCCATGCTTCTCTTGACGCGTGGCTCCTCCGAGGTCTGGCCCCCCTCGCTGGGACTGGCCTGCCATCCAGGGTCGTTGATTGGCGGTCCTGGGACACGGTATGGGCTGCCAGAAGCCGAAACCTCCCGTCGTGATTGTTGTCGCGACTCGAAGATGCCAAGGAAAGGGGAGCATGCTTGAGGAATCACCCAGACGGTGCTTGCACGGAGGGCCTCTTACCTACTCCGTGGCGGCGATCTAGCCGCTGGGCCGCGGGGATCCTCCAGGCTGCGCAGCGGTGCGCGGACACTGCCCCCTCCGAAAACCCCCGGCAGGATGACCCCTCCGTCCGTGTCCCGATGCGGCCGACTCCGAGCACCTTGGGCCCACTGATGTTGGCGTCTCGCTTCTAGCTCCGCCTGCGGAGCCGCAGGGCCGCCTAAACAGTGTTTTTCGTTTTCGTTCTGGTTTCGTTTTCCCTCGCTTTTGTCTCGAATCCGCCTTTACCGCAAAACGAAGTCGAAACGAAAACGGCCCACGAAATCGCCAAAAACACCGTTTAGGTCCAGCCCAGCCGTCGCCGAAGTGACGTCCACCATCTCCCGCCGAGGGCGCGTTGCGCCGGGGGCCGGGGTCCTGCCTGGAGCGCGCCATGTGGTCACCCGAGTTTCTGTACGCGCGGATATAGGGTTCCCTGCCGCCTTTCTGCGTGTGGGGCAAATCTGTGAGGCCTAGCCTCAAAATACGTTTTGCACAGACTTGCCGTTTCCACTTCAGATCCAGTCGCCGGCCCTCTTCGGGTGATGAGGAGGTTGGGGCGGATGGGCGCACCTTGGGGTTTGCGACTGGAGCCAGGTTGGGTCAGCGATCCCTCTATGCAACGATGTCGGTGTCCATCTATCGATGCCCCTACCCATCGGTCTCGCTATCGATCCATCCGTCCTGCTAGCAACAATTCGACGGACATCTCCATCCGTCGATCTCACGATCGACCGATGCACCGGTCTCGCTATCGATCGAACGACCTCTCTTCCCGGTTCTCGATCCCACGATTGATAGACCGAGCGATCACATGGTCCGCCTATGGATCCCCCTGACGCCATCCCCCCACGGCGGGATCTGCGTTCCCCCCGTGCTCGGCGCCCGCGGCCGCCCGCCGGGCGACAACCCCCCACCCGACCCGCCCCCTGCGCACGGAGCGCCCCTCGGGGCGCCCACGCGACAACCAGCAGGCTGACGACCACGGAACCACCGCACAGCAGGCTGACGACCACAGAACCACCGCAGGACAGACGACCATCGGAACAACCATCAAGACAGCCATCGAGACGCCCGTCGGGACAAACGTGGGCACGACCAGCAGGAACAACCATCGGGGGCCTCGGCACAGCCATCGCGACAATCGTCGTCGGGGCAGCGACAGGGACAACCCTTGGTGACCATCGGAGCATCGGCACTACCATCGACCATCGGGACAACCACAACTTTATGGGAGCAACCGCGATAGAGCCGCGAGAACAAGAGACGTCAGAACAAGCAGCGGGACAACCAGGTGGCCACCACAAGACAGCAAGGGGACAACCACGCGGCAACGGCGGGACAATCGCGGAACACCCTGGGTAGAGGCTCACACTTCCTCGCGAACCAAAGGGTCACCTGCCACCGCGTCCCATGGCACGTTGAGGCGTTGTCGAATGCCGAGTCATGTCTGGTAGGTATTCTCTCAATGCCCCCGCCCCCTACTTCGTCACACCTAAGGCTGTCGACGGCCTACAAGACGGTCCAGGAAAGCCACCATGGCAACCCACATTGACATACATCGCCTTGAGAGGTACCCAGCAGCTCCCAAGAAGACCACATGAGGCGCACAGGAGGCCCCAAGAGGCCTCCAAGACATCAAAGCGCAGGCCAAGAAGCCCCCCAGGAAGCTTTCAAAGTCCAGCGGGAAAGCTGCAGTTCTTGTGCATAGTTCGCGTTTCCAGTACCTCTCGGCACCAGATGGTTCCAAGAGGGCCTCGGGGGGACTAGACCGAGGCCACCAAACCCCATGAGGGCCTCCAGAAAACCACCAGATGGCATAAGAGAACCCCAAGAGAACTGAAGAGCCCAGGACAGCCTAAGGCAGCCACAAGATATCCCAAGAGGACGTCCAGACAACTTCAGTAACTCCCCAGATGGTCGAGAGGGGCCCAAATAGCCCAAAACACCGTCAATACAGTCCAAGAGGGCCCAACGAGTTCCCCTATGAGGGTCCCACGTGGACCCCACAGGAACCAAAGACAGCCCCAACACGGGCCCAGAGAGCCCACCATGCGAACTCTTGACCTCCCCAGCCAGAGTTCTGCGCTGGCTGGGTGGCGGGACTTGCCGCAAGTTCCTGCGCAGTGACGTGCGAACGCCTGCCGTATCTCCCAAGTGAGTGCTGAAAGCTGGTATGGGAGATATGACAAAAATTAGGTTGAGGCGATTGTGTCTCATAGTTGAGCGAACAACGTCAATATTTACACCACTGCTGCCTGATACACCCGAGAGCACTAAATATTCCAACAACGCCATAACCATGTTCGGACGACAGGGTCGCTCCTGCAACCACTGCGCACGAAAAGCCACACGATTGTTGAACTGAACGAAGGGGGCCTCTCGTTACCACGTATCGATAACGAGCCTCGACCTTATCCCTACCCGTAAACTCGGCAAAACCAAGGCGATGACAGTCTTAGTAATGCGCCCTCAGGAACTGAAGGAGTCCTAAAAATCGGCACGAGGTCAGGTGATTCCAAACATAGGGATGGGGACATGCTTCAAGTGATTCCAAACATAGGGATGGGAATCTGCTTCATCAATCTGGTAAACCCAGGATCATGGGAGACGAAGGGCAATCGAGGCGGGGGCTGGGTGAAGACGAAGAAGGAACGAATGCATGACATGACTTTTCTGACGTGTCGAGGGGGGTTCCCGTTCATGAATCCATGCCGCAAGCAGGTCGGTGGTCAGGAGATGTTTGGATATCCTCTGCGCTGCTCCATCCCCATCAAACCGCTTGAGGTTATGGCCAGCCCAGCTCTTCAGCCCCACAGCTTCACCCAGTCGTCCGCGCGCAGCGTAAGCCATCACCATACATTCCAACCTGTTGTGGCGCACGCCGCCAAGACTACCAGCAGAGCTGGCGAGGAAGACGCGTTCCCGAATGCGAACCATACAACGCATAGCAAACCAATACTTGACACAATACGTGCCACCTCCGATGGGCGCGGACCCACGGCAGCGTCTACAGCCTCCGTGAACTCCTGGGGGAACTCGGCATAGAACTGCGGCTGTTGCTTGAAGAAATGGAGGAAAAACCCGAGAGCCTCCGTCATATTGGAACTCGACTGACGCAGTCTCCTGACTGACCTCTATCAGAGGGGAATCGGTTCCTGAGGGAAGCGAGTCCTGACCCCCCCCCCCCCGGGCCTTCCCCCAGGACGACATCTTCACATTGAGTCGTTTTCTGGCGAAACACCTCAGATGTCAGAGCCCGTTTCCCGCAAGACCGTTTCGGCCATGGCGAGACCTTCGCTCCGGCGACCACCTCGTAGGGCGGAGCCGGTTTCGGCACGCACGACTGGTCCGCCACCTGCCGCAAGTACGCCGATGGCTGGTGACCTCGGCCGGCCGAGAAACCGCGGGGCCAGCAGGCCAGGGAAGACAACGCCGTTCGAGCTGCGTGCGAATCACGGGCTGCCCGCTGCGGGTTGCCAGCGCAGAGTCGAGAGGTTCTGGGCAGGGTGAACCCCAAAGAGTGTTCCCGACGCCACCCCCTGGGCTGCTTTCTCGTCGCTGGTCGTCGAAGATGGGACCGAATGCCCCCCCAAAAACCACACACACACACACATCAAGGACAAGGTGGAAACCACACCCATCTTAGCGGCCCCAATGCGCAACGCCTAGCGTGTCGACCAGGAGCTCGACGCACATACTGAACGCGTAACTCTGGTGCGATACGCCCGCGAAATCGTGAACCGACGCGCGCCGAGCCAACGCGCAGCGCGTAAACACGGATGCCGTGAGCACGGCGCGTGGTCCGTTTCAACGCGGGCGTATCAGGGAGGCTGAGGCACCCGGTGTTTCGTGAGGTGCCGGGCCCCTCGCAACCAGGATGCGCCCAGAGTCTGCCCCAAATGCCCCCCGCGCGAGTCAGCCACTCGCACTGATGCAAGCCATGGGCGGTGGGGGAGCTCCGAGGGCAGCGATGACTGAGGGGGAGAGAGGGAGCGAGAGAGAGAGAGAGAGAGAGAGCTGCTCAGATATAATTACACACATACATACACAATGTACTGCAACATAAAGAAGGATCAGAGAGAGCAACAACATATAACAACGATAGCGAGAAAATGAGGGACTACAAGAGAGAGAGAGAGAGAGAGAACAAAAAAACAGAGGGAGAAAGAGAGAGAGAGAGAGCGACCGACATAAAGAACACAGTGAACGAGAGAGGAGAGAGGAGAGAGACAGGGAGAGAGAGAAAGAGAGAGAGAGAGAGAGAGAGAAAGAGAGAAAGAGAGAGAGAGAGAAATCGGACAAGCGAGCGGGAGTCCCGTCGACAGCCGGCTACTGCGGTAGCCTCGGCCGCCATCGCATTCTTGGCGGTGGTCGGCACCTTGGGGTACAGGGAATGTTGAAACAACTAACCCCTGGCGCAAAACGACCGAAGAAAAGGGACGGGGCGGAGAGCAGGCGATGCGCCACGTCTCTCTGCGCCCCGCATGGGACAAAAAAACACAGGTCGGCGAAACCCCCGTCGGCGGCCGGGGGACAAGGGCTCGACCGCTGAGCGGCATGCAGACGACGGGGCGTCCCCCGCCGCCGCAACTGGGCCCCGATGACGCATGGCCGCGCGGGCAATCGGGCTGGTGAGAAGAGGGCCTACGGCCGAATATGAAGCCCTATGACATGTGGGCATGCATGGCACTGAGAAGGTCATGCACAGATGGGACGGGTAACGCCCCGTCGGGCGGCGAAGGAGGGGGAGGTGAGGGCAATCTGAGTGCTGCGCAGGCGTTGCATCAGCTGGCTCTGCTGGGAGGGTAAGGCGAGTACCTGACTCGAAATCGCGTCGTACTGGCGGCAGAGGTAGTGGTAGGACGCCTCTAGCTCTGCGGCTCGGCCCTGGGCAGGACGCGGAGCACAAGGCGGGCGGGCGTCAGCGGCCCTACTGGCTAGGTGCGCGGCGAGGTCCGTGCGGCGGTCAGTGCCTCGCGGGAGCGCTGGTTCGGGTTTGGGAGCGACGGCGGGATACCGCTGGTCCCTGACAACCGGCCGAGGTATGTCTAGCCGAAGCGCAGCTGGGGCGGGCGGCAAAGGAGGGGGTCAGGCCACTGACCCTGGTGACCGCAATTTCAAGCACGGTGGATCCGGTCGGCTCGGCGTGACGCTCAAGCTTGGGCGTTGTGAGGTGGGCTCTCGGTCTCATCGGTGCGGCGCGGCGAGGGCCCGATCCATGCTTGGCTGGCGGCGTCGGCTCAACTCTGGTAGGTGCGTCGGGCTCGACAGCTGGAGCGTTGCTGGCCGCGGCTTGGGGCGACAAGGGGCTGATGTCCTCGTCTTTGCAGACGCCCGCGCGGCCGAGGTTGACGCCATCGGCGTCGGGGCCTGGGACATGGTGCCAAACGGCCGCGGGGATACCGCGGGACGGTGGCGGGGCACCTCCCCAATGGGCACGACTACGGTCAGAACCCCTGGGCCGTCGCCGTGACGAGGGGCAGCAACATGGGGCGCTATGCACACGGCACTGGTTACGCGGATGGTCGTGGGACGCCTGGCGCTCTACGGCTCGGCCCTGGGCAGGGCGCAGAGCGTGAGGCGGGAGGGCGTCAGCAGCCCTGCTGCCAAGACGCGCAGCGTGGTCCGCGCGGCGGTCTGTACTTCGCATGTCCGCTGGTTCGCGTGTAAGGTCGACGGCAGGCGTCACACCGGGTCGCTGCCAGCCGACAGGGGGATGCCTGTGCCTGGTCGAGGCGACACGGCTCGGTCGGGAGACGGAAGAGGGGGCCAGGCAAGTGGCGCTGGTGGCGGGAGCTTGACCGCGGTGGGCATGGTCGACTCTGCGTGGCGCTCACACTTGGGTGTAGTGAGATTTGCGCACACACGCCTCGGGGCGACGCAGCGGGAGCCCGATCCACAATACGCTGGCGGTGTCTGCTGTGCTCTGTCAGGCGCGTCAGGCTCAGCAGCCAGGGCGTTGTTAAGAGAGAGAGAGAGAGAGAGAGACATATAACGAGAGAGCAAGAGACACACGACCGAGAGAGAGAGAGAGAGAGACGCACGCACGCACGCAAAGGATCGCAGCGCGTGTCCGAATGCGACCGGCTGGGGGTGCCAGCGCCCCGCTCGGCTCCGCAGACTGCTCGGGTTGGGGAGCTGAACCATACAAGACGAGAGCCCGAGGCGCCCTTTGCGGGCGACCGACTGTGAGGAACGCACGAGGCATGAAAAGACAACGGCGAGCGGCCACAGAGCAACGCAACAGTGCTGCGAGCCACGGGCGGCGAGGAACCGACACCACCATACATGTGCCCTTGGCGGAAGCACGAGGTGCTGGCAGGGAACCCATCTCTTCTCAGGCAGGCCCCACCGAGAGCGAAGCGGCATCGCCGAAACGAGTTTGCAGGGCAAGGCGCGGGACTGCAGCAGCAACTTCGGGTGAACGGGCGGCCTTATGGCCGCGTCTGGTGATCGGTGCTGGCGGCGGCAGAAAACGGACGCCAGCAGCACGGTGGAGGAAAACGGACGCCAGCAGCACGGCGTCCCAGGCGGCCCGGAGTGGAGAAAGGCGGCACTGGGCGGAGGCCAGGCGATCGAGCGCCGCCTGGAGTTGGTGCTCGAGAGCGGCTAGCCGCGCTGGCGGCGGCGCACGGCCGTCGCGGCCGCGGCGGCGCCGAGGTGGGTGCTCAAGGCTGCCCGCCAATCGCTGCGGACCGCGGGGGCCCGCGGGACGGCGGGAGGGGAGACCGGGGAGAGCGGTCGCCGCTGAAAGGGGGCGGACTGGGCGCCCCCCGAGCGCGGCCGAGTCCAGCACCGGGGGCGCGCGCGGGAGGGCTTCGGCAAGGACGACGACGCCGGGCGGGCAGATGTGGCGACGCCACAGGCTGCCCGGCCGCTGAAACAGGAAGGTGCTCTCCCGCTCCTGCGGAGGCCGCGGTGGCCAGGTCAAGCGGGGCGGCCGGTGGGGGGGGGGCAGCCCCGGCGGTACATTGGGGAGTCGTCGTCACCCTCCATGTTGCCTCCCGGTCCGAGAGGGTCGTCCTCGACGGAGGGCGAGAGAGAGAGGGAGAGTGCAAGATAGAAAGAGACAACAAGAGAGGGAGAGAGAGAGAGAGAGGCAACCAGGCAGGCAGCCAGGCAGAGAAGGAGAGAGAGAGAGAGAGAAAAACAAATATCACAAAAGCGAATCCAGGGACGGAACCCGACATGCACGTGCATATATGAATCCCACCCTCAAACTTCCCTCCTCTTGCCTACACCCTTGGGGGCGGACCCGGGGAGGCCCTCTCCTGCCGATCCCCCTGGCCACCCCAAGCGTGGCACCCAACTAGGCGGCCGACCGTGGTGTACGGCGCAGGGAGGTGGTTGACTCCTAACGGGCGCGAAATGTGAGCGGCATTCTCCTCGCCCCCTCGCCACCCTCCAACTCCCTCGCCCTCCAAGGGAAATTGCGAAAATCGAATGAAGCGGGTCCTGAGGGAAACGGGTCGTGGACCACAGGGCCTTCCTCACAGGACCACCTCTTCATCCCGAATGCCGAGTGGTGTGCGACGGTCCATAGGCCAAGGAACGGCCCGGAACACCTTCCAAGACCTGTTTCGCTCAGGGCGGCTTTGCTGCGTGGCGATGGAAAGGGACGACTTCCTCGAGCAGACGTGTTGACCGCGTCCATTTTGTAGCGTTGCCAACTTGCGGCAATCACGCACCGGCGTTGGCGGGCATGTTGTGTGACCCCCCTCTCGGGAGCCCTCGATTCGGGCGTTGGCAGAACTGGGTTTAGTGGGACCTGGTTTAATGATGTGTGCTGAGGGGCGCCCCCGAGGCCCCGTTCCACTAACCCGAACTGCCGTCAGCCGAAAAACACCAGCTACGGCAGACCATGGTTTAGTGACTCTGGCCAATTTCGGGGCTCCGGGGCCCTGCTACTAACCCGGTCCCCTTACGGCAGGTTCGTGCCATGTCGACCTGGGCGTTGGTCCCTGACACCGCGCTGGATCGTTCAACCTTGAACGATCGGCCGTCTCCGCAACGTCCGATCGTTCAACATCGATCGATTCTGGGCCGCCGCCGGCGTTCAACCTTGAACGCCCGCGCTGGGGTCGCCGCCGGTCGACACGACGCAAACCTACCGTACCCTGGGGTCCTGGCTGTAAACCCGATCGATGGGAGCCCATCGGGAGCCCATCGCGCTGGGGTGGCCCCGCGTCGGCACCGTGGCCCGACGGGGCCACGTGACCCCGTCTTGGCCAGGACCGCCGCTCTCCGGTGCAGAAGCCTTGTGACGCAAGCTCCTCCTCCTCCTCCTCCTCCTCCTCCTTCTCCTGCTCCTCCTTCTCCTCCTCCTCCTCCTCCTCTTCCTCCTCCTCCTCCTCCTCCTCCTCCTCCTCCTCCCCTCCTCCTCCTCCTCCTCCTCCTCCTCCTTCTCCTCCTCTCTCCTTCCTCCTCCTCCTCCTCCTCCTCCTCCTCCTATTCCTCCTCCTCCTCCTCCTCCCTGCCCGAGCCGAGGTGCCCGTCCGAGGAGCCCGCCGCGCTGCGGCGCAGCGTGCGGGCCACGAGGGCCTCCAGGATGTGCGGGCCACACGCCTCGCCGTCGCTCGGACGTCCATTTCCCGTGCATTTTTCGGTTTCGTGCGTGTTTTTTTGGCTCGTTGGTCGAGGATGGTCCTCGATCCTCGATGGTTCTCGCCGAGAAAAAAATGCACACGTCCAAGCGATGCCAGGACGCAGGAGAGACCGAAGGCAAGGGTGACCTTGGGCGCCCGGCTCGTCGCACGTCGCGGGCGGCGCGGCAATGGCGGCCTGCGCGCTTGGGATCGGGCCCCCCGCGCAAGCCGTGCACCGAAAGTCTCGGGAAACCGGCCCCTCCCCCCAAAAACGATGCCACTATACTTCCCGGACCTCGCCCGAGGCCCGTTCTGACCCCGATCTCGATGCGGAGCCAACGGTAACGAAGGCCCCCCACGAGGCCCTAAAAAGGGGCATCGAGGCACCGGCAGTGGCATCGGTGCCTCTCCTTCCTCTGAACGCTACTCCGCCGAGGGGCCACTCTTGCGCGTGGCCGCATGTGGGCGTCCGTCGGCAGGTGGGACCCCCGGCGCCAAGTCCGCCTGCATCGACGCGCTGATGCCCCAACGGTCCCACTCGCGCAGGCGCTCGAGCACGTACGGCCTATGGGCCGCCGCGTCGAAGCTGGGGTGCCGGAGGTGGGCCTCCAGTTCCTGCGCGAGGCTGGCCTCTGGACCCGCTGACCTCAGCCCCTCCCCCGCCGTCGGCCCGAGGCTACACGCTGCCTTCCCAACTGCGCTTTCCGCCTCGCCATCCTCGACACTCCCCAAGCTGTCGGCATTTGTCCGCCCTTCGCGGCCCTCGGATCCCTCGGAGGCCTCCCGGGTGGGCGCTGAGGGGCTGAGGGGTTAGGTGCGAGGAGTGGTGGGTGGAGTGAGGGGGCGAAGAGTGGGGGCAACGGTGGAGGCAAATGTGGTGGAGGACGAGGTGTAACACACTCCGGCAAACCCCGGCAACAACGCTGCAACAACTGCCATGGCTGCACCAGCCAACTGGCAACCACCGCACCAACTGCAGCCCAAGCATGCATGCTACAACAGAAATCGTTTCGATACCCCCGTCGTCCGCCTCGGAGGAGCAGATGGAAAGAGTAGGAGAAGGGGGCGGAGGAGGAGGAAGAGGAGGAGGAGGAGGAGGAGGAGGAGGAGGAGAAGGAAGATGAACAATTATAGGGGCAAGGCCGCCTGGAGGTGGGACCAACTGGAGGTGGTGGGAGGGGGGGCGGAGGCGCGATCAGGAGGAGGAGGAGAAAAGGAGGAGGAGGAGGAGGAGGAGGAGGAGGGGGGGAGGAGGAGGACCAGTATAACCCCAAGAGCCAGCAACGATGTTGGAATAAATCTTTCCTCCAAGCTCTCTCTTGTCCCCTACAACGGCTTATTTCCACAAAAGGAGCTGTCTCGTTGGAAGGCAACCGTTTGAAGACCCTGAAGCATGCCAAAACATTGTTCTCGGGATTCCACTGCCACGAATCAACTTGACTGTTGCGTGTTGATGATCCTGAATCGTGCCAGAACGCCGTCCTGGGACTTCAACACCGCGAACAAATACAACTGTTGCAACCTCAAAATCCGGAATCCCCCCAGAACACCATGTCTGGAATGCTGAACATGAGAACCCGTGAAACTAACTCTTGCTAACTTTTTAAACGTATGCGCGCGGCGCTAAGGCGATAACCTCATTTTGACAAGGAGCCGCCCTCGACCCGTGAAATTATTGCCAAATCTCTAAAACGAATGTACGCGGCGCGAACACCGAGAGCCACATGTTGAGAACCATTCGCCATCAACAAATTAAACTTCTATATGTTTTAAATGAACGTGCGCGGCGCTAAGGCGAGAGCCACGTTTTGAAAAAGACCCGCCCGCCATCTCTGAAACTGTTACCAATATTTGAAGCTTTAGAGTGATTCGTGGTGAGGAAGTCTCAGGCGAACCGCCTGGTCTGCCCCAGAAACTGGCCTCGGGGTGCGGCAGGGAAAATCATTTATAAGGAAAAGAAATGGAGGAGGGGGAAGAGGAGAAAGAAGGAACATCGAGAGGACGAGAAGGATGAGACCGAGGAGACCGGAGTATGGAAAAAGGAAAAGCAGGATGGGGAGGAGGGGGATGAGGGTGAGTCCCACCCCTCTTCCATTCTTCCTCCACCTGTCCCCCCCGCCTCGTATCCCACGAGCTCGGTCGCGAGGTGGATGCGAGCATGCGAGCAGAGCGGGGTATGCTCTCGCCCCCCCCCGCGGGTGCGGGAGGGGGTCGGAGGGGGCGACCCATGAAGGCATACCCCAACCACTTCGGAACATTCACGAACTAATTGAGGCCGAGTACAGCCACTAGAAACGGACTGATCTCAACCTTGAGGACTCCTATACTCAATCCACATGGCAATTCTCTGAAAGCCTCTGAGGAGAAGCTTCTGGGAAGATCTGGAAAGCCTGTGAGAAGCCTCTGGGGCGCACCGCAGAAGCCGCTGAGAAGCTTGCTGGAAGCTTCGTAGAAGCCTTTTCGCCTCTGGGACGCTCGTAGCAGCCTCTGGGGAAGCCTCTGCGGAGCCTCCGAGAAGTCACTTGGAAGACTCGAAGCGGGCTCTGAGAAACCTCTGAGAAACCTCTGAGCATCCTCGCTGAAACCTCTGAGAAGCCTGGGTTTGTGTGTTTGCACGCTTCGTCATCATCCGCTCATGGTCATCCTGCTCTTCGTCCTCGTCCGCTACCTCTCTTCCCGTTGCCATTGTGGCTCGTTTTTATGTCTTTCACTCGAGTGAGCCAGATGCCACGCATTACAATGAAGAGCTGATGAAGAGACCCCGTCTGGAACCTCAAGGGACTAGAGGAATTCATTTAAAACCTGAAGAAACCTGGAGGATCATGAGCAATCATAAGGAGTCCGTAAACTTTGGAATGTTGAAATACGTTGCGATGTGGCACACGTGATTTGCAAAAATCCTGGCCGGGGCGGCGAACTGTTTCTGATCGCCCCGATCGCAACTGCTTTCTCGAAAGTCCGCACGAAGACTTACGGGAACCCACTGCGTCCAGAAGCGCTCTTGAGATCATTGTCAAAATGAGAGCAATCCTAAAACGCCCCCAGAGCAGTGCAACCACTTCGGCCAGATCGTGACCTGTTGTGCTCCGCCCCAAATGGTCGACGAGCAGTGCGAAGTGGTTGCGATTGGGCCCGCTTGCAGGGGACCCCCTCGTCCTTCCCCATCCTCCTCGTCCCTCCTCCATCTCCTCCCTCCCACCCTCCCGTTCTCCCCCCTCCGCCTTCCCCCCTCGTCCCTCCGCAGTCCTGCTACCCCCACTTCTCCTCCGTCCTCCCTGCACCTCCTGAGTCACGGGTCCAGAAGGGGAGGCGATGTGGGGGAGGACGCAGAGTAGGGGTGGCAGAGGAAAGGGCGGGATTGGAGGCGGGAAGGAGGGGGGGGGGCTGGAAGGAGGGAGGACGCCTACCACGGCACCAGGTCCGAACCTGGGCCCAGGATTGGCCTGGCCAGGGTCTGTGCAGGTGTGTTCGAGTGTAGTTGGCGCACCTAGAGCATGAAGGGGAACTGGGACACACAAATAAATACACACAACTAAAAAGATTCCCCCATATTTTCCTATACTTTCTGGGTGTTTGTCTTCCCCCCCCACTTTCCATATTTTCCCATATTTTCTGGGAAATCGAGGATTAATTGTGTCTGTGTTTTTTCCCCTCCTGAGAGCAGGAGGGGCGCTAGAAGTGGAGGGAAGGGCGAGGGGAAGCCATGTACAATGTACAGTCGGACCTAGGACAGAAGAACCTCCTCCAGGAACATGAGACACTCCGCTGGCCAAACCATGCAGAACATCCAAGGGTGCCCTCCCCAGGATGCACAAGAGCATCCAACAAACACGAAGAGCATAAGGGTACCCTCCCCGAAACGACATCGACCTTATGCTTCGGTCTGGCCGTACGGGCGCGGGGAGGGAGGGCGGGAATGAAGGAAAGGACGGCGGGACGGGAGGACGGACGGAAAGGGAAAGGAGGGGTGGTGAACTCCATCAGCCCTCTGGCAGTGGGCGGTTGAACGGGGCAACTCATCCAAACCAATTATTCCCCCTCGCGGGGGGGTACCCTTCCCTATCCGAAGGTGGCTTCCCTACCCGAAGGTGGTCTGCAGTTGAACCAGCATCGCGTTCAACATACCTTCAAGATGCAATGATATGTCTGCCAGACAGCTCCAAGGGCATTTCGAGCATCCCAAGGATGCACATCAGAGGGAAGCACCTGTCCAAAGCAGAAGGTATTTCTATATGTCAAAGACTCTTGCCTCTCGCATTTTCGCTTCCGATGGGCTCCGAAGGCCTTAGGATGGCTCCAACAACGCCCAAGAGAGCCTCAAGAAGGGCTCAGACTGGCCCCCATACGCTCTCCAAAGCCCCCAAGAACAAGCGGAGGGTGCCCCAAGAAGGCCCCGCGAGACTGCGTTTCTGTATTCGACGGGGGAGACTTTCAGTCACCAACGCCGGTGTGTGATCCATTGTCTCCCGCATCGGCCCTGGAGTGCCCCGACTTCCCCAAAGGGGCGCCAAGAGAACTCCAAAAGCGCCCCACAAGCCTCCTCGAGGCGATGTTGTGTCAGGGAATCGGCGACGGCGTGGGGGGGGCAAATCAAACAATTCGACGCGTCAAATTGGTTCGGATGAAACCGTGCGTGAAATCTGGCCGCATCAGCACGGCATCCAAATCGGATGGCACAAAATGCGACGAGTTGCGCATCTGCGCGGTGCAGAACATCGCTGCGTACAGGGCCGTCATGGTATCGAAATCGAATTGGGCCGAAGCGGGCGACATCGAAGTCGAACCAGACGGACGGAGTTGGAACAGACCCTGGGGTGTGAAAGTGAGCCCGTCGATAGGGGGGTCGAAGGGAGCCCGCCGATTTCTCATCGAACGGCGGCGCAGCAGATTCATGGAAGATCGCAGGGCAGAACCCACGCAGAGGACGAAGCCGCACCGCACGTCGAGGACAGGCGCAAAGAGGCCCGGCTGCCCGCGGAAGCGAGACGCCAGGCAAAGGCAGGGATGCCAACTGGAAAAAACACATCTCTGTCGAATGGCTGGGCCTGTGGGGACTGATAGTGCGCGGAGAGACTCTTACAGTCTTTTCCGAGCGTCAGATGTCGCGATGCAGGAAAGCATGAAGACAATCGGGAGGAATGGGGCATGGGGAAACCAAAAGGGTACCGATACCGCCACTCCCCAGACCGCTCCTGCGGTGTGTTCTGACCAGAATTTCGAGGCGAATCCAGCGGTGGTGACGAGGGCTTCCCAGGATGCCGAAAAAGGGGAAAACGGGGGTGAGTATCAGCATCGCTACCTTTACTTCTCTGAAGGTAGGGACAGTGAGGGAATGAAGATCGAGGAAGCAGCACGCCACGAATGATGCCCTGCACCAAAGGTCCCTCGCAGGCAAAAGGTGCGACGTGAGCGAATGAAAAGAGCAAACAAGTTGTTATGAATCTATGTCATGTTCGATAGCCCTGGACTCTGGCTTTACGGCCCGCTGTCCACGCGAGACCTCCGCGTCAGATGAGCCACATCTGCCGGCGAGACGCGTACCATCTCAGCCGGTTGGGCTCCTGGTGCGTGAAGGCCTCGGCGCATGCGCGCAGGCCGGCTCGACCGCACCGCGGCGTGACGCTGGCGGCGTACACAGGGGGAGCGTGGAGAGGAGAAAGAGCAAATAACTGAGAAAGTTGGATACAGTGCGGGCGCGGCCGCAAGAAACCCTCGCAAGAAACCCAACCCTGAACACCCGCGCGCGAGGTGCAACTGAGGGGAAGCCCGGAGCACCGCGAACGCAACAGCTCCTTCAACGGCCGCGGGAAGTCACTGCGCATCGCGCGGAGCGAAGAAAGCCAGGGTACCTTGATGAAAAATAGATGGTTTCTTGATGCGCGCCCACACTGTTGGAGAGAGACGATGAAGGCAGCAGAGAAAAACCGAAGATTGGAAAGCAAGCGGAGGAGTAATGACAGAGTAGGCGACAGAAGAGAGGCAAAAGGAGAGGATGCATGAGAGAGGAAAGAACATGATGGAGAAAACAGAAACCGCCCTAAGGAACTTGGCCAACGGCTCAGCCGTTGAGAGTGAGCTAGACCATCCCCACAAACTTGCCGAACCCTATCCGAATGACGCAGGACTCTCGACATTCAAGGTCCGGCCAAAATGATGATCGCGAGCCAAACCCCGCTCTGAGAAAGCAGCCACGCCGCGCGCCAGAGGGGCCCGCCTCTTCGAAGCTCACGGGAAGGACGAGGATCGGAGGAGGAGGAGGAGGAGGAGGAGGAGGAGGAGGAGGAGGAAGAGTTATGTCGGGCGTGTCCCCAGGGGGTTCTCGACGAACAATAAAAAATACCCCAAAATTACCCTCAAAAGGTCCAAACATACTCAACAAGTAGTCCCTGGACTATGTTTGGACATGTGTTTTGTTATTTTTGAGGCCTGTTATATTTCTCGTCGAAAATCCCCCCCTGCAGGGGGACAGCAACCACGCCGCGCGCCAGAGGGGCCTGTCTCTTCGAAGCTCACGGGAAGGACGAGGATCGGAGGAGTAGGAGGAGGAGGAGGGGGAGGAGGAGGAGGAGGAGGAGGAGGAGGAGGAGGAGGAGGAGGAGGAGGAGCAGGAGGAGGAGGAGGAGCAGGAGGAGGAGCAGGAGGAGGAGGAGGAGGAGCAGGAGGAGGAGCAGGAGGAGGAGGAGGAGCAGGAGGAGGAGCAGGAGGAGGAGGAGGAGGAGGAGTCGAGGCGGCTGTCAGCGGCAGCTCTGGCCGCAGCTCTTGGCAGGGGAGAGACAACCGAGAGGGGGCCCAAGGCCCCAGGCGGCGCGAAGCAGGGCCTTGGCAGCGCTGGCGGCTGCCAAAAAAACACTCGAACGAGTTGGCTCCTCGAAGTCCGTCGTGTGCACGGCGAGACGCGTACAGTCTCATCCAAGCGGTAGGTCGGGCCTGTCCCCCTACAGGGGGATTTTCTACGAAAAATGAAAACTTAAAAAACTCAAACATAATCAAATAATGATCCAAAAATAGGCTGGGGGCTATTTTTTGAATATGTTGTGACCTTTTTGGTATATTTTTGGGGTATTTATATTTGTTCGTCGAAAATCCCCCTGTAGGGGGACACGCCCGACATAATCCAAGCGTCAGAAGTAGCGGCTCATGTATTACGATGCGGGATGGACGGAGGGATGGAGGGTGGATGCGCGAGCAGTGGGGAGGTGGAGGGCACGTGAGATGCGGAGAGCCAGGAGGAAGCGCGCCAAGAATGACGCCCTGCACCCGTGACCTCAAGAAGGTGAATTCTGCATGGTGTAGCGTTGAGCTACACTCAGGGTGAGATGTGAGCCCATAACATTCTGTCGGGCGTGTCCCCCTACAGGGGGATTTCGACGAAAAACACAAAATACTCAAAACATACGTCAAAAGCATCAAAACATACTCCAAAAATAGTCCCCAGACTATTGTCGAACCATTTTTGATCATTTTTGAATATGTTTTATTTTTTGTCGAAAATCCCCCTGTAGGGGGACAGGCCCGACTGAACCATAAAAAGAACAAGCGAGTTGCAGCAGTTGCGCCACGACACCACCAGCGAGACGTGTACAGTCTCGACTGGCGCGCATGGGCTCGTGGCGCGGCAGGGCCTCGGCGCATCCGGGCGCAGTGCGGCTGCGGCTCGGCAACGCCACGGCGACGTCGAGGAGAGTGGTGAGAGGGGCCAGGGAGGTAAGGAAGAGAGCCGGGTACAGATAAGGAGAGAGAGAGAGAGAGAGAGAGGGTGAGGCAGAGAGAGAAGAGAGACAGAAACGGAGAGGGAGAGAGAGAGATGAAAAGAGAGAGAGAGAGAGAAGCGCAGTCGAACAACAACATAAACATGGGGAGGAAGGGAGGGAGAAAGAAGGGAGGCAAGCGAGAAAAGGCGGCAAATACGGAGAGATGATAAGTATTGCATGTCAGACCGGGGAGCTGAACGATGAGGCCGGAGATATCGCATGACATGTCAATGTATCTGGAGCGAGAGGAGAAGGAAAGAGTGCAACGACGGGAATGAAACTGAGACGCACACGGTGTATATAGCATGTACACAAATACACAGATAGATGTAAACATGAATACCTGTAGGCATGGATATCTAGATACGTGCTTACACATACAATGTCCGTACATGCAGGGCGAGGGAAAAATGGAGAGAGAGAGAGAGGGACAGACGCCAGAGGGGGAGAGCGAGAGACAGAGAGAGAGAGAGAGAAAACAAAAAAGAATAAGGAAAAACAGAAAAAGAGGCAACCGAGAGGATCGAGCATCTCAAGGCGCTCTTCGGCCGGCCGGCCGTGGAAGAGGAGCAGTGCGCCTGCCTACGACGACCCCGAGCGGCCATCAGTGCGGCCACTGGTGCGGGAGGGGAGACGGAGCTCCCCGCTCCATCGGGCGCCCCTGAAGCTGCACAAGCATGAACTCTCAGAGGCCCGCGCAGGCCTCGTGTCCTGGACGCAGGTAGGTTCTCCATCGCCCTGGTAGCACTTGGGCCTGCCTCACTAACGAGCCTGACGAACCTGTATTGCATGCCATCCACCCTGAAGTTGTTCCTCCATACGTGGTCGGCGCTGGACCCCCTTCCTGGCGCGAGGGGCGCGCCGCAAGGGGGGGCCCAGCGCCGATGCAGGCAATCAGCGCGGACCCTCGAGAGTGCATGCGCACTTGCAGCTCCGAGGGAAAGGAGGGCTCGAGCTAAACAGTGTTTTTCGCTCTCGCCTTGTTGTCGGTGTTCATCGTTCTGTCTTCGTTTCGCCTTGGCTGCAACACGAACTCAAGACAAAAGCGGTCCGCGGAATCGCCCAAACACCGTTTTGCTCGAGCCCTGAGGGAAAGGGTGCGGGGCGGGGACTTGTCCATGGCCGCAGCCTGGAGAGGGTCGAGATTCGGGGACGCCGGCAAGCGGTGGACGTGGATATTTGACGCCCCCCTCCCCCCCTGGGGCCCGAATTTCTGAGTCTCCCCCGCCTGCCGAGGGGTCCCCGAGGATGTCCCCGGGGCGGCGGCTATGGGTGCGTCCCCGCCTCGGAAAGGAGGGCATCTTCGGAGGGAGCTCCTGGGAGGTCTTCGTCAGCGACAGCTCGGGCGATTGGCATGCATCTAACATGCGCTGGGCCAGATTAGGCCGGATTCGGCTCGGGATTCCAAGGGCTCCCAACCTAGCGCTTCGCGCAGCGCGAATAACTTCGCGCCGCTCTCGCGCCGCCCCCCAAATGGGAGAAAAGGAGGACGAGGAGGGGGGGGGGAGAAGGAGCGAGGACCGCGAAGTGCGAATAATTTCGCGCCCTCGTGGGAGCCCTTGGATTCAGCCGCATTAGGCGGCATCGAGCCAGACTCGTTTGGATTCAGCGGGACTTGGCCAGATCAGGCCAGCCCTTGACCAGGGATATGTATACCTGCGCTGATTTCGAAGTCAACATTTAAGTCGGGCCTGTCCTCTTACAGGGGGATCTTCGAGGAAGAATAAAACATACCCCATACATATTCAAACAAAGGTCGAAACATACCCAAACAAATCCCCAAACTATTTTTGGATTATTTTTCTACTATTTTGGGTGTATTCGATATTTGTCGTCGAAAATCCCCCTGTAGGGGGACAGGCCCGACTTCAGTCAACATCCCAGGAGCTGCATCCTTGGGGAAGCTGCCCGCTCCTCGAGGGCGCCCCCCCTCCCGCGCCTGCCAGGGTGCCAACCCTCAGGCGCTCACCAGCACGCACTGGCCCACCTTCACGCGCGGGGCGTCCGCGGGCCCGCGCTGGTGCGACATGGTGGACCACCACGGGGACGCCTCCCCCGGGATCTGGGCGACGACCCGGCGCGTCGACTTGCAGCTGGGCCTGAGGGGCGGAGGGACAGGTACGCAGCACCCAGCATGTGCGGGTAGGACTGAGGGGTCGTGCGTGGGGGTGGTCGCGGGTGGGTCGCAAGATGGGTCGCGGGACAGGTCGCGGGGTGGGTCGCGGGGTGGGTTGCGGGGGGGTCGCGGGCGAGGACGACGACATCAAACACCAACAGCAATCAAACAAAAACAACAAACAAGCATTATCCAGACCACCAAATCCCACTTCACCCACGCACCCTGGGATGGTGTATATGATCCTGGGTCGAGGGTTCAAAGCCCCCCAGATGAGATGGGCCCCAGTGTTCCACAGGCCCCCCCGCAGATGGGATGGGGGGGGGCGACGACGCCGACGCCGACGCCGACGCCGACAATGCCGACGACGCCGACGACGACGACGACGCCGCCGCCGCCAACGCCGCGGACGCCGCGGACGACGACGACGACGACGACGACGACGACGACGACGACGACGACGACGACGACGGACTACGGACGACGACGACGGCAACGAACAAAAACGACGACGAACCACCCCACCACCACAGGGGGAGGGCGGGCGGGGGGTGCACCGGCACCACCCTCCACCACGCCACGCCCACAGTGCCACGACCACAGGTAGGGGGGGGTGGGACGATCCCATTCGCGAGGCATTCGCGGGGCTCAGGGTCGCGGGCGTACCCATACAGCGCGGGGGGGGGGGCTCGCTCCCAAATGCATTGGGGGTGGGGGGGAGGGGGGGGCAACCCTGAACCGTGAAAGCCGATGCTCCGCAGACATCTCCCGAGGTGCGTTCTGACCAGCAGAAGCTTGAGTAGACTCCAATCGTGGCGACGAGGGCTCTCCAGGACGAGCAGCAGCGGTATCGGTATGTGCCCATCCTCTGGGGGCCTGCTCTTGACGCTCTTGGCGGACATGCGCCCCTGCTGCGGCGGCGCCGCGGGCGCCATGAACGACGACGGCATGAAGGCCGGCGCGGTACGGAGCGGCGTTCGCCTGGGCAGCTCGTGGAAGTCTGCCAGCGCCACGGGCCCCATGGGCACCATGTAGCTGCACACGTCTCCGAACATGCTGACGTTCATGGGCTCCTCGGAGGCGCACTGCACGTAGCCGAGCTCCGCGTACGGACTGGACGCGAAGAAGCCGAGGCCCTGGCTGCTGGACTCCTGCTGGAAGTCCTGGAAGCACTGCGGCTCGAGCTGCGTCAGCGGAAGGCCCGTCGGCACCTCCACTCCTTGGCGGCGCGCGGGAGCGGGCCCAGGGCGAGAGTGGAGGGGGGCGTGCACATTTCGTGCCCCTTTGGGGCACCAGGGGGCCTTCTTATGGCCCACTCAAGGCACAAAACGTGCACCTTCCCCACTCAAAATCGATCCCCATGCAGACCCCTCCCGGGACCCGTCTGGTGCAGTTTTCAGCCCCGGACCAATGTCTGTTCACCGTCCCTGGGCCCGAAAACGGCCCCCGGAGGCCGAGACACTCACAATCACTGGACAGCTCGCCCCTTGGCCCCCCGCCAGCCCCACGCCAAGGGGCGACCATATATACGGGCGCAGCACCGCGCTGGATGCGTAGCCGTCGGCTGAGCCACCCAAGCGAATGACGCATCACGTGGCGGCTGGATGCCCGCGCCGAGCACAGCTCCTCTCGGTTCCTCCCTCCTCCTCCTCCTCTTCCTCCTCCTCCTCCCCCGCTAGCTTAAAACTGCCACTGACATATCCTCACCCGCGGAAATAAAACTGCCACCGAAATATCCTCACCCGCTGGCTTAGATCTGCCAGGGAAATATCTCACCCGCAGGCTTAAAACTGCCACCGACATATCCTCACCCGCTGGCTGAAAACTGCCACCGAAATATCCCCACCCGCGAACTTAAAACTGCCACGCGGAAAATAAAAACTGCCACCGAAATATCCTTACCCGCTGGCTTTAAACTGCTACCGAATTATCCTCACCCACAGGCTTAAAACTGCCACCGACACATCCTCACCCGCAGGCTGAGCACTGCCACCGAAATATCCTCACCCGCAGGCTTAAAACTGCCACCGAAATATCCCCACCCGCAGGCTTAGCACTGCCGTCGAGATAACCTCACCCGTTGGCTGAACACTCCCACCGAAATATCCTCAACCGCAAGCTAAAAACTGCCACTGCCACTGAAATATCCTCACCCGCGGGCTGAAAACTGACACCGACATATCCTCACCCGCGAAAAAACATGCCACCGAAATATCTTCACCCGCTGGCTTAAAACTGCCACTGGCACATCCTCACCCGCAGGCTTAAAACTGCCACCGAAGTATCCTCACCCGCAGGCTCAAAACTGCCACCGAAATATCCTCACCCGCTGGCTTCAAACTGCCACCGGAATACCCGCTGGCTGAAAACTGCCACCGAAATATCCTCACCCGCGGAAATATAACTGCCACCGAAGCAGCCTCACGCACTGGCTTAAAACTGCCACCGAAAGATGCTCACCCGCAGGCTTAAATTTGCCACCGAAAGATCCTCACCCGCTGGCTTAAAACTGCCACCGAAATATCCTCACCCGCAGGCGTAAAACTGCCACCGAAATATCCTCACCCGCTGGCTGAAAACTGCAACCGAATATCCTGACCCGCTGGCTAAAAACTGCCACCGAAATATCTTCACCCGCGGAACAAAAAAACTGCCACCGAAATATCCTCACCAGCGGAAATAAAACTGCCACCGACATGACCTCACCCGCGGAAATAAAACTGCAATCCAACGGCCTGGTGGTTCAATTCAGTACGTCTGTCTACCTCGCGAGGATCAAATTACGGGCTGCGCCCGTAGAAAATTACTCCAACGGATGGACCCCACATGGAAACCTGATTTTGTATGGAATATGTACACTATCAGAATGATGCTGCTCCTGCTGACGCTGCTGCTGCTTTTCCTCCACCTCCTCCTTCTCCGCCTTGAGCAGCGTCCATTTCAAACGCGTCCTCCTGACGGTACCGTGGTTGAAATCCCCGCCTCCTCATCCTCTTTCTCCTCCTCCTCCTCCTCCTCCTCCTCCTCCTCCTCCTCATTATCCTAAACCTCCTCCTCTCCCCCCTGCTACCCCCATGAGGACCATTCGGCGCGCGCGGGTTCGTACGGAAGACCCCTCAAGGGCACTATCCTCGTCATCCTCCTGCTGCTCCTCATTCTCCTCATCACCCTCACGTCTCCTCCTCCTCCTCCTCCTCCTCCTCCGCCTACTCCTCCTCATCCTCCTCCTCCTCCTCCTCTTCCTCCTCCTCCTTGAGCAGCGTCCATTTCAATCGCGTCCTCCTGACGGCACCGTGGTTGAAATCCCCGCGTCCTCCCCCTCTTTCTCCCCCTCCTCCTTCTCCTCATCCTCCTCCGCCTTCTCCTCCTCCACCGGCTTTCATTTCAACCACCTCCTCCCGACGCCACCGTGGTTGAAACCTTCCTCTCCGCTCGCTCCTCTTCCCCCTCCTCCTCCTCCTCCTCCTCCTTTTTCTTCTTCCGACGCCGATGGGAGCATGAACTGCTGCACTGACGAATGACATGCAAAACGAAGCGGCAGCGGCATCGGCGTCATCCAGCACGGTGCCTGTCCGCCGCGTAGCGGCCCCACCCGTGACCCTCGAAATAAGGGTCGTAGGGCACATAGAAATCCTGCACCTGTGGCGGGACCTCGGGGACCTGACCGACTTCCAGCAATTCACAATTTCGTACAGTATGAAGGAGTGCCTGGGCAATACTCTTACACAACTGCGATGGATATTGCTTCGCTGCTGCAGTTCGGAAATCGCCGTTCCCTCGGACCCCGACGAGCTCTTCGGGATGAGAGGTGTGGGGGCATTTGCCCCCGCCTGGCAACTGAGCAACTAAATCACGAAACGTCGGCACACTAACGCACAACATGGTAGTGGGTTTCTTAGACCGAGCACCACACGTACATTGATCTAAATTCAGAAACCTGATGTCAGCACGAGCTCTAAAACCAAACACTGCAACCATCTCAGGGAGGCGCCAGATCGAGGGGAGGTGAGGGGCCTCCGGCACGAGAGGATGTTCTAAAATACAGGCAGCTCCTACGGCCGCACAAACATACACGACCTGAAGCATAGTCTGCAACAAACGATTGCCGAGCATAACCTGTTTCCATTCAGAAGGCGAGCGGGCCGCCAGGCCCCATAAAAATTCCCTGGGCCGCAGGAAACGAGGCTTCATACCCCCATTAGGCGGTGGATTCGCACGGCCCTTGGACCAGGTCTCGCATGGGGGCCCTCCAACAGCTCCGAGGGCCTGCCCTGTCCACAACATTTCTAATATTTTATCGACCGAGGCTTCTACTGTAAGGTCACCTCGGTCTGGACTATTGGCAACGTCGATAGATAACATTACCAC
Source organism: Prorocentrum cordatum (assembly GCA_963575745.1). NCBI lineage: Eukaryota > Dinophyceae > Prorocentrales > Prorocentraceae > Prorocentrum > Prorocentrum cordatum. The sequence continues at coordinate 51,588 of CAUYUJ010017493.1, read as the reverse complement.
AGGTACTCTAGCGGCCATCTGAAGCTTTTCGAAGTGAGCTTGCACGTCGCCTGCCCGACGTTGGCAGCTGAAAAGATGCAAGAAAAAACGCACTTCTGACGGCGAAATACTGATCACAGCGGGGGCATCATCGTTCTGATCCCGTCCGCGCTCGACGCCGTCAGTCGTGGCTCTGGCAATGTTGGCCTCAACTGGGCCTCCCAGCACAGGTCCAATAAAGGCAACTGGCGGTGCGGTAGCTGCATTCCGACATTCCCCCCGCCCCCGACAAGTCCTCGCCGCCCGAGCATCTTCCTTCCGCAGCTCCAGCACTCGCTCAACTGGCATGGGCTTCCTCCTCCTCCTCCTCCTGCTCCTCCTCCTCCTCCTCCTCCTCCTCCTCCTCGTCCTCGTCCTCGTCCTCCTCATCCACCTCCTCCTGGTCCCCCCCGCCTCCTCCTCCTCCTCCTCCTCCTCCTCCTCCTCCTCCTCCTCGTCCTCCTCCTCGTCCTCCTCCTCGTCCTCCTCCTCGTCCTCCTCCTCCTCATCCTCACGTCTCCTCATCCTCCTCCACCTCCTCCTCCTCCGCCTTGAGCAGCGTCCATTTCAACCGCGTCGTCCTGACGGCACCGTGGTTGAAATCCCCGCCTCCTCCTCCTCTTTCTCTTTCTCTTTCTCTTTCTCTTTCTCCTCCTCCTCCTCCTCCTCCTCCTCCTCCTCGTCCTTCTCCTAAACCTCCTCCTCATCCTCCTCCTCCTCGGCACGAGATGGCTCGCATGGAGAGGACCTGAGGGTCATTCCGTGCGAGCGGGCTCAATATTGCCGATAGCCGTTGGAATTCCAACTCTTAGGTGGGACCCCCTAGGGGCCACAAGGGAGGTCCCTTCCGCGCGAGCGGGCTCGCATGGAATGCACCTCAGGGTCATTCCGTGCGATCGGGCTCGCTGATGCCGATAGCCGTTGGAATTCCAACTTTTAGGTGGGATCCCCTAGGGGCCACAGGGGAAGTCCCTTCCGCGCGAGCGGGCTCGCATGGAATGCCCCTGAGGGTCATTCCGTGCGAGCGGGCTCGCTGCTGCCGATAGCCGTTGGAATTCCAACTTTTAGGTGGGACCCCCTAGGGGCCACAGGGGAGGTCCCTTCCGCGCGAGCGGGCTCGCATGGAATGCCCCTGAGGGTCATTCTGTGCGAGCGGGCTCGCTGATCCCGATAGCCGTTGGAATTCCAACTTTTAGGTGGGACCCCCGAGGGGCCACAGGGGAAGTCCCTTCCGCGCGAGCGGGCTCGCATGGAATGCCCCTGAGGGTCATTCCGTGCGAGCGGGCTCGCTGCTGCCGATAGCCGTTGGAATCCCCTTCCGCGCGAGCGGGCTCGCATGGTGGTTGCCCGAGGATGATGATCATGATGTGTGTGTGTGTGTGTTTGTGTGTGACTGGGTGTGGGTGGGTGTGTCCCGCGGCCGTCCAGAGAAAACAAGAACCCCACTTAGGATGTGGGGAAAAAACTCACCGAACCCCGCGCCTCGAACCTGCCCGGCCTCCCTGCGTGCCGGAACCAGTGATGGGCCACCTCTGGGGGAGAGAACAATGACAGGCCCGTTTCGCGCGCCAGGGAGGGGGGTCCAGCGCCGATCCGAGAAATCCGCGAGGACCTCCGAGTTGTTATGTTTACGTCATGGCTCGTTCCCTTAACCTCAGACCCCCAGCCAGCTCCATCCACCCCTCGCCCCCCACCTTGCCCCCTTCTGCGCGCCGCCGGGCTCCGCTCGTCGCGCCGTCGTTCTCGGGCTCCAGGTCGTCGGTCTCCACGTCGTCAATCTCCGAGGCCCACGACGGCCACGAGGCCTCCTTGAACGGGCCCGCGGCGGCGGCGGCGTCCGACTCCTCCTCGGAGTCGGACGCCCAGGAGGTGCTGCGGGAGGTGGCCTCGCCGCAGCAGTCGGGGTCGGCCTCGATGGCGGCCTGCTCCTTGAGGCTCTCCTCCAGGTCTGCGGCGCCGGGGAAGTCATCTGCGCCGACCGAGGGGGGCTCCTCTACACGAGCAGACAGAAGCCCAAACATAAGGTACACTAGCGGAGGTGCACGCGGACTGCCTGGCTCGGGGCCGGACGGAATAAAGGCGCGCGGAACTGCAAACATTTCTGTTTACGGAGGGTTCGCGTCGTGCCGACATAGGCGCTGGTTTCGGACACCGCAGGGATTTTTCAACCTTCAATGATCGGCCGTTTTCGAAACGTCAGATCCTTCAACATCCACCGATTCTGAACGCCAGCGGCGGGGTCGCTGGCGGTCGGCACGACGCGATCCTTCCGAATGCATGTTTCTCTTCTTTGGTCCTCGGCCTGCGGCTTGCGCTTGTTGAGCCAGCTGGTGTCGCTGCTCGGCCTCCACTCGCAACGGGTGGACGCCGTGGCAGCGGGCGTCGGCGGCAGCCTGGCCGCGAGGGCATCGGACAACCAATTGGTGTCGCTCGCTGGCTTCCACTCGCTCTTGAAGTGCGAGGAGGTCTGCGGGAGCCTCGAGGAGATGTCCAACTGCGTCTTCCCGGCCATGGTCGGAGAGCCGATTTGCTCGGGAAGCACTGCGCAGGAAATCGAGCTGGGATCACACTCCAGCAAGATAAGGATCCCATGTTGGAGATCTTCTGACCCGCGCCAAGCGCCCCTGGCCCTGAAGGATCCCGCAAGATCCGGCGCTCTGGCTGGCCCCCGTCTGCAGTGACCCCCGTCTCTTGACTCACGACCAGACCTCGATCTGGTCAATGCGGGGCCCCCAGGGTCGGGATCCTTTCACCCAGGGCCGATTTTCCATCTCGAATCGCCATGTTGCCAGTCCCGATGCCTCCAGATAAACACGCACAGCGTCAATCGGGCCGCTCCCACTGGTGTGGAAATGACAAATGTCTGCGTCCAGCGAAGCGCTTTGGGATCAAACCTTTGAAATAATGAATCATGACCCCCGCAGACGCGAACAGCTGGGCGTTGCTTAACGGGAGGCAGCGAGTAGGGGACCGAACTCTTTGTCCGGCCCTGCACTGACATTAACACAACAAAGCGGATCCTGGTGTATACGTGTTTCACAACTTCCCCGGCCGCGGACAAACATATGCACCTCACCACCCCGACGTCGCTCCCGACCCTCGACACGCCCCGGGATCGAAAAACAGCCCGCCTCTGGTGATGCATGTGCTCCCGTTTCCGACAGGGGCTCCCTTCAGGGCCCCTTTCCTGCGGCCTTCGAGGAGGAGGAGGAGGAGGAGGAGGAGGAGGAGTGGGGGAAGGAATGGGCGGACGGGGAAAGGATGAGGAGGAGGAGGAGGAGGAGGAGGAGGAGGACGAGGGAGAAGAGGAGGAGGAGGAGGAGGAGGAGTTGCCCCCCCCCCCGACTCACCGCCCCCCGCAAAGAAGCGCTCGAAGCAGTGGTCAGGGGCTCCCCCCGGCTCGCAGATGGAGGCCCAGGCGGCACCCGCCGCTCCTCGCGCCCGCCTCTGAGCAATGCACAATCCCCGTGCTGCCTGGGCACCGCGCCACCATGCGGCTCCCGGCGGGCCCTGGGCGGGGCCCTCGCTGACAATTCTCGCATCTCGAAGTGGTATTGGTAAGCTTAAGTCGGGCGTGTCCCCCTACAGGGGGATTTCCGACGAAAAAGTAAAAGATACTCCAAAAATGCCCCCACAGAGTCAAGACATATTCAAAAACTATTCTCCAGCCAATTTTTTGACTACTTTTGAATATTCCCCCTGGAGAGGGACACGCCCGACTTAATGCTAAGGCCAATGAATCTTAAGGTTGCGCACAGACAGCCGCCCCAGGTAGCCCCAGCTGGCCTCGGCAGGCCCCCGAGCAGTCCCGGCTGGGCTCGACAAACCCACCGAGCATAGTCCTGGGCGGTCCGTTGGCCTGGCTTCGCCGCGTGGCTGCGCGCGCGGCCGCGGCGCCAAGATGAAAGCGTGCGTGTGCGCGTCGGGCCCTGGCGTTTTGCGCTGGCCTCGCTGTCTGCGCGGCACTAACTAGTGGCCATCCGAGGAGCCGTCGAGCCCGCATCGGACGCTGCGGTAAAACGCTCCGTGGCACCCACCCGGCACGGGCGCCTCCCCGCCCTCTCCCGAGCTACATGGCGCCCGCCCGAACGCGCTGGCGGATTCCCCCCCCCCCTCGCCTCCCCCCCTCCCCTCCCCCCCGTCCCCCTCCCCTCCTTTCCCTCCCCCCCCTTCACCCCCCTCACCCCCTTCACCCCTCCCCCCCTTCCCCCCTCCCCACCTCCCCACCTCACCCCCTCCACCCCAGCCTCTGGCCTCGCCCCGACCAGTGCCCTGGGCCTCCAGCGTTGTATGTTTTCGCGCCGTGGCCTCCCAGAGATCGGGATCCCGTCCCCCAGGAGACCCTTTCCATCCAGGGATTGGTGTTGACGGTCCCTGGGCCTCGGGCGGCCCAAACCGATGTCGATACCCTCGTCGCACGGGGAGACTGCCCCGTGACGCCCAAAGACTCTGGCAAACGGTATGATGATTTCCCGCAGCGCAGATTCCCGGTATAATCGATTTCTGGTAGATGGGAAACTCTAGTCTGATGTGGTGAATTTAGTCAATTGGAAAAGCGGTGAACCAAAAAAACGGCTAGTCGCGGCAGAGGGGGACGAGGGCGGGTATGAGGGGGAGGAGGCGGGTGATGGGATGCACAGCAAAAGGACGAGTAGCAACGGTGCTGGCAGTGAAGGGGAATGGGGATCGCGGCAGAACGTAGAAGGAGGAATGTGAAGAAGGATGTGAAGGGAAGGACAGGGAAAGCGAGTGAAGGACCCTTGGTGAGAAAGTAGACAAGGAGCAAGAGGAGCAGGACGAGGATGGAAGCAGGATGAGGCATGCAATGATGAAGAGGAGGAACCACAGGACCAAGAACAGGAATATGAACGTGCACATGGGCATGAACATGTGCATGGACGAAGAGCAGCAGAAACATGCTGTGTGAGAAGGGGGAAGAGGAATACATGAGGCAAGAGGAGCAACACCAAGAAACAAGGACGGGGAGACCAAAGAACAATGCGGAACAGTTGGACTCCGCTCGCCTCCCCTCCCCCTTTCCTGGCAAACCGAAAGGTTCCGATACCGCTACTCCGTGGACCTCTCCTGGGGTGCGTTCTGACCAAACTTTCGAACCAAATCCAGCGGTGGCGACAAGGCCCACGAGGATGCCCCAAATGGGGAGCACGGGGAAAGGCTAGAGGTATGCCTTTTCCTCCTCTGACTTCCCCCCCATCCCACTCCCATTATCCTTCCTCCGCGCTTCCTCCAGCTCTCTTCCATCTCCTCTTCCATCCCCTCCTGTGTCCTTCGTCTCCCTCCCATTCCCCCCCCCCCTCCCCCCCCCACTCTCTCCTGAATACCTCCTCCTTCTCTCGGCGGCGCGCCCGAGGAGAGGGGCATGCTGAGGGGGCAGGCCCCCTCGGAGGGCGGCGAGGCTTCCCCGAGGCCCTCTGGCCGGCCCCCCCTGGGCTCGCCGCCGATCTCCCTCCCTGCTGAGACGTTCGCCCGGGCGACGTTCAAATCGGACAAGGATACAGTCGGGGCGTTGACCTAAGGAACCCTAACTTAGGAACGAGGCCCCTTTCCCCCCGCCCCCCCACCCAAGGGCCCCTTTGTGGGCTCCTGCCGCTGCCCCTCCCCCGGAAATCCACTACTCACTCCCCCCCCCAGCCCCTCCTCTGCTCTCTCCCCCCTCCCCTTCCCTACTCACTCCCCATGCCACCTTCCCTACTCCCTCCCTTCGCAACACAACAATATGAATACTACTCTCCTCTCTCCCCTGATGACGTCCCGAAGATATCCGGCCCCCATCCGCGTACTGACTGTTTTCCCAACCCGCCTGTGCTGTTGGGCCCTCGCTTTGAAAAGCCGGTCCCCGCGTTCTCTTCCTTCCTCCTCCCTTCCCCTCCTCCCCCTCCTCCCTTCTCCCTGCGTTTCACCGACCCAAAACAACGTTTCGTGGCCCCATGGGGAACTCCACGGAAGGCCCCAGTGCTGCCGTCCACATGCGCCCCCCACACAAATTTCTGCACACCCCTCACACGTTTCCTGGCCCCATAGGGGGGCTCCACCGAATGCCCCAGTGCCCCCGTCCACATGCGACCCCCGCACCCATTTCGGCACACCCCTCACACGTTTCGTGGCCCCATCGCGAGCTCCACCGAAGGCCCGATTACCACCGTCCACATGCGTCCCCCACCCCCATTTCGGCGTACCCCTCACACGTTTCGTGGCCCCCTCGGGAGCTCCACCGAAGGCCCCAGTGCCACCGTCCACATGCGTCCCCCGCACCCATTTCGGCACACCCCTCGCACATTTTGTGACCGCGTAGGTAGCTCCACCGATGGCCCCAGTGCCACCGTCCACATGCGTCCCACGCAACGATTTCGGCTCACCCCTCACACATTTTGTGGCCCCATTGGGAGCTGGCCCGATTGCCACAGTCCACATGCGTCCTCCACTCCCATTTCGGCACACCCCTCACGCGCTTCGTTGCCCCATAGGGAATTCCATCGACGGCCCCAGCGCCACCGTCCGCATGCGTCCACCACACCCATTTCGGCACACCCTACACACGTTCCGTGGCCGCATAGGGAGCGCCACCGAAGAAGATATTCACAATTGCCGTACGAGCAACTGCAGATGGTTGGGTCCTTCGCCAAACTCATTTACACACAGGGTTTCCGTGACCCGGGTTCTCGCTTGAATTTCTCCCACCAGCCTGTTGTTGGGTCCTCGCTTTGAACAGACAGTCCCCGCGCGTTCCTCTTCTCCTCGCCCCCCCTCTCCCCTCCTCCCTCCTCTCATCCATGCCTCTGTCCCCCCCTGCCAGCACAGCGCTTCGTGGCCCCATAAGGAGCTCCACCGAAGGCCCAAATGCCACCGTCCACATCCGTCCCCCGCACCAATTTCGGCACACCCCTCACACGTTTCGTGGCTCCATAGGGAGCTCAACCGAAGGCCCGATTGCCACCGACCACATGCGTCCCCCGCACCCATTTCGGCACACCACTCACGCGCTTCATGGCCCCATAAAGAGCTTCACCGGTGGCCCCAGTGCCACCGTCCACATGCGCCCCCCACAACCATTTCGGCACACCCCTTACACGTGTCGTGACCCCATAAGGAGCTCCACCGAAGGCCCGATTGCCACCGTCCACATGCGCCCCCCCACACCCATGTCGGCACGCCTCTCACATGTTTCGTGGCCCCATTTGGAGCTCCACCGAAGGCCCCAGTGCCACCGTCCACATGCGTCCCCCAAACCCATTTCGGCACACCCCTCAGGCGCTTCGTGGCCCCACGGGGGGCTCCACCAGCAGCCCCAATGCCACCGTCCACTTGCGTCCACCACACCCATTTCGGCACACCCTTCACACGTTTCGTGGCCGCATTGGGAGCGCCACCAAAGAAGATATGTACAATTGCCATACGAGCAACTGCATATGGTTGGGCCCTTCGCCAGGCTAGTTCACACACAAGGTTTCTGGGAAATGAGTTCTCGCTTGAACTTCTCCCAACCAGCCTGTTGTTGGGTCCTCGTTCTGAACAGGTAGACCGCGCGTTGCTCTTCTCCTCGCCCCCCCCTTCCCTCCTCCCATCCCTGCCTCTGCCTCCCCCTCCCGGCACCGCGCTTCGTGGCCCTGTAGGGAGCTCCACCGAAGGCCCCAGCGTCACCGTCCACACGCGTCCCCCACACCAATTTCGGCACACCCCTCACATGTTTTGTGGCCCCATAGGGAGCTCTACCCAAGGCCCCAGTGCCACAGTCCACATGCGCCCCCCGCACTCATTTCGGCTCACCCCTCACACGCTTCGTCGCCCTATACGGGAGCTCTACCGAAGGCCACAGCGCCACCGTCCACGGGCATTTCCCACACCAATTTCGGCAGCACCCACCGTCCACAGGCACCTCCTACACCAGTTTCGGCAGCACCCTCACACGGTTCGTGGCCCCATGGGGAGCTCCAACGAAGGCCCCAGTGCCACCGTCCACATGCGCCCCCCGCACTCATTTCGACACCCCCCTCACGCGCTTCGTTCCCATAGGTAGCTCCACCGAATGCCACAATTCCACCGTCCACATGCGATCCCCACGCTCATTCCGGCACACCACTCACACGATTCGCGGCCCCATAGGGAGCTCCACCGAAGGCCCCAGTGCCACCGTCCACATGCGCCCCATTTCGGCACACCCCTCACACGCTTCGCGGCCGCATAAGGAGCGCCACAGAAGGGTCCAGTGCCACCGTCCATATGCGTCCCCCACACCCATTGCGGCCCCCCCCTCACACGTTTCGTGAGCCCATAAGGGGGCTCCACCGATGCCCCTGTGCCACCGTCCGCATGCGCCCCTGACACCCCATGTCGGCACACCCCTCACGCGTTCCGCCCCCCCATAAGGGGCTCCACCGAAGGCCCGATTGCCACCGTCCACATGCGTCCCCCCCAAACCCATTTCGGCACACCCCTCACGCGTTCCGTCCCCCCATGGGGCTCCACCAAAGGCTCCAGTGCCACCGTCCACACGCGTCCCCCACACCAGTTTCGGCAGCCCCCTCACACGCGTCGTGGCCGCATAAGGAGCTCCACCGAAGGCCCCAATGCCACCGTCCACATGCGTTTGCCGCACCCACCTCGGCACACCATTCACAGGGTTCGTGGCCAGGAGCGCCACCGAAGAAGATATTAACAACTGCGGTACTCACAAGTGCATACGGTTGGGTCCTTCGCCAAACTAAATTCAAAATGGTGCACCCGCAGATGCGGTGTCCTCATTTTTTCGGCTTTCGCTCGTTCCGAATCATGCGCCCGCTGCAGCACTGACCTCACTTCCGTGCTTCCGCTCGTTCCGAATCGCGTTCCCGCTGCAGCGCTGGCCTCCCTTCCAAATAAGCCCCCAAATCTTTAAAAAAATACTTTCAGCGTCGATTCGTGGATTCTTGGGCCGCAGAGCCCCCCACTTTGGGTCTTCGCCACGCCATGCTATGTCATGTTACACGTTGATATTCAACACCATGCTATGCCATGTAGTGCTATGCCATGCTGCGTCATCCGACTGTGCGAGTAAAGAGGAGATCTACGCCATGGTAAGGGATGGGAAGGAGGGGTAGGACGTCAGATAGGACACGAGGGCTCCACGCCTGCCTCCGCCCCCTCCCTTAATCACTCCCCCCGCCCCCAGGCCCCTCGGTGGGCTCCTGCCACTCCCTCAACTTCTGCTGCGCGTCGGCGCCCGAGCACCAGGGCGCGGGGCAGCTGCGGGCGGAAGACGCTCAGCGTGCCGCCCTGGCCGAACTGCGACAGGCCGAGGCCCGCTGGCGGATCTGTGCGCAGCCTTCGCCCAGCGATATACGGTTACACGCACACGCCTGAATATATATATATATATATATATATATATATATATAAAAACATACATATATATAGATGTATATATATACATATGTTTACACATATATATATATATATATGTATGTGTGTGTTTATATATACAGATATGTTTACACGCTCACACACATATATATATATATGTGTGTGTATTGTATATATACACGCGTATATATGTATATGTCTGAAAATGATTGCCCCCCCGACCTGGCTAGCCTTCGCGCGACGGCTCCGCAGGCGGGGACATGTCAGAACGAGACCTCGTGGCCTGCGCTGCCGTCGGCACCCCCAACCGCCCGCGAGCCCCTGGACCAGGCCGATGGCGAGGAGGAGGCTCAGCACCGCCGTCGCGCCGACCATGCGATACACACATATACGTATACATCCATATGTCTATGAATGTATGTATGTACGCATGTACGTTTTCATACACAGTATAGATAGCGGTCGTGTAGTGGCGGACGTAGACGAAGCGGTCGCAGTCGTAGTCGTAATGGTACTCGTACTCGTCGTAGTAGTAGTAGTAGTAGTCGTCGTCGTCGTCGTCGTCGTCGTCGTCTTCGTCGTCGTCGTCGTCGTCGTCGTCGTCGTCGTCGTCGTCGTCGTCGTCGTCGTCGTCGTCGTCGTCGTAGTAGTAGTAGTAGTAGTAGTAGTAGTAGTAGTAGTCGTCGTCGTCGTCGTCGTCGTCGTCGTCGTCGTCGTCGTCGTCGTAGTAGTAGTAGTAGTAGTAGTAGTAGTATAGTAGTAGTAGTAGTAGTAGTAGTAGTAGTAGTAGTAGTAGTAGTAGTAGTAGTAGTAGTAGTAGTAGTAGGTAGTCGGGGGGATGGTGGCCGGGGCGGCGTGGAGGGGAGGCGCGGGGGGGCGCGCGGGGGCGCGGGTGGGCGCGCAGGGCGCGCGGGGCGCGCGGGACGCGCGGGACGCGCGGGATTCGCGGGGCGCGCGGCGCGCGCGGGGCTCGCGAGGCGCGCGGGGCGCGCGCGAGGCGCGCGGGGAGCGCGGGGCCTCCTGGGAAGCCATCTTAAGCTCCCTGAGAGGCTGAGAGGCCTCTTGGGTATCCTGGGAGGCTCCTTGGGCGTCCTGAGAGGCCTCTTGGGCCTCTCGAGAGGCCTCTTGGACCTCCTGAAAGACCTCCTGGGCCTCCTGGGAGGCCTCTTGGGCATCCTGGTCGGCCTCTTGGGTCTCCTGGGAGGCCTCTGGGACTTCCTGGGGGGCCTATTGGGCTTCCCGTGAGGCGTGTTTGGGCCTCCTGAATGGCCTCTTTGGCTTCCTGATGCCTCTTTGAGCCCCCTGGGAAGCCCTTTGGACCTCCTCAGAAGCCTTTTGGGCCTCTGGTGCCTCCTCAGAAGCCTTTTGGGCCTCCTGAGAGGCCTCTTGGGGCTCCTGGGGGGCCTCCTGGAAAGCCTCTTGGGCCTCCTGGGAGGCCTTGTGGGCCTTCTGGAAAACCTCTTGGGCCTCCTGGGAAACCTATTCGGCCTCCTGAGACGCCTCTTGGGCCTCCTGAGAGGCCTCTTGGGCTTCCTGAGAGGCCTCTTGGGCCTCCTGGGAGGCCTCTTGGGCATCCTGGGAGGCCTTTTGGCCTCCTGAGAGGCCTCTTGGGCCTCCTGAGAGGCCTCTTGGGCCTCCAGAGAAGCCTCTTGGGCCTCCTGAGAAGCCTCTGGGGCCTCCTGAGAGGCCTGTGGGGCCTCCTCAGAAGCCTCTTGGGCCTCCTGTGAGGCCTCTTGAGCCTCCCGACAGGCCCCTTGGGCATCCTGAGAGGCCTCTTTGGCCTCCTGAGAGGCCTCTTGGACCTCCTGGGAAGCCTCCTGGGAAGTCTGACGACGAGGGCGTGATGATTGTGATTGAGGCGGTCGAACGGGACGAGCGCGTGATGATGATGATGTGTTTTTTTTCGACTGAGGCGCAGTCCCAGTAAAGACAGCGGCGGGGTACCAACAAATCGTACAACGACCCTCGCAGCGAAGCGGGCTTCACAGTGCGCGCGCGCGGCGCGCCGCTTCCGCCCCAGAGTCTCGGGAGAGGGAGGGCGAAGATGAGGAGGAGAGGAGGAGGAGGAGGAGGAGGAGGAGGAGGAGGAGGAAGGACGAGGAGGAGGAGGGATAACACGCCCTGACAAAAACTCGCGCGTGCGTAGGCCGACCGAGGTAGACGGCACCCGCACAATTACCCTCGCGAGCACGAGCGAAACAAAGGGGGAGGAAGGAGGGGAGGACGGGGAGGAGCAGGACAAGGCGAGCAGGGAAGACACAGTCCAGGAACTTGCGTTGGTTGCTGCAGGGTGTGCGTGGCAATGCCGGCCCGAACCCTGCCGAGCAGGGGCGGGGCCAACAGGGCGCGAACACCTGTGTGTTGGGCGGCCTGAAAAAATACGGAAGGAGGGCAAAGCTGGGAGCAGAGAGGAAACAAGGGGAAGGCGAAGAGCGCTGGCCGCCCATGAAACTCCTCGCCAGGCCCTCGCGGCGTGCATAAGGCTGTTCAGATGGAGATGTAGACGCAATGCCTTTTGCGGTGGCGTTCCAGATCACGACCTGGGAGGTGGAAAAGCTCGCCTGTCGTTGTTCCGGTCGTGTGGCGAGTACGCCGGGGTTGGAGCTGGAGTCGATGCCGGCAAGATCGTCGTGGCAATCTAAACGGTCGCCTCCCTAGACGTGGGCTTGATATCCGAATCAGAAACCCGAGTCGTGATTGGGGTAGGAGCGGAATTGGTAGCCGGAACAGAAGTCGGATATGGGGTTGGAGATGTAATGGGCGGCGGCAGTGGGGTCGGAGCTGGTGACAGAAGCGGTGCTGGCGTCGGAATTGGTGTCGGAGCAGGCGTTGGCAAAGCGGGCGAAACGAGTACTTCAGCTGGAGTCGGAGCCGCCGTGGTTGTGAGTGACGGCAGTGTCGGAGCTGGAGTCGGAGCCGGCGTCGGGGGTGGAGTCCGAACATGAGTGGGAGCCGGCGTAGGCGCCACGTTGGTGCTGGCGTCGGTGCTGGCGTCGGCGCAGGTGTAGGCGCTGGCGTTGGTGCTGGCGTAGGTGCTGGCGTCGGTGCTGGCGTCGGTGCTGGCGTCGGTGCTGGCGTCGGCGCTAGCGTGGGCGCCAGTGTTCATGCGGGCGTCGGTAGTGGCGTCGGTGCTGGTGTAGGCGCTGGCGTTGGTGCCGGCGTAGACGCCGGCGTTGGTGCTGGCATTGGTGCCGACGTCGGCGCTGGCGTAGGCGACGGCGTTGGTGCCGGCAGAGGCGCAGGCGTTGATGCTGGCGTCGGCGATGGCGTCGGTGCCGGCGTAGGCGCCCGCTATGGTGGTGGAGTCGGTGCTGGCATCGGTGCTGGAGTAGGCGCTGGCGTTGGTGCCAACGTAGGCGCCGGCGGTAGTGCTGGCGACGGTGCTGGCGTCGGCGCTGGTGGAAGCGCTTGCGTTGGTGCCGGCGTAGGCTCCGTCGTTCATGCTGGCGTCTGTGCTGGCGTCGGCGCTGGCGTAGGCGCCGGCGTAGGTGCGGGCGTCATTGCTAGCCTCGGTGCTGGTGTAGGTGCTGGCGTTGGAGCTGGCACAGGCGCAAGCGTTTGTGCTTGCGTCAGCGTTGGCGTCGGTGCTGGTGCAGGCACAGGCGTTGGAGCCGGCGTAGGCGCAATCGTTGAATCTGGCGTCGGTGATGGCGTCGATGTTGGCGTGGGCGCCCGCGTTTGTGCTGGCGTCGGTGTTGGCGTCGGTGCTGGTGAAGGTGCCGGTATTGATGCCGGTGTGGGCGCCGGCGTTGGTGCTGGCGTCGGTGCTGGCGTCGGCGCTGGTGTAGGCGCTGGCGTTGGTGCCGGCGTATGTGCAGGAGTTGATGCTGGCGTAGGTGCTGTCGTCGGCGCTGGCGTATGATGCTGGTGCTGGCGTCGGTGCTGGGGTCGGTGCTGGTGAAGGCGCTGGTTCTTGTGACAGCGCACTTGGTGCTGGCGGTGCTGGCGTCTGTGCTTGTGTAGGCGCTGGCGCTGGAGCCGTCGTAGGCGTACGCGTGCGCCGTCGTGGGCTCCTGGCACTGTAATTCGTGACATATTCGTTGCGTCTTGAAGCTCATACGGAGCCGGTGCAGGAGTGTTTGGGGCATTTCTGTATCGGTATTCGCTGCCACTGCGTTGCATCGGCTCTGCGGAGTAACGGTCTGGACGGGCCGAGTCTGCCGGGGAGGGGGAAACGCAGCGAATTCCCCCCCCCGCGAGGTAGCAGAAAAACTTGACAGTCCATCTTGTATCGGCCACGCGGCCGGGACAGCAGTGCACAGTTCCCCACGCCATTTCCATTCAGCTTGTCAGTCACACGACAGATATTGACTCGCCTTGCCGGGGACATTGACGTGCAGGAGCAGTTGGATAGATTTGGAGACAAGTTGACAATGGCGTTGGTGCTGGCGTCGGTGCTGGTGTAGGCGTGGGCGTCGGTGAAGGCATAGGCGCAAACGTGGTTGCTGGTGTCGGTGCTGGCGTCTGCGCTGACGCATGCGCCCGCGGTGGGGCTGGCGTCGGAGCTGCACGTCGGCGCTGGGGAGTCGGAGGCGTCAGGGAAGGCATGGGCTCAAGCGTGGGAGCCGGTGTCTGTGCTGTCGTCTGCGCAGGCGTAGGCGCCCGCGGCGGTGCTGGCGTCGAAGCTGGACGTCGGGGCTGGGGAGTCGGAGCTGGGGATAAATGTGGTGGGTGGCGCACTCGTTATCCCATGGGGTGGGATAAGACGCTGGGGGCAGGGTTTATTCGACCGCGGGTCGATTGCAGGTGTGGGCGCTGGCATTGGTGTCGGCTTAGGCATCGGCGTTGGTGCTGGCGTCGGCGCTGGCGTCGGCGCTGGTGTAGGCGTCGGCGACGGCGCAGGCCTAGGCACCAGTGTGGGTGCTGGTATCTGTGCTGGCGTCTGCGCTGGCGAATGGGCCCGCGGTAGTGCTGGCGTCGGAGCTGGACGTCGGAGCTGGGGAGTCGGAGCTGGGGATAGATGTGGTGAGTGACGGACTCGTTATCCCATGGGGTGGGATAAAACGCTGGGAGCAGGGTTTATTCGACCGCGGGCCGAATGCAGGTGTAGGCGCTGGCATTGGTGTCGGGTTAGGCGTCGGCGCTGGTGCTGGCGTCGGTGCTGGCGTCGGTGCTGGTGTAGGCGTAGGCCTCGGTGAGGGCCCAGGCACCAGCGTCGGTGCTGGTGTCGGTGCTGGCGTCTGCGCTGCCGCAGGCGCCGGCGGCGGTGCTGGCGTCGAAGCTGGCGTCGGTGCTGGCGTCGGGGCTGGTGTAGGCGCTGGCGCTGGTGCAGCCGTCGCAGGCGTCGGGCTGGGGGTGCTGCCGGCGTCGACTGGGAGTCGGGACAAGCGTCGGTTCGGGTGTCTGCGTACGTCGGGCTGGATGTCGGCGCGGGCATCGGACTGGGAGTCGGCGCAAGCGACGGACATGGTGGCGGCGCCGGCGTCGGACTGGGAATCGGAGCCGGCGTCGAACTGGTCGCGGCTGGCGCGGCGATCGTGCACTCGGCATGCGCGTGCGATGTCCACCGCATGCGAGCCGTAAGCTCGGCGCCGCTTGCACTGCATCACCAGTCGCCCTCCTTTTTCCTCCATCTCCTCGTACTCGGCCTCCACTCTCAAGCGCGCCGTCTCCGTGACAATTTGACGTGCCTCGCGTGGTGGGGGGGCAGGATCTGCCCCCCGAGTTTCGGCCACGCTCGCAAGACAAATGTCCTCATAAGCACTGGGCACGGTAAACCTTCTGCTGCAGCGTCGCCGAGCTGGGGCGAGAGTCGCCGCGGCGTCGCCGAAACTTCTGCCGCGGCGTCGCCGAGCCGCGTAGGAGTCGGAGTGGTCGCTGGAGTCGGGGCTGGGGTCGGAGCTGGAGCAGGTGTCGGAAGGGGAGTCGGGGCTATAATCGGGGTGGGCGCGGGATATGGAATCGGGGGCGGGTCCGGATCAGGCGTCCGAAGTCGGAGCTGTAGGCGGGATAATCGTTGAGCCTGGGGCTGGGTTCGGAGGCGTCGGGACAGGAGTCGGAGTTGGTGGGGGGCTGGCGCAGGTGTCAGGGTTGGGGCTGAGGCAAGACATAATGAGGAGTCTGGTCGGCGTCTTAGCGGGAGTCGGAGCCGGAGTCGGGATTTGTACAGGTGCTGGAGACCGGCGTAGATTGGGGCAGGGCGGGTCGATAACAGATGCGCCGGGATCGGTGGTAATGCCTTGTCCCGTCGTGCCGGGTGCCATCTATTGTCGAGTGTCCTCGTCGCGCTGGCATGGCGCTTGGCGCCCTCGCGCATCCATTGCGCCACTGCGTCGTGTATGTCGGTGTCCTGGGTGACTGGGTTATGTCTGTAGTGGTTTGTGGCGTTGTAGATGGCGTAGATCAGCAATGCCACTGACGTAAGCTCGTCGTATGTCTTGATGTTCGCACTGCATAGCAGACATGTGTGAAGATTGGCGAAGGTAGAGGGGGGCATGTTGAGCTTGCGCTCCATGGCACGCTTCGTCACAGGGCATCTGCGATAGTGCTCGATGGAGTCCTCCGCGGCCCCTCCACAACCCAGGACGCAGCGGTTGCGCGCTGAGTGCCTCTGTTGGTACCGCCTGCACGTGCACCATCGATTGCACAGCGTGCCGAATACTGCGGCGCAGACCCGTGGAGGGGCGAGCTTCGGCAGCACTGGAGACTTGCCAATGCCTGGCGGGCTTGCCAGGCAGGAGTGTTGCACCGGCAGCTCGCCCCTGGGGGCGGTGGGTGCGTTGCTGCGTTCCGGAGGCCCCAGCGTAGAAACTCGTGGCGAATGCGGAAGCTGGGGTGCGGGGCGTGGTGGGCGAGCAGTTCTTGGCACGCCCGTCGTTGAAAATTAGCTTGGGGATGCCGGGGAGGGGCGCGCGTGCCGGAGTTACTCGTTGTCCTGGTTGCGGTGCCGCTGCCGTTGTCCAGCGTTTCTCGGTGCTGTCCTCGCCGTCGTGGATGTGATCGTCGTTTCGCTCGTTCGGTGGATTGCAGATGTCGTCGATTGGGCAAACATGGTGCGTGAACCACTGCAAGTTGTCTTCGAGGGTAATTGCGAAAGCCCGGGAATACCAATCGTCCCACCGCATCCGGTTGTGTAAATATTTCGGATGCGCAAGAGCCTGCCGAAGGTCCCGCACCTCGCCCTGGTAGTGGTCCGCCGCACACGCCGGATCCCACACGCGGGCTCGAAGTTGCGAGGCTTTGGCGGTCAGGTGGACGCTGCTGCACGAGGCCGACTTGTCGAAATGTTCCTTCAGGCGCCACAGGTCATCTGGCAATGCCCATTGCCCCGGTCCTTTGTGCCTCATTCTGAGCGCGGCTTCCTCCAGACGTAGTGTCTCTTGCGGGACCGATTCCAACTGGCCGGTGTATCCAAGCGTGGACATGGCGAACGTGTTGCACGCAAACGTGTGGAAGTGCATTCCGATGCCGTGCTCGGACCAGTCGCGGCACCGCTTGATGAACTTGGCGTTCGGTTCTCGCCATGACTGCTCACCCTTCCCCGGCCCAACCATAAACCCCAAGTATTTGCCGCAGTCTGACACGGGCATGCTGGCCCATTCAGGAAGATACTGGTCGCGACGAAGGTGAAACTGCTCTAGAGTGCCCTGCCCGAGAGGGATGGACACGCACTTCTGCAGATTCAGACGGAGGCCGGAGATTTGCCCGAACTCGTCGAAGATGCGCTGCAACTTTGGGGCGTCTTTCCAATAGTCCTTGAGCACGAGGGCCGCGTCATCTGCGTAGGCTCGGACAAGGACGTCGGGGCATTCCTGATCGATGCGGTCCATGAGGATCTCGGCAATTGTGGCATACAGCAGCGGGGAGAGCGGGCACCCCTGCCGGACGCCTGCTTCAAGTCGAAACCCGATTGCCACAGATTTGCCGTGTCTGACAACGCAGTGCGAGTCTGAGCACAGCGCGCGGATGGTGTTCATGGCCCGATCTGGGATTCTAATTGACGCGAGCACCGTGAACATGAATTCTTGGGAAATAGAAAGAAACGCAGATGCGAAGTCCATGAGCAAGCATGCCCCGTGCTCCTCCTGGAGTGACGTGATGATGCTGGACGCGTCCACGTCTAAGAGGTTCGCCAGTATGGAGCGCCCAGGAAGGAAGCCCTGCTGTCTGGGAAGAATCCATTTGGCCAGGTGTTCTCCCCAGCGGTTGCGGGCGGCGCTGGCGACGATGCGGTTGTCGGCGTTGACGATGTTCAGCGGCCGCGTGTTGGCCGGGACGTATGCCTTGATGCCGTCTGGCGTGGTGCTCAAACTTTTCTTCGGTAGGCATACCAGGATGCTCATCCAGGGCTTCGTCAAAGAAGGCGCCGGAAGCTCCTCCTGCCCCTGTGAGCAACCAAAACATTGCGCAACGTCGCACAGGATGGATACCCCGAGCGGGCCCAGAGCGCGCCATGCTTGAAAAGGCACCCCATCTGGGCCAGGTGCCGAGTTCCCGCTGTGGCGGATGGCGGCCTCTATGTCCTTTCTGCGAATGCGCCAGTGCCTCTCGTGGGTGGGAAGGGGAGTGCGTTCTGGTTGTGCTAGTCGGTGAGGCCCGCCCGTGTCTTGCTGCCCGTCGAGTCGGTGTGTCGCTCGCCTGGCGGCGGCCGCCGGCCGGGTCGGAGTCCGTGAAAAAGCAGGTAGACTCCGGAGCCATTCCTGGAGCAGGTGGTGGTTGATGGGCTGCTTCCGGAAGGTTTTCGCCCAATGGGAACTGAGCTCCTTGCCAATAGCTGCTGGGCCTGTGGCGCACTCGCCAGAGGCTGTCTCGAGGGCACCTACGGTGGTGCAAGATCCGGGCATGATGCGTTTCAGTCGGCTCAGGATGTTGGTCTTGCGGACTGTGATCTTGTAGTCGTGGTTGCCCTCGTCCCGCTGCTTCCGTATGTCGCCAAATTCTGCTGTGCTGCCGTGTCGCGCCAAGGAAACGGCGTGTTCCAGCAGTGCTCGGAAACGTCGGTGAAGCATGCGTTCGGGTTCTTGGGGTTCACGAGCGTGCCGATGTGAGGGTACTCCAGATATTTGCGGTACATATTATTGCCCAGCTGAATCGCCTGCGCTGCCCGAGCGAAGCTGAGGGTGCAACTTGTCGTCAGTTGTGGTGGCAGTTACGTATAACCCTTCCTTGGCCATGTGCCCCGAGACAAGGTGCATTGCCCGCTTAACCAGCGCGAGTCTGCGAACGGGGTTGTCGGAGTCGCGGGGCTCGGTGGAGATGCAAGCAAGTTCCGCGGCAACACGTCGCCCCCAGTCGGGATGGTTGGCGGTGCCCCTTGTAATGGCTGCCTGTGCTCGCGTATCCCTGCAGCCGTCTCGGCCGTCGTGGTTCAGCTCGTCGTGCGCTTCGTGGGCAGAGTCGGCGGCCGCGCTGAGAGTGGAGTCGCATGCCGGACGGATCCGGAAAAAAAGAGAGGGGCGCGCGCGAGGAGAGGCCGGGGACTCTGGGCAAGGGACTGCATCCAATCTTATGGTCGAACTGTTCCGATGGTGGTGATTCGGGTACACCCCGTCGATGCACGAGGTGGCGGTGCTCGAAAAATACGCGTGGTCCTCCTGGTGCAACTCGCGCAGGCCATTGGGGTGGAAGACGTCCTCCTTCGCTTTCGCGGCTTCTGCCGCGTCCCTGTGCCCGCTCCAATTCCGAGTGCTGCAACACCAACGGTCTTGATCGTACGGTACATAGTTCCAATCGCCGGCCAAGATCGACAGCGTGGCGCGCGGCGTGGCCATATTCTCTTTGATTATCTCGTGGGATCGGTCGCGTGCTTGTCTGTCGTTCGATAAGCCCTCGCCTGTGGTGAGATAGACCGCCCAAATATCTGAGTTGCCCGCTGGCCCACGTAGATGCAGCCTGGCGATCCTGCCCGGTTCCAGCTCCTGGAAGCCCCCGTCCTGGAACGTGGCGAACTTCTCCAGAAAACTGCGCCGCAGCACGATGCCAACTCCTGCGCGCCTCGCCGAAAAGTGGGACCAATGGCCGACGCAGTCAGATGGAAGAACAAATGCGTCTTCCTTACCTTTGGCGCAGTGCGCCTCCACGAAGACGCCAAAGTCATGCGAGGCCATAAACTTGGACATCTGGTTGCCCTTGGCTGTCCGGCGGGAGGCCGTGACTGCCGTGAGAGCATGGGAATTCCATGAGCAGCCTCTGTAGTCGCCAATGTAGGGTCTGGCGTGCGTGGGCGCGGTGAAGTGGGCGGGGATAGGAGCTTGGAGGACGGAATTCTGAGCAGGTGGGGGCTGGGGGTCGGTGAGTGGAGGTGGAAGGGGGGGTCGGATGCCAGGGGCTGGAAGATGGAGTGCCGTGCCGGTGGAGGTTGGAGGTCAAGAGGTGGAGGGGGGCGTGGAAGGTCGGAATCTGTAGGCTGGATGTCGGAATGCTGCGCCGGTGGAGGCAGGAAGTCCATAGTCGGAGGCGGGGGTAGGAAGCCGGATGCTGGAAGCCGGATGTCAAAATGTTGCGCTGGCGGATGCTGGCGGTCTGGAGTCGGGGGTGGAGGGCAGAAGTGAGAGGCTGAAGGCTGGATGTCGGAATGCTGCGCCACTGGGGGCTGCGGGTCGATAGGTGGAGGCAAGGGCGGGAAGTGTGACGCCGCATGCTGAAGGTCGGAGTGCTGAGCTGGCGGGGGCAGGAGGTCGATAAGTGGAGGTTGATGTGGAACAGCGGATGCCGGGGGCTGTAGGTCGGAGTGTCGAGTTGGTGGGCGCTGGGGGTCGATGGGTGTAGTTGGCACTGGGAGATCGGATGTAGGACGCTGGAGGTTGGAATGTTATGCCCGTGGAGGCTGAGGGGATGCAGGTGGAGGTGGAGGTGGGCATGGGGAATCGGAAGCAGGAGGCTGGAGGCGGGAGGGCTGAGCTGGGGTCGGGGGGGCGCCCGGGGGCCGCGCGGCCGGGGGCGTGGCAGCGCGCGCACGCTGGTTCCGGCCAGGGTTTCTGCTCCGCCGGCGCTTGTGAGTCGGAGCGTCGTCGGTCGTCGACAGCCAGCGGGAGGACTTGCGGCGAACGTTTCTGTCGCCACGGCCGTCGGATGTTTCCCCGCGGCTGGGGGTCGAGGAGGGGGCGTGGGGGTCGGGGGCAGGAGTGCGGGTTTGGGAGTAGAGACGGTTGCGGCCTGTGCGTCGCGTTGCCTCTGTTGCGATAGCGGGGGCATGGTAAGTTGAGAGTGGGAGGTGAATTCGTGGAACAGATATGAGAAGCAAATGCGGGAGTCGTGCATTGAATTCCACTTGGTGCCGCGATACTCAAGACCCGGCATTGCCCAGGCTGCCGCCCAGGTAGTCCCCGAGGTTCACGTAGTTGGAGTGCATGTTGATGGACGTGTCGTGCCCCTGGATGCGGACGCCCTTCTGGTGCACGGCCTGGTGTAATTTCAACAGCTCCGACTTAGATTGGCATTGTATTACCACCTTGCCTGTCCAGGCCCCCTTCGAAGTTGTTGATGGCCTGCCACGCGCCGAACTCCATGCCTTCTGGGGTGGCCTGACGTGCGAGGGGCACCGCGCTCAGTTGGCTAATCTGGTTCATGACCCAGACATCCAAAGTGTTGTTTTTTTCAAGACGCCTCAAACGTAGTGATATTGAGTGATTGTCTTGATTTTTTTCAACCGTGTGTGGATGTATTGATTTTTTGTCAGATGTATTGATTTTTTTTGCATGTATTGATTTTTGGTTTTATGTATTGATTTTTGGGTTATAGGTATTGATTGTTGAAAATGTACACACACGAACCCAGCCCCCGCGAGGCTAGCATCATTACCTGGAGGCATGCACGTTGCTTCGAGCCAATATAGACAGATCCCCTGGGCACTCTGGCATCCTTGCCCCGAACACAGAAAACAGCTAAGCACCCTTGCCCCTGGCACTAGTGCATCCAGAGATATGACACGTCACCTGGGGCATCCACGAACATGCATCCTTACCCATCCGTAGGGGTTTCGGCTCAGGCTCAGATGGAGCCGCTTTTTTTACGAGTATGCTGACGAAGATCGGCCTCAGCCAGTCTGGAACCCGATATTGAATTGCTGGACATATCCATGGATCCATGACACCGACAATGTAGAATGGGTAGTTCCGTCCGTGTGGATGTACCTATATACCGAGCGACAGGCCAGATCTGGCCGCGCGATCTCGCCGAGTCGTAGGCGATGTGCACGTCGGAGCGGCGCAGAGCAGGCGGCCACCGACGACACGGGCAGCGCAGAGCAGGCGGCCATCGACGGCGTCACGGGCAGCGCAGAGCAGGCGGCCATCGACGCGTGCACGGGCAGCGCAGAGCAGGCGGCCATCGACGTCGACGGCATCACGGGCAGCGAGCAGGCGGCCATCGTCGACACGGGCAGCGCAGAGCAGGCGGCCATCGACAGCACCACGGGCAGCGCAGAGCAGGCGGCCATCGACGTCGGCATCACGGGCAGCGAGCAGGCGGCAATCGTCGACGGCAACACGGGCAGCGCAGAGCAGGCGGACGGCAACACGGGCAGCGAGCAGGCGGCCATCGACGGCATCACGGGCAGCGAGCAGGCGGCCATCGACGGCATCATGGGCAGCGAGCAGGCGGCCATCGACGGCAGCACGGGCAGCGAGCAGGCGGCCATCGACGGCATCACGGGCAGCGGCGAGCAGGCGGCAATCGACGGCACGGGCAGCGACGAGCAGGCGGCCATCGTCGGCAACACGGGCAGCAACGAGCAGGCGGCCATCGACGACGGCAGCGCCGCGCAGGCGCCACGAGCCAGGAGGCCTCGTTGGAGGCGAGGCGTCCTGGGCACAGCCATCGACGTCGGCGACAGCAGCGACGAGCAGGCGGCCATCGACGTCGGGAGCAGCGACGAGCAGGCGGCCATCGACAAGGGCAGCGAGCCCTGATCAGAGCGGGCGCCTCACCTCCCTCCAGCCTCTTCGATCATCCTCAACCTCACTCGAGCCTCCGCCTCCTCCTCCTCCTCCTCCTCCTCCTCCCTCGGCCGCCCAAGCTGCAGCAGTGCAGGCGATCAGGTCGAGCGCGACCGCCCGAGCCAGGAAACTGCCTCGAGACGTCCTCCAACATCGTCGATCGTGATCGTCGTCGTCGGTCGTTCGTCGTTCATCGTATTCGTCGTCGTCACTTTCGTCGATCGTCGTCGTTGGTGCGCCGCCTGAGGGCTGTCTGGAGGTCTGGGGTTTCGTCGTCTTCGAACGTCGGCTTCGTCGACGTCGACCGTCGACCGTCGTCGTCTTGGATCACTCACCCTCGATCGCCGTCGTCGTCGATCGCACGATCGACGACGACGCCGTGGCGAGGGGTCCAAGACGACTGCGATCGACGACCGACGACGACGACGACGACGATCGAAGACGACGACGTTCGTCCTCCGTCGTCGTCTTCGCCCTCCGCGCTCTCGAGGGGGCTCGCGCGCGCGCGCGCCCCCCGCCCCAGCCCCCGGCGGCGCCGCTTGCCGAGGGGGGGAGCTGGGTGAGGAGAGGTTCGAGTTCAAGGGGAGCGGGGGAGAGGGGGGGCGATGAGAGGGGAGGAGATGGGAGGAGAGGCTGAGGAAGGGGAGATCGGGCCAATGACAAGCCCCATGGCGCGCCATGAGGGCACGGCCAAGGTCGACAAGGACACGCTGTCGCAGGTGCCAAGGTATGAATAATGCTGATAATGATGATGCTGATGCTGATGATGATGATGCTGATGCTGATGCTGATGCTGATGCTGATGATGATGATGATGATGATGATGATGATGATGATGCTGATGCTGATGCTGATGATGATGATGATGATGATGATGATGATGATGATGATGAGGATGATGATGATGATGACGAGGGTAGGGAAGATGAGGAGTACGGGGTGGTGCGAGGGAAGGGTGGGGAGAGGGAGTAGGAGGAGGATGGAGGTGAGGATGAGGAGGAGTACACAGAGAAGGATGGAACGAGGGCACCCCTTTATAGCCCAGGTGCTGCTGGGGAAGATCGACAAGTCGTGGCCGAAGATCATAGGCAGCGGATGAGGGTGATGAGGATGACTCGGATGAGGATGACTCGGATGACGATGAGGAGGAAGAGGAGGGTGATGAGAAGGGGGATGGGGACGAGGATGAAGATGATGAAGCTGATGAGCTAGAAGTGCGATGAGGGTGGTGATGATTAATGGGAGGATAACGGCGATGATGTTGTCGTCCATGATCATGTGAGGCAGGGGTGGGGGGTGAGGAGGATGAGAGTGGTGAGTGCGAAGAGGACCGATCGGTGTTCGATGCGAGGTCCTCACTGACACACGTCCTTGAGATTTCCTCTCCTAGAGTGTCTGCTTCTTTCCTGTTCGTCCTCTCCGATCTCTTTCCTAGCCCGTGCCGCATTCGAGGCACCGTGACCGACTACGCGTACACAGCCTCCGACTTCGGCAGCCGCCCGAAGAGAAAGGAATTGGAGGCCCGATGACGATGACGAGGGGAGGGCGACGACCACGTCGACGACTAAGGAGACGAGAACGTCGACGATGACGACGACGCTGCCACGATGACGAGACGACGACGACGAAGACGACGGCGACGACGACTAAGGAGACGCGAACGTCGACGACGACGATGGCGACAATGACGCCGATGACGACGAGGACGACGACGACGATGCCGACCGACCACGATGACGATGAAGGCGAAGACGGCGGCGGCGACAACGACAAGGGAAAGGTCGACGACGACGTCGACCAGAACGACGACGACCGTCGACGGCGACGACGACGACGGGACCCCTCGCGAAGCGAGGTCTTCAAGTTGGTGGTCGACGCTCTCCTGGAGGTGGGCGGCAACAAGAGGTACTCGCAGAAGCTGATGATGGACCGCTTGCCCCGCGAGGGAGACGAGGATGAGGATTAGGAGGAGGAGGGTGATGAGAGAGAAAAGGAGGAGCACGATCGATGACGAAGAGGCTGAGGATGGGTATGATGAGGACTTGATGGGATTACGTTTCGAACATGGGGAGGGGAGAGGGATGATGAGGAGGACGAGGATGAGGATAATGATTTAGAATGGCTATAAGGGGGTGGCGAGGATGAGGATGACACAAGGGAGGATCCAGATGTGGCTGTCGATTCGATCGTACGGAGCGGGAGGGGAGGATGAGGAGGGTGATGATGAGGAAGAAGAGCTATGAGGGTGATGAGTATGGGGGTGATATACAAGGGATGGTGTGGAGTGGAGGAGTTTGGAGCGAGTGTCTCACCCAACCTCCCTGAGGCGAGCTGGGGATGACACAAGGGAGGATCCAGATGTGGCTGTCGAGTCGATCGTACGGAGCGGGAGGGGAGGATGAGAAGGGTGATGATGAGGAAGAAGAGCTAGGAGGGTGATGAGTATGGGGATGATATACAAGGGATGGTGTGGAGTGGAGGAGTCTGGAGCGAGTGTCTCACCTCACCTCGCCTCCCTGTCGTCGTTGTCGTCGATTCGTCGTCCGTCTCCCCATTGCCGCGGCGCCCCTCGCCGCCCAGAGGCGGCTTGGGATGGAGCGTATCGGCACGCCTACACCGAGGCATTCAAGGCCGAGTACGGCCGCGCGCCGCTCAAGAAGCGTGTGAACGGGGTGAGGTGACCCCCCTGGCTCCAGACCTCCGACGTATTGATGGTTTTGTTTCGAAAATGTCGATTGCATTGCATTGCATTTGCGATGTTGCATGTTTGGATGTTCCGATGCCTCGGGTTTGCATGTGCATTGCAGTTTGCATTGTTCGATTTGCCGATTAACATTACAGTTTGCATTGTTCGTTTGCAGGGCGACGGCGACGTCGATGATCGTGAGGAGGGCCGATGAGGTCCAGGACCGAGGGGGGTTTAGGAGGAAGAGTTGAGATAGTGACGTAGCCTACCTGATTAAACACAAATCTCCTTCGGCCCCCCAGGTACTTGCAGAGTCGCCAGCTGAGGATGATGATCTCGCACGCGCTCAAGCTTCGTGGGACGCAGGCGCCGAAGGGGTGAGGAGCGGGGAGGAGGGGGGGGGGAGGGCGGAGGCAAAGAGAAGGTGTGGTTTAAGATGTCATCCTTCTCACAGGGGAGGGGGGGGGGCAGGAGCTCGGGTGGCAGAGGGCGATCAGATGGGAGGGGGATTTTGCAAGGGGACCCCCGCTTGTAGAACTAAGGGGGGGAAGAAGGCGGAAGGACGAAACGGGGAGGGGAGGCAGGAGAGGACATGGTATGGGAAAGGGGAAAGGCGTTCGGTAGAATCCTACACCCCAATACCATGATAGCATGCATGCATACACTCACGCATGCATACACGTATACGTACATACACAGTCAGGCAAACACATGCATGTGCATACATATACAAACGTTGCACGTTTGCATGTGAGGCACGATGCAGGGAAACAGTGTATAGTTAGGGTCTGCAGTGTGGTTCGAGTCTTTTGGGTATGCATGCACTCATTCATTCATTCAGTAATTCATTCATGTGTGTATGTGTACACATATATATATCCAATATACACATGCAGGCATGTATACAGATATGGGTGTGTAGGGCATGCATGTTGTAAATATGCATAAACGTATATATGCATGCGTGTTTGTGGTTATGTACGTATGTACGTGTCCTTCGTCGTCGAGCGGCGTGGTGGACCAGCTTCTGCTGGTTTCTGACAAGGGTTAAGGCCCTGCGTGTGGACACCGCAGGGGGGGAGAGAGAGAGAGAGAGAGAGAGAGAGAGAGACAGAGAGAGAGATAGCGAGAGAGGGGGAGAAGGAGGGAGAGGGAGACGGGGAGAGAGAGAGAGAGAGGGAGGAGGAACTGGAGGATGATGAGGAGCAGGAGTTGGGTTCGAGAGGGTGGTAAAACAATCTCCAGGCGGACGACGATGACGACTCGGACGTGGACGAGGAGCAGCTGGCCATGATCTTGAAGCAGGCGTGCGGCTGCGAGGAGATCAAGAGCTCGGAGGCCAGCTTGTTGCAGGGGAGGGGGAGGGCAGAATGAAGTCGAGGGGAGCGGGGAGGGCGACGACGGAGGAGGAGGCGAGGGAAGGAGGGCGGGAAGGGACGGACGGAGGGAGGAAGAATGGAGGCAGGACGGGAGGACGGAGGAGGAACAGGAGGAGTGAGGACGAATGCAGGGAGGATGAGGTTTTTGGGGGGACATGTGCGTGACGTACGCCAACGTATACGTCGCCATGGCTGGACCTGTCCCGAAACTCGGCCAGAACACTCAGAGGAGGAAGAAAGCTGAGGAGCATGAGGATTGTTTGCCCGTGGCCGTTGCCAGGATGAGCACGTGCCTTCGGCACCGAGCGCGGCTGCGCCGGCCTGGCTTGTCTCGTCGTGGGGCGAGAAGAAGAAAAGGAAGAAGCACAAAAAGGATAAGGGTAAGAAAAAGAAAACTGATAAGGTAAGCAAGAAAAAGACGACGGCGGCCGCCCCTGTAGTAACGCCAGCGTGGCTGGCGTTCGACACAGCACACCCAGCGCCGAAAATGAAGCGGCCTGCTGCAGCAATAGCCAAAGGCAAGGCGAAAGCTAAACCCACGCCTAAGACAGCGAAGCAGAAGGCCACGCCGACGCCAATGAAGAAAAAGAAAACAAAAGGCAGCGAGGACGAGGAAGACGAGGAGGATGAGGAGGATGAGGAGCAGGACGAGGACGAAGAAGGCGAAGAGGAGGAGGAGGAGGAAGACGAGAACGGAGAAGACGAAGAGGCCGAGGAGGAAGCTATAGAGGAGGCGGCCGCCGAGCCTGAGGGCGTCCTCGGGCCAGGCGAGGAGGAGGAGGAGAAGGCGCCTGGCGCCATCGACCAGGAGAAGGAGGAGGAGAAGGCGCCTGGCGCCGATGAGGCCTCGGTCTGGGAGAAGCCCAAAGGCACGTACCACTTTCAGAACGAAGGTGCCTGGAGCGTGAAGCTCGCTCGCAGGCAAAGCGAAGGCATCTCGACGGTCCAGTACCGTGACGACGACAACTGGGGTTCGCAATCAACATGTTTTCGCCAGATGACGTCTGTTCAGGATAAGGACTGGACAGACGAACAGCTGGCAGCCTCAGGCTACGCCAGCAAGAAGGACTTGTCGGAGTACCTCATGCAGGAGGTCATGGCCAGGATCATCGGCGCCCGCATCACTACCAAGCAGGGTGCCCTTGATGTGCGCGAGGAGGTGAAGGCCGAGATGGAAGGGAAGTGATGGTGGGGCAGGGGGGGGATGGCAGCGAGCGTCGATCGAAGTGTGGAATCGAGGCAGGTACAGTGCATGGATCGCGAGCTTCACGCTTCTGTGCTGTTCTGCTTCTGGCACCTCATTTTTTTGAAGTGGAACTTTAGAGAGCTTCAGTCGGATCCTTTCCTCCACCCCCTCCTGGAGCTCCTCACGAGTTCCACGAAAAAAAAACGGAGGGAGGTGCTAGCGACAAGGGCGGCCTAAAGGCGGCGGCATCGACACGGGCGTCGGCATCGACGCGTGCAGAGGGCCCTGCCAACGCCGTCGTCGTCGTCGTCGTCGAGGTCGCCCTCGTCATCCCTCCCGTGGGTCGGGAACCCCCCCGAGGGACATGGAGCGTTCGAGGCTGAGCACACTCTCAATTTGGGTGACCCCCGACCTCCAGGAGGGATCACGAGGACGCCGACGACGCCGACGCCGACGCCGTCGTCGTCGGATGTGTTTCCCCCCCCTCGCCTCGGCCGTAAAAAAGCCCCCCGTGTGAGGACTCCTCCGTGAGCTGAGGTTGGGCAGTGGTCGGCCCGAGTGGGCTGGGCTTTCGCACTCTTTTTCCTGCTTCTTGACTTGTCATGTGCATGCACGCGACGCGTGAGACTTGGCACGCTCACGCAGGACCCATCCTCGGAGGCGATACCCGTGATCAACATCTGTTCGTCACGCGTGTGCTCTAGATCCGTGCCAGATCGACGGATGCGCTCGAAACCACATGCCGAGGCCCTCGCTGAATCTGATCACGTGTACTCATGTGGTTAGGCTCGTCGCCCTCAGGCGATAGGAACTCTGAAGTTCATGTGCATGTGTGCGCATAACCATGTACAATCATGGGCATATGTATGTGCACGCACATACGTTCATTCACATACATATCATGCACACGTACGTACAGGCACACACATACGTACATCCACATACGTGTAGATGCATACATATATATATATATATATATATACACCCTCACACTGGGCATACGTGCACGTATACCTACGTACGTGGCACAGTCCCTCAGGACACACCTTCGGTGACGGTGGTGCTAATTAGAGCTGACATGTGTTTCTTCACGGGTGCACTCTGGCTCTGGATGCGTGTCAGGCGGGTGTGCTCAAAAAAAGGTCGAGGCTCTCGCGGATGTTGATCATGCACGTGTGCTCAGGTGGTCACGTTGTCGCTCTCAGGCGATACATCCCCTTACATTCGTGTGTGTGCTGGGCCACTCTCTGGCAGCTCGAGAATACGCGTTGTGCTTCACTGTGTGTTGCTGCGGGGCCATGCACCGATCTCATATGATTTCAGGGCACATGCATGTACGTTCGTCCAGGACTCTTAGCTCTATCGATATCAAGGGTGTTGGCCCCGCAACCTCTCACACGGTGTCCCTCCTGTCCCGCGTCGCAATGCTCGAGCAGCAATACGCGAGCACCTCCAACGACGAGACAGCTCCAAGGGAAGCAGGCGAATAGGGCAAGTGGCGCAGTGTTCGGGGCACACTTGTCCAGGATGAGGCTGGTGAGAAGAGGGCGTGGATGAGGGAAAGGTGATAGGACGAGCTTGGCCATGATCTCCGCACTTTGTGTTTCTGTTTCGGAGGGCACATGAGGAGGAATAGGAGTAGGAACACAGAAAGGCAGTGGCAAGAGGATAAGGTGAATTGGTGTTGGTATGGAGGAGCCAAGGCACGCCATAAGGATGATGACGGTGAGGAGGATGAGGATGAGGACGATAAGGGCGACGAGGACGATGAGGATGAGGACGATGAGGACGACGAGGACGATGAGGGCGATGAGAACGATGCGGACGATGAGGGTGAGGACGATGAGGAAGATGATGGTGAGGACGATGAGGGCGATGAGGGCGATATGAGGCTGAGGACGATGATGACGATGATGACGATGAGGATGAGGACGATGAGGACGATGAGGACGATAGGGACGATGAGGACCAAGAGGCTGATGACGATGATCGGGATGCTGACGGGGACCATGGGGACGATGGGGACGATGAGGACGATGAGGGCGATGAGGGCAATGAAGACGATGAGAACGATGAGGACGATGGCGGGTGGTGGTGGAGGGATCACGCCATAACTAGCTGCAGGGTGCGTTTTCAAAGATCGGGGTGCGTTGGGGCCGAATGACATCTCCACGGGGTCCTGGGGGGGGCAAGATATGCGTTGTTGGGATTTCTGGTTGTGGGCCTGGGTGAGGGGGGGCTATTGCTAGCTATGCCGTGATCCCTGCAGCAACGGCAGGGGCCAAGGGTGATGGTCGACAGCGCCCGTGCCCAGGTGCACATGTGCACCGAGTGCCAAGCGAGCCCGCGCGCGCTCTCTGATATATTGCGGGATCGTTTTTTTTCCCAGGACGACTTGATTTGTGCAGTTGCACTAGTGGGGTGGGCGATCGCCCATCCCACTGGCACGGCTGGCTGGCTTTGGCGTCGGTTTCGGCTCAGGGTCGGCTGGCTCCCATTAACTCATCAGCTGTCCTTGCTGTGCGTGCACGCACAGCATGGACAGCTGATGTGTGTGGCTTATAGCTCGGTGAATTCAGGTTGTGGTGTGCAGGTATATACGCACGCGTGTCGGGTGCCAGGAGGCCCCGCGCGCGCTCTGACGTATTGCGGGATCGTCGTTTTTTTTCCTGGTCGACGTGATTTGTGCAGTTGCGCGAGTCGGCGATGGCGCAGGCGGCGCAGGGGTGGTTGGGCTCTGGCTAGGCTGAGGTGCGCGGCGCAGGTGCGGTTTCATAATTTTAATGTGTCATGGTTTTATATCATGTCTCTGATCGACGCGGGATCGGTAACCTGTCGTTTCCATTGCGAATTGGGTGGTGCGGTTGCGTTCTAGTCGTTGCGTGGTTTCGCTGCGTTTTCGTTTGGTTTTCATGGTTTCGTGGTTTCGTGGTTTCGTGGTATTTTCGTGGTATTTTCGTGGTTTCGTGGTTTCGTGGCATTTTCGTGGTATCTTCGTGGTTTCGTGGTTTCGTGGTTTCGTGGTTTCGTGGTATTTTCGTGGTTTCGTGGTTTCGTGGTTTCGTGGTATTTTCGTGGTATGTTCGTGGTTTCGTCGTTTCGTGGTTTCGTGGTATTTTCGTGGTTTCGTGGTTTCGTGGTTTCGTGGTATTTTCGTGGTATTTTCGTGGTTTCGTGGTTTCGTCGTTTCGTGGTTTCGTGGTATTTTCGTGGTTTCGTGGTTTCGTGGTTTCGTCGGTTCGTGGTTTCTTGGTATTTTCGTGGTGTTTTCGTGGTGTTTTCGTGGTTTCGTTGTATTTTCGTGGTTTCGTGGTTTCGTCGTTTCGTGGTTTCGTGGTATTTTCGTGGTATTTTCGTGGTGTCGTGGTTTCGTGGTTTCGTGGTATTTTCGTGGTTTCGTGGTTTCGTCGTTTCGTGGTATTTTCGTGGTTTCGTGGTATTTTCGTGGTTTCGTGGTTTCGTCGTTTCGTGGTTTCGTGGTATTTTCGTGGTATGTTCGTGGTTTCGTGGTTTCGTCGTTTCGTGGTTTCGTGGTATTTTCGTGGTTTCGTGGTTTCGTCGTTTCGTGGTTTCGTGGTATTTTCGTTGTATTTTCGTGGTTTCGTGGTTTCGTGGTTTCGTCGTTTCGTGGTTTCGTGGCATTTTCGTGGTATTTTCGTGGTTTCGTGGTTTCGTCGTTTCGTGGTTTCGTTGTATTTTCGTGGTTTCGTGGTATTTTCGTGGTTTCGTGGTTTCGTGGTATTTTCGTGGTATTGTCGTGGTGTCGTAATATCTCGCGCGCGCCCTGCACCAGCTGGCTTAGGCGCGTCGTATATCCCCCCGCCGTTTCGCGCGCGCCCCAAGTGGCCCGCCTATAAAACACCCCCCATAGTGATTCTTCCGCTTTTCACGTTAAGCCCCCCACCCCGCCCCCCCACCACCCCTCCCACCCCGCGGGCACTCCCGCGCGCGCCCGCACGTGCGGCCAATGAAACTTCCACCCGCAACCTCGCAAACCCTCGATCACGGTTGCCCCCCCCTCTCCGATCCGCCACCCCCATCGCCCCCCCCCCCTGCCCCCCGATCCCCCATGCGCGCTCGCGCTCACCGCCACGGCGAATGCGCCACGACGGGCACCAGCGTTTAACACCCGACCACGTGCCGACGCAATGCGC
This sequence comes from Prorocentrum cordatum, assembly GCA_963575745.1. Lineage (NCBI taxonomy): Eukaryota > Dinophyceae > Prorocentrales > Prorocentraceae > Prorocentrum > Prorocentrum cordatum. The sequence continues at coordinate 19,933 of CAUYUJ010017493.1, read as the reverse complement.
GCGCCCCCACCACCCACGTTCGAACCCGCCCACACACACACAGCACACATGCACACACACACACACACCCGCACCACCACCACCACCCGCACCACCACCACCACCACCACCACCACCACCACCACCACCACCACCACCACGCCACCCACCACAAGCCGCAACCAGCACACCCCCCATCCACCCACCCACCCACCGGCCCACCCACCCACATGCCCACACACACACACGCACACACACACATATATATATATATATATAGATGCTCCACCCGAGGGCCTGACCAGAAGGCGCGAGGGAGAGGCGAGAGAAGAGGGAAGCCCCGGAGCTCTCGCCGATCTCTTTCACGAATCACTCCAGATCTGGCAACTGGTCGCCTCCACGAGGCAGTCTCGCTAGAAGAAGGGCTGGCTGAATACAAACACGCCTGCAGCCTCAGAGAGGCTAAACGATTCAAAGGCTCCCGGGAGCTCTGAAGAGAGGATGCGCAGACGATTTGAGAAGATTCAGCAGCCGTCACCAAGGAAAAGGCCTGCCTTTTGCACAGGGCAGGGTGGGCGGGTCACTGTGAGCCAAAACGATTATGGAGGAGGCCAGGGGAAGGGAGGGAACGCATCCAGACATTCACAACCTCCCCTCAGGCGGTGGAGACACGAGGCGTCACCACGGGTCAGAAACTGTACTCCGAATCTACAATCGTGCAACTGATGAATAGATGCTCCACCCGAGGGCCTGACCAGAAGGCGCGAGGGAGAGGCGAGAGAAGAGGGAAGCCCCGGAGCTCTCGCCGATCTCTTTCACGAATCACTCCAGATCTGGCAACTGGTCGCCTCCACGAGGCAGTCTCGCTAGAAGAAGGGCTGGCTGAATACAAACACGCCTGCAGCCTCAGAGAGGCTAAACGACTCAAAGGCTCCCGGGAGCTCTGAAGAGAGGATGCGCAGACGATTTGAGAAGATTCAGCAGCCGTCACCCATAACCCATATTATGATTCACGGGTGGGTGGGGGGGCAAAACTCACAGAAGAAGATTGTAAAAGCCTCCTCAAAACTGTGATCAGGCGCTGGTCTGGAAACGAACTCCCGTGGCGCAGAGCAGCCTCTGTCTGAGGCGGCTGGCGGCACGCTTGAACTGCTGTTGCTGTGCAGGCGAAAGGCGGCTGATCTGCCGCAAGAGACGTCCCTCTTTGCCATACCTCGCCACGGAGCGGTCGCTGAGCCAGCCTCCGCGCTTCTTCAGCACAGGGGGGGTGGCAAGGCCGTTCAAGTAGTCGAGAGACGGGCCACCGTGTCGCAGCGTGTGCGGCGACACCTTCAGCGCTGCCAGTCCTAGTCGGTGGCTGGCCTCGCGGAACAGGCGCTCGTAGGAGGACAGCTGGAGTTCGTTGAACAGGCGCTGGGTACGTCGTGCACGGGCTCTGGCAACGAGCTGTCGAACAAGTTGCCGAAGCCAACCACGAGATGGGTCGATAGACCCAACCATCACGGTGTCGTCAAACTGCTGATTCTTGTTGGGCCGAGGCGTTGGGCCACTCGAAGGGGCAACTATCAGCGCCACCTTGTCATAGCGGTCGCCAGCCCTACCTGAGGGCAACACCACGTGCTCGAGGGACAGGCTGACCGCGGCCGCCGGGCGAAGGTAGGTGTCGAATTGCAAGGCGCCGCAGGCGGCGGCAAGGATGGACTCGGTCGTGCCCAGCTCCAGCCAGTGGTCGGCGATTGCGGCGAACACCTCCCAGGGGCACGGGTCACGGCTGAGCTCGGGGCAGGCTTTCACCCAGCCCGCCAGAGCTTTCACAGCGTGTGGCAAGTTGCGCGAGGGCGCGACGATGCCATGCAAGTGGGCGTAGCCGAACAAGGTGTGCCGACCAGCCCACGGCTCACAACCGTCGAAGAAGAGAAAGTCAAAGTACGCGGAGAGGCTGGCGTCCAGCTGCTCGAGCGGGGCCAGTGCCCGGGGGGGGGCCTGTTGGCTGGCCCAGCGGACGAAGTCCGACGAGCACGTCTCGTAGTTGATCAGAGTCCCCTTCCCGACGGTCTTGCGCTCCAGGAACCGGTCGCCGGGGTCGTGTCCCGCGGCGGCCCGGCGAGATGCCGCCTTAGCAGCACGTCGCCGATCTCGATCTGGTAGCTCCGCGTCGAGGACCGACCCAGACCACGCGCTGGCCCCAGTGCTTGATGGCGTCCTTCCACGGGCTGTGGTAGCACCTGGGGCAGTGAGGCCTGAAGATCTCGGTTGGGAGCGGGCAGCCTCCGGCTCGCGCCAAGTCAGCTTCCCATTGCTCCAGCGAAGTGGCATCGGCCCCGCGGGCCGTGTCTGGAGCCGCCCGTGCCAAGATGGCTGCCCAGGATCGGCAAAGACGAGGAGGGTAGCGCCCGGCCAGAGTCGTCTTCCAGGCCCACCGCCCTCGAGCCTCGCCGGGCCCTGGAGGCAAAAGTACCTTTCCCTCAAGAATCTCATGATGATGGCTTCCTGGGCATAGACGATGCAACCCCCGTAGGGCATGCATGTTGGTGGCCAGGAGGGTCGGCTTGAGATACCCTGCACCGTACGCACAGTTATCGTATCGGACAAAGATCGCGTTCTGCCTCTGCAGCTCCTTCCTAAGGGGCCTCCAGGAGAAGAGCCTTGAGGAACGCGGGTTCTCGAGCGAGTAGTAGACGCCATACCGATTGCAGAGTTTGATGAGCCCCAACGAGAACTTGGCCAACTGTAGGCCCCCAAGAGTGGCCGAACTTGAGCCCGTCGTGCGGGCCCTTGACCAGGTAGTGCACGGAGTCCCCAAGTGGAGGTACCACACGAGCCCCTGCTTGACCAAGCCCTTGATGTGCCTCTGGGTCCTCTGCCTCGTGACGTCCATGTGGGGGCCCCTCGAGATCTCGATGGGGCACCCGATGTTGAGGTCGGCCTCCTGACAGGCGGCGGAGAAGGCGGCGCAGCCGGCGAAGATCTCCACGACGAACTGATGCTGAGCTGATGTCCTGACGACAGGGTTGTTGCTTTTTCTGTGCTGATCAGTCCGTGCACGCGGGCCCCGCTGGCGGGTGCGTCGACGGGGCCGCGCTGCGCCTCGGCTGCATGGGGCGGCAAAATGCTCGCGAGGCCCCATGCGCCCAAGAGGTGACCGCCGCTCGGGCGGAGTCCGAACCCTCGTAGGGGTCGGGAGGGCTGCGGGCGTCTGCCGCGGCCCCATTCGCCCCAGCCCCGACCGCGAAGGCGGAGGTCGGCGGACCCGAGCGCTGGGTCGGGCTGGCGGCGAGTCGGGGGCCCGCGAGCATCGCTGCAGCACCGCTCGGCCGTGCCGGCCAGCGACGGAGCACCCGGCGGCCAGCTCGCCACGGTCGGCCGCCCTCGAGTCGAAGTCGGTCGGGTTCCTCTTGCTCTCCACGTAGCGAAGGGACCAGTCGAGCTCGCACCCGATGGAGAGGGCCCCGGCGCGCTGGCACAGGCGCCGAAGGGCGAAGCTGCCTGAGCGCCCCTTCTCGAAGCTGCAGAGGCTCGAGAGGTTGTCCCCAATCGAGAGAACTCTCTTCCCGTGGAGGCCGACGCACCTCGAGGCCCGCACCAGGCCCATGAGCAGCACCCGGCCCTCCTTCTCATGGATGACCCCGTCGTGCTGCCACGCACCCTTGATGACCATCGCCCAGCGCTGGCTCGCGAGCAGCGCGTCGGGCAGCGGCGGGATCCCCACCTCCTCGGCTGGCCGCTCCACGGTCTCGATGTCGCGCCACGGTCGGCAGCGGATCGCAGGACCGCCGCCGAGGTCTCGGGGGCCGCCGCCGAGCGACCCCGCTGGATCCGGCGAGGCCCGCCACTCGGCTGTCCAGCTGCCCACGGCCCCCCAGCCGTCGTCGCTCCGCTCGACTGCGTCGAAGCGCCACCGCTCTCGGTAGCGTGCCACGGCCCGAAACTCGGGCCCCGAGACGGACGTGACGTGCAGCGCGTAGCCCACGGCAGAAGAGTCGCCACAAAAGGCGATGCTGGCAGGCTCTGCGCTGAGCCGGGCCTCGGCCAGGAACACGAGCCAGGAGGACACTTCCAGCTCCCACCTGACGGACGCCCACAGGCGAACCTCCTTGCCACCGCTCTCGGACATGAAAGCCCAGACCTTGTCGAGCACCGAGAGCCCGAAGCGCAGCAGCTGGCAGTGGTGCACGATGTGGCCGACCAGGACCTGCAGCACGAGCCCGCTGCAGCGACCTCGCCGCAGCACGGCGCGCAATGCCAAGTGAAGACGCCAAACGCGTCGAGACTTGGGCCGCAGCAGACGACGCCGACCATCAAACTCCACCCCCAGCAGCTCGAGCGTCTCGGCGGGAGAGTTCTCCTCATGGTAGTGCAGCCCGCTCTTGTCGAAGTCGCCCTTGACGGCGTCCAGGGCGCGCTGCGTGGCGGCTCGGCTGAGCCCAACGACGTTGGCGTTGTCGACGTACGGCAACCGGTAGGCCAGCTCGGGCCGCGGCGCCTCTGGTGCGTGCCGATCCTGCAGCAGGCTTGTCTCCGTCCTGCCCGCCTCAGAGGTGATGGCGTGGCAGAAGTGGAGCGCCCAGGACCACCCCATGGGCAGCCCCTCGAAGACCGGGAAGAGCATCTCGTCCGGCCCCACCGGCACGAAACACTCCCGCTCCTCGTCGAAGATCTGGTTGACCCCCCAGACGTCAGCGCGCTCGGCGAAGTCGATCCCAAACAGCGAGCCCAGCTTGCGGTTCCGAAACTGGTAGAAGCCATTGTACAGGTCGACCGAGGCTGCGCAGACGTCGGCCGGCCCGTCCGAGCCGATCGAACTGTCTGAAAGGTCCAGGGACCCGAGCGCCGCCACGGTCCCGAGCCACGTGTGTGGCGGGCGGCGACACATACGGTTGGCCTCCCTCGCGTCGACGATGAGGCGCAGGGTCCCGTCTTTCTTCGAGACGAAGAAGATCCCCATCCTCGCTCTGATGCTCCGTCGGAACCCCAGCAGCCCAAGCTCCTTGAGCCTTGCGAGCAGCCGGTAGCGCTCCTTCCTGGAGAAGCGCAGCTTCGGGCCCCAGAAGGGCGAGAACGGCATCTCCTGCTCGTTCGCGCGCTCGAGGTCGGAGGCGTCACGGAGGATGTGCTTCTCCGGGTGGGCCAGCATGTCACGCTGGTCAGGCGGCACCAGGTCCAGGACGTCGCGGACCGTGATGCCACGCTCGAGAATCTTGACCCGCTCGTACGCGTACGATCCCAGGCTGCTGGGCTCGAGGCCGCACAGGTCCTTGGTGCGCAGGAGCTCCTTGAGGGCTCCATGCTCGCTGAGGTCGGCCGGGCGTCCCCCGGCGGCCCCAACTCGTCGCGCCACCCGCTCGAAGACCGATAAGCTGCTCGGCCCGAGGGGGCGCTCTCCTGTTGCTCTTCGCCCCCGCCCAGCTGAGCGAAAGGGACGCGACGGCCCGGCCTCCAGGGCGTTGAGCGCCCCGAGCACCGAGTGGATCCGCCGCTCACGGCTGGCCCGCCTCCGAAGTCTTTGCCGAAGATAGCGGGGCACACCGCGTAGTTCAGGTCGAACTTGCTCTGGTACCAAAACTGGGAAGGGCTCTCCATGGCGTCGGGCCCCCTTCTCTTCCCCAGGCATAGCGGCACCGCCGCGTAGAGCTCAGCGCCTGGGGACCCAGCGCTGGGCACGACGGCGCCCCTCGATGCAAGGGCTACTTGGCCCCCGCGCCCGGCTGATCCTTCTTGCCAGCCTGGCGCTTGTCGTCTGCCGCTCTCTCCTCCCGCCACAGCCTCTGCTGCTTGAGGAGGAAGCCCTCGTCCTTCTGCCGCTCGGCGACCCACTTGGTGAAGTTCCTCGTGGTCACCTCCCCGCCCGTGCCGATCGGGTGGGACATCATAACCTCCAGCCCCTCGAAGTCGGGTGACTTCGGGTTCCTCCGAACCACCGCCTCGATCTGAATCAACCTTCTGATGTGCATCTCGTTCGAGAGGCTGTTCGTGAGGTCGTACTGGTCCACCGACTGCGCCACGAAGAGCGCGCTGCTGAGGTGTCGGTGCTCGCGGGCCAACCCTGACTTCGGCGACGCGCCGCTCTTGGCCTCCCAGTCCAAGTTGTGGGTCACGAAATTGAAGCCCACCCGCAGCATGTTCACCATGAACTCCTCGGCGGCCTCGGGCCCCTCGAAGGGCTCGTAGGGCATCTTCGTCTTGCTCTGCTTCTTCGTCGCCTCGTCTGGGTGCAGGTACCGCAGCCCTCGGTGGTCCCGAACGTCCCCCAGCAGCCGGGGATCGCGACCTGGCCCGCACCGCTTGGCCGATAGCCAGGCCTCCACCCTGTCGTCCACGACCTGCTCGATCAAGACGCCCGTGTCGTCGATCGTCACCCAGCCCACCTTGTCGCCCAGCGTGCAGCCCTCCTGATCTCGAAGCGCATCCAGTGGAACGACCTCCCCAAAGGCTCGGTGGGCTGGGTCCGCGACCCGCCACGTGGCGTTCTCCGCTGCAGCCGCTGGGCCAGCGGCCGGCCTGAAGCCCGTCAGGTCGAAGCCCGCCACCTCGGCCAGCTCGTACGCCTCGGCTCGGATCCGCGCCAGCTCCCCCTCGTCCAGCTCCTCGTCGAAGACGAACGACTCGCGGAGGTATGCCGGGTCGATCGGCTCTCCCCGCCGAAGAATCCGGATCCGATGCGACGAGAGATCGGCGACTTGCACGGCCAACGTCGGCGAGCACACGATCCATCTTCCCTGACCCCCTGGGATCAAGAGGATCCGAGCGTGCCAGTTCAGCCCGTTCTCGTCCTCGAAGAAATCGATGAGCACCTGCTTCTCTGGGATATCGAGAGCCCTATGCGCCATTCCTCAACCGCAGGGTCGAGGGCGTCGTCGCAAAGGGCCTGTCCACCAGGGGCTCCGCCTCGGGCGCTGTCGGGGCCGACCTGCCACGGCGCACACTCAGCCTCCCGAGCAGGCAGCCTCCCCCGCCGCAGCCCGCCGCCAGGCAGCAGAGCAGCACGATCAGCAGCCACGGGAATGCGGGGCAGGCGTCCAAGCAGCTCTCGCAGGCCTCGCAGACCTGCGCCGCCGGGCACGCCGGCGATGTCCGTCCGCTGCGCGCAGCCGCAGCGAACTCGCCCACTAGCTGGTAGCAGGCGTTGTTGTCCGGGCACGTAACCCCCGGACAGGCAGGGCAGTGCTGCTCCGGGCAGCTCAGCGAGACGTCGGGGCACCGCTGCCCGAGCCCCGAGAGATCGCGGGCCACGGCCCAGAAGAGATGGAGGGCGGCGGCGGGGTCCCCTCCCATTCAGCTGTCGCCGACAGGGGACCCCAAATCACTGTGAGCCAAAACGATTATGGAGGAGGCCAGGGGAAGGGAGGGAACGCATCCAGACATTCACAACCTCCCCTCAGGCGGTGGAGACACGAGGCGTCACCACGGGTCAGAAACTGTACTCCGAATCTACAATCGTGCAACTGATGAATATATATGTGCACACACTGTACACACACACGCGTGCATGCACGCGCACACACATGCATGTGTCACACACACACACACGACCCCTCCCCAGAACCCCCCCCCACCACCACCACCACCATTAAAACCACCACCACCACGTACCCCGCCACCCCACCACCACAACACGACCACCAAGGGACAAACAAAAAGAGGAGGGGGGTACAGGGATCGATGCGAAGGATCTTCTGCCAGTTTCGGGCACGTGGTGCCGTGCGCGCTTGCGCGAGCAGGCGAATAGGGCCGCGGGTGTGTGTATGTCTATATATATATATATACTTGCCATGCAAAAAAAAAAGATGAGGAGTTTGACGAGGAGGGGGGAGGATGGGTAGAGGGGGATGCGGGGGGGAGGAAGGGGAGGAACAAGGTCAGGATGAGGAGGAGGAAGCCAGGATGAGAGTACAACCCACAGGGAGATGCAGCCTGCAGATTGCATGTGCGTTATGTATATTATAATTGCCATGTGATGACACGTTCGGTGGCAGAGACAGCGGATGCACTCCGGATTCTTCTACCCGTCTCAATATTCGTGGCCCTGTCAGACAAGGGCCCAAGGGGGGCGAGCGATGGCCCCGAAAGCGAAAGGCAAGGCAAAAACAAAGAGATCCTCGAAGGCAGGCGCCAGCGCCGAGAGGGCCGAGGAACAGCGGCCCCACGACATTACGATGGCAAAGATGCGGCGCCTCTCGAGGGGCAGGAACGGAGGAGGGACGAGGGAGAGGGGAGGAGAGGGGCCAGCTACGTCGGGCCAGGGAGGTACCACTTGAAGTCTGACGACCCTGAGACTGCGGAGATCTATAAAAAATATAAAGGCCAAAGGAGGAACCAGAAAAGAGATTGGTCCAAGGTATTCGACAAGGAAGGCCAAACCATCAGCTGGGAGAGGGCGTTGCCTGTGTAAGAGGGGTGAGATGGTCTAGAGGAGGAGGGGAGCTAGGGATGGAGGAGACGGAGGAAGGAGGGGAGCTACTGAGGAAGACGGAATGAGGGACGGAGGGGGGAAGGACGGACGTGCGAGGTTCAGGACGGGAGCGAGGAGACTGAGGAAGCACGTTGAGGATGAAGTAGTTTTCCCTGGAGGCGACTTTTCTAAAGTGAAAGGGATGAAGACCGATGTCAAAACGCAGCATCAGCATGACGCTACCGAGGGGAAGTGGTTCCATTCGGGGGGAGAACAAACACCGTGTATATACAGCCAATACCCTTGTAGTCTCCGCCCCCTCTCCCCTAGCTCGCGATCTCCATCCCAGGCTCACAGATGACGACTTGCTCAAAGATCTGGGGTGGACCCCAGAAAATGCGCACACGGACTACGGCATTCGTGCAATGGAACGGAAGAAAAACATCGTGGCCTTCTGCAACCATCACAAAGGGTTCAAATCGGTGCAGGGAGGGATCCACTCGAGTGTTTTGTGAGACGCCTCACGCACCTGATTGATGCATGTTGAGATAGAATGTGAGGCGATCGGCGGGGGGGGGATACCTAGAACGAGAGATGCGGTCGACAGGCCGATCGGACTCAGGGGAGGGGAGGTGCACCCCCAGCACGGCTCGACCATCTACAAGAAGCTTGACCACAGCGATTTGGAGACTCAGGACTCCACCGACGATGACGACGACGCCCCAGGGCCGCGGGAGGGCCCAGGGCTCTTGAGGGCGGATTGATGTATTTATGCATGTGTACACATAGGCACATATATGTACATCTATACGTTCGTACATACACATACGCACATGCACATGTATACGCACATGTATACACACGTGTCCACATATATAAATATACATACATACACATACACATACATACACATGCATGCAGTCATACATGCATGTATGTACATGTGTGTATGGGAATGGGTGTGTCTGGGTGTATGCGCATGTGTATGTAGGATTGCATGTATATATGCGCACACATGTGAACAAGATGTACACATGTCCATGTATACGTGTGTCTACGTGTGTATGGTTGTATATGCATGCCTGCACTAGTGAAATAATATAGAGCACGAGAACAAGTTCCGAATGTTAAAAGAAGGAAAGTTAATCGATATAAATCTTGAAAAAAGAAAAATACAGAAAAAGAAAAATGACAGTGAGGGCGATTGGAAAAGAAATGGTGAGATCAGTACATAAATCTATGCAAAATAAAAAACAGGGAAATCTCTTCAAAATCAGATAATATGCATTCCTGCACGAGAAGAGACCTAAGAGAGGACAACATGACTTGCGTGAAGGTGTGGTCTAGATGCACGTCTTATACATACTGCAAACGCACTGTCGTTGCGTTGCTACTGCATCCGCCCCGCAGGGCCACGACCAGACGATCGGGAAGCATAAGGAGACGGCCGAGTTCGACTTGAACCAGGCTTGTGGATCAGGAGGTCCAATTGCGACGGCGGGGGGGAGCGGAGGGGGAGACGGAAGGAGGAGCAACAGGAGAGTCAACAGGAGGGGATGGCGGGGAGGATGAATTCAGGGAGGGCGGGGTCTAGGAAGACAAGGTAGGGAGGGATGGCATGGGCAACTGGAGGAGAGGGTGCTGAAATACCTCGACCTCCAGCGTCATCAAAAACAACGGAACGCTTGTTCCCAGAGTTCGGGCCTCTCGAGGCCAGCCGACTCGATCTAAATGAAAATCTTGAGGACAGATGAAACAATGAAGACATTGGAAGTCTTGGTAGTGCTGCCAGGCGGAGCCCCGTTCTGGATCCGAGAGCTCCTACGAGTCTGAATACAGCTACTCGGACGCCCACCCCCCCGCCTGCTGTTCTCTCAGACGACCGTGCACTCGACTTGGAAGGCGGAGTGACCACGATGAGGGGGCAGGAGGAGGAGGAGGAGAATGAGGGAACAAAAGGAATCATGAGGATGATGGGAGGAGTGAGCTGGAGGACAGCAGGAAACAGTATGAAGGCAACCCCGCGTCCCCCAGCATAGACTGAGGACTCGGACGAGATCGTCGAGCTGACGGCACAGGGGTCGTCTGGCCCATCCTTGGCATCTACACTCTTGGGCGAGGCCACGAACTTGAACGCAATCTTCACTGGCATGATGGAGGGGGCTGGGGTTCAGCCCGCTATTAACCCAGACGTCCGATGCCCCGACCATTTTCCCAGGGACGATTTCTGAGCCTGTCCTTGTGTTTGAGGGCCCCGAGCCCAAACTAGCAACGATCATCAGTGTTGATGTTGTTCAAGGCGTCGGAGGTCTGGGAATGTATGCATGATTGTATGGATGCACATCTATATGACCAGATCCATGTAGTTGTTTGTGTGTGCACGTCTCCGTGCGTGTGCATACACCTCGGCTTACACGTACACGTATGCGTGTACGCGTACGTGCATGCACGCGTATTATTTTGCACCCATACATACACATGCGTTTACATGAACACTGCACACTGGGCAAGGGAGGAGAACAACAACCCGTGCGTGGCCCCCTTCCAGACGCAGCTCAAGAAGACCTCCGAGGCGCTCCTCAAGCAGATCGAGTCGCTCACCAAGATCGCGCAGGGGACGAAGTCTGCATCTTAGCACAGGGCCTGTCCGATGAACGTCGGGATGCTGGCCCCCCCGAGTGTATGTTTGCTTCGAGTGCCAGGTTTAACACAACGGTTGTGTCGGACATGTGTGACCGACGGTCAGTTCCTGCACGTGTCCAAATGGCATCGGGTGCATTTGCGCACATATACTAGAGGGTAGAAGGGAGAGGGAGATGTAGAAGGACAGCGGAGGGGAGATGGAGAGGGGGGAGAAGGGCAAGGAAGCGGAGGAGCATGGATGAACAGGAAAAGGAGGCGGAGGAGCATGGATGAGCAGGACCCCTCTCGCATCGCCCCGCCCCAAAGTCCACGTCCGACACGAAGGACGCCCAGCTCGCGGTCAACGAGGCTAGGCAGCTGTTGCGCGGTGTTGCTCGAGGGGGGAAGTGTCGAAACATGTTTTTTGCTTCGGTGTATTGGGGGCCCTCTCTGGGCCTTCGGACTTTCAAAACAACGAATGGTGATAAACAAAACTGATCTCCCGTGAAAACGTTGGAACTTTCCCACGCCTGCAGGAGTTACAGAGTGTAGCAGCATGGATCCATAGATGAATCCATGGATCCATGGATGGATGGATCCATGGATCCATAGATCGACGGTCATGGGTGGATGGATTCATGGATTGATCGAGCTGCGGGCTGAATTATGCAGCTGTCATGCGAGTGCAGGATGAGGAGGAGGAAGAGGAGGAGGAGAATGAGGAGGAGGAGGAGGAGCTCGAGGAGAGTGGGGACGAGGGTGGCCCGAGGATCGAGGACAGGTGACTTCGGAATCCCCCGTTCAAGAGGCCAAGAACCTATTCAGCGTGCTCAGCCCCGTGATGGAGTCGTTCGCCAAAGCGCAGGCCGACCTCGCCAACAAGAAGAAGGGGGGCGGCAAGTAGGGGCTTGCTTCGGCCCCGTGTTTGCTGGAGCAGGGTGACAGCAGCAACAGGAGGATGAAGCAGGTGGAGGAGGCAAGGAGGAATCGGAGACGGATGAGGATGAGGAGGGACAACGAGGGACCCGTACAATGGCGGAGGATCCTCGAGGGAGGGGCAAGATGATGAGTTGGACCCTGCTCATGGTCTGGTCTCACGACTGCTATGCGTAGCAGTCCTGTGGATCTAGGGTGCTTGAGTCGTGCGAGCGTGGCGCACGTCCGAGATGAGAGACACTGCAGCGAGGAGCGCTGCGTACGCCTGAGAAAAGATGATGCGCATCGGCTGGGCATTCACGGACCGAGCATTGCAAGCATGGACAGGATCGGCGATGACGATGGGCAGAATGCTCATGAGCACGATGATGATGATGATGATGATGGTGATGATGATGATGATGATGATGGTGATGATGATGATGATTATGATGATGATGCTGATGATGATGATCATGAGGAGGAGGAGGGCCACAAGGATCATGAGGAGGGGGGAGACGAGGAACTGGTGACGATGAGGACATGGGGAAGGGAAGGATAATTTGATGAGGGGTGGAAGAGGCAGTTCGGATGGGCATGATGCCTGAGTGCACGGTTGTTGCTTGAACACATTGTACGCAGGAGTTGCAAGTGTGTTCGCCGCTCTCGCATGTGAGCTGAAGCTACGGTTGATGTGGTCTTGGATCGGCCGCCTCATCGTTGCAGGTTTGTAACCCAGGTCGTGCATATGTTGTGTTGTTCGATTGGTCTCCCGAGGGCTGCAAGGTAGGAGGCCAGGGTGGCCTCGGAGGAACGCCTCCGACGGGACATCGACTGAGCATCCCCTGAGCCGACGTAGTGTCGGCATCGATGAGCAGGAGGATCCCCCACTCCCAGGAGCAGGAACTCGAATCCACAAATGGCCATCCTGTTTGCACGGAGCGCGAGGCCCTGCGAATTCCTTATTTCAATAATATGGTTTAGTTTTTTTTTCCGCACAGCCATTCTTCAGCTCGAGGTGCAGGTGCAATTTGCCCATCCCCATCCGTCGGCATGTCGCCGGGCCGAGCAGCAGCTGAAGAATTAGAAACCGATCCGTGTCTCGGACTTCGGGACACAAACGTGGACAACGGCCTTGGTCTCAGGAGGCACATACTAGAGCAATACAAGGTTGGACTCATGACGGCTACTGGAGTTTGCGTTACGGCCTGGCACGCTCAGCGTGGAGGCTGCCGTGGAGTCGATGACTTAGCCCTGGCGCCGACCAGCACGCATCATGCGGAACATCTGCGGGCAGCAATACAGGTTAGATCGGAGACGTCATTTTATTATGCTATGGTACCGATGTGGAACCAGGAGCAGAATTGCAGAACTAAAGTGAGGTTCCCTTTTAATCTTCCACATGAGCAGTTTGCGGAATCTTTCCAGGCAGATCCACGACAATGGGATCCTCAATTCTTCCCTGAAGCTGACATGTCCCCTGTCTTCTCGACTCACGAGGTGGTGGTGGCAAACCCTGGGCGGGCATGCCCCGTGGGGTTCTTCTCAGACGGAGTGCCACGCACAAAAAAGGATTCGTTCATAGCCTTTTACTTTAGCAACGGCCTCACAGGTAAGCGTTTCCTGATCTGCAGTTGCAGAAAAAGTGACATGTGCTGCTGCGGTTGTCGAGGATTTTGCACCATCGGTGCAGTCCAAAGGGTTATTGCCTGGTCCTACAATACGTTGGCTGAAGGGGTATACCCTTCCTCGAACCACCTTGGCCTGCCCCTCGAGGATGAGCTGCGTTTCAACCAGAGGGGCTTTCTTTTGGCAGGAGGATACGTGGGCGCCCTCACGGAGATGAGGGCCGATCTCTTGGAGATCACGACGGCCCTCGGCTTTAAGACGTCTTCGAACCACGTGAACCCATACTTCGCATGCTCGTGCGCCCGCGACGATCTTCACAAGTACCCAAGTACAATAGCCGAATGCACGTGGGTGAACAGGGACGAGGAGGCTTACGAGATCATGCTGAGACGGACACTTGTTGTAAGGGACATACAGAGCAAAAGGGTACTCAAGCAGCTGATGAAATCGATGCATTTCGACGACAAGGTTGGAGGGTATGCGTTGTTTGAAGACTTCGCGCCCCTTGCCCTCAAGAAGGGCAGCCGACTGATCGAACAAGGCCTAGTTGTTGACTTACACGACTTGCTCAGCATCGATGAGTTCCCTACGCCGTTCACATTCTTCGATACTACAGTGTCGATGGGCCTGAACTTGGTGTGCCCCCTCCTGTCCATCAAGGGGTTCTCCCTCCGCTGCGTCCATCTGGACGCGATGCACGTGTTGGACTTAGGAGTCAGCCAGTTTGTCATAGGGAGTATTTTCAAGCTGCTCGTGAGCAAGAACTTTGTCAAGTCCACGAAGAAGTATGCTCATAATCGGCGTCTCGAGAACCTCTTTCACCTGCGCAGGACTGACCCAAAGCTTAAACCATACATTCCGTCCATGTGTAAACGCCAAGGCGCCAGAAAACCACACGTGTTTTGATGTTTGCTTGCTTTCTGTGTACGCCTTGCGTGTTTCAGAACCCGTACTAACTCCGAATATTGCCCCCCGCAGGAGAATGAAATCCTTCTACAAGTCCACGAAGCACCTGCACCCAGAGAAGGCCCAGAACAGAATCGACAAGCTGACGCTCAAAATGTTCATGAAGGGCCGCTTGAAGGCCAAGGCGGCCGAGAGCCGCCACCTTCTACCTCTACTGCCGATGGTGTGCCGTGAAAACGCAGCCCTGCTAGCAGACAAGGCCTTCCTTCTGACTGAAGCATGTGACGCTTTGAACGATTGCCACGACATCATGTACCGAGAGAGGAGGCAAATGTCGGCCGAGGCTGTGCAGCGCCTTCAGCAGTCAATGCTGCGTTTTTTTATTTTTTGGAAGCGATCGGGCGGCAAGAAAATTTTTAAGCACCATGTTGCGGTGCACTTGGTGCAGCGGGTTGCCCAACATGGCAACCCGCGGTACTATTGGTGCTACCCCGACGAGGGTGAGAACCGCCTGATGGCGTCGGTGGCCAAAGCCCTCCACGGAGGCTCCACCTTCTACTACAGGTTCCTGCAACGAGTGCTTCCTGAGAAATGCTAGGGATGGTTAAATCATCCTGTGGTGTTTTTCTTTTCTTTTCTTTTTTTTACTCTCCCCCTCTCTTCCGACAGTGGCCCTCCGCCCTCCTTCGAGCTCGTCTCCTCCCCGCCCCGCTTGCATGTAGCGGCAGCTTGAGCCATGGCAGGGAGAGAGGGAAAGAACCAGGACGACGGAGGAGGGAGGAGCAGGGGAGAAAAGGGACGATACCACGGAGGAAGGATGCTATACATATGCTGTGGATAAAATTATAACCGATGATCTACATATATATATATATATATATATATATATATGTATATTCGTTTCGCAATTTTCGGCGTACGGGCCCCTGGGCACAGGCCGGGAACGGCAGACCGCGCTGTCGAGGCGGCTGCAGCCGCAATGTCCCGCGACGGGGGCGGGTGAGGAAGGAGGGGGATGAGGAGGAGGAGGAGGAGGAGGAGGAGGAGGAGGAGGAGGAGTCACCAAGCTCGAAGAGCTAAGCCACAAATTTTCGGAGGTCCGCGCGGATTTTTGGGGTCGGCGCTGGCGTCCGCCTTTGGCGCCGCCCTTGGCGCGATCCGCGCGCCAGGGGGGTGGGTCCAGCGCGGGGCCCCAAAAAATCCGCGCGAACTTCCGAAAATTTGCGTTCATCTGGTTGTCGGAATCCCCCTTAATTGTCTCCTCCTCCTCCTCTCCTCCACCTCCTCCTCCTCCCTCCTCCCTCCTCCCTCTTCGACCTCCTCTCCTCCGCCTCCTCCTCCTCCTTCCCTCCCTCCTCCTGTTCCTCCTCCTCCTCCTCCTCCTCCTCCTCCTCCTCCTCCTCCTCATCCTCCCTGAGGCCTGGGGACAGCCGAGGAAAACGGGAGAGAAAGAAGATGATGTGATCCCTGCCAGGGTCCGAGTATACGCTTCGGTTTCACATATGTATCACTAGTTTCACCTATGTCTCACCAGAAGTTTCACGTCACCAGAAGTTTCACGTCTCAAGACACAGATCGAAGAGGATGCGCGGCGCAGAGTTCGGAGTGGAAGAGGTCGGCGCGCGTGCTCTATCCTTCGCCCGTTGTTCACGTTCTCTGCTGCCTTCCCCTCTGCTTGCGTCCGCCCGACCGTGGGCTACACATGGATACGTGGATTGATTCGTGTTGGGTATAGACAGGCATGCATGTTCTACATGTACAAATATAAAGCGTAGAATACGTTTATACGGGTGTGTGCACGTGCGTGTATCAACGTGTAAAAGACGTATTAATGTTTAATGTGTACGTACCACGTATCATGTGCGTATAACGTATAATGTGTACGCACAACATATAAACGCCGAAGGCCGCAATTTCGATCAATGGCTCAATTTCCGTGGTAGCGGAGCCTGGCGCTAATCAGTGTCCACGCCGCCCCAGGCCTCAGGCCGACCCGTTTTCCGAGCCCACGGGCGCTTGTTGATTTCGCAAGCCTCTTGTTGTTGCTCACACCGCTTGTTGTTCTCAAGACCACGCGTCTTGATTTTTTCAAACGTATTGATTTTGAGCGAATGTGTTGATTTTTTTCAATACGCCCCACGACGTCTTGAAAAAATCAACACTTTGGATGTCTGGGGAGGCCATTCAGCCACAGGTCCAGCTGGGCCTCGACCGGCACCTGCAAGTCGAGGGTCACCCGCAGGGTCTCTGGCCTGTTGACGTCGGCATCCACTTCGTTGTGCCCCTGTCTGGCCTTAGCGGCTGCGACCTGTTCCTTCGTGGCCTGTGCCCCCGCAAACTTCTTGGACCTGGCAGGGTCGGAGTCGCGTAGCTCCTTGGTGGGGTCGCACTGCCAGATCTGCGCCATGCTCTCGCTCCATTCCCTGGCAGAGCGGTTGGTTTCCACCACCGCGAGCCGCGGCGATACGACGATGCAGCTCTTGGCGAGGTGGCCGAGGGTGTGGCATGCCGTAGGGGACGTAACCTCGAGCATCTTGGCCCTCTGGAGTGCGATGGTTGATTGAAGAGCAACGACCGCCCGATATCCCCTGAGAGTCTTCCGGAGCCAGCTGGCGATCACCTCCTCCATGAGAGCCCCGCCCATGGGCTCGTCAAAGTGTACCTTGATGGTGGACCACGGTTCCGCAACCCGGCTGCCGAGGCTGGGCCGGGGGCGGTCTGTGGCGATCCTCCCTGGTAGCCGGAGGTCGTCGATCTGGCCGTAGACCTGCCAATGGTACGCATGCGGTACGTCGATCCAGACGGTCTGGTGCGTGCGGTAATGGAAGATGGTATCCCGCCAGGGCCACAACCGGGGGCTCATCATGGTCTCGTGCGTTCCCAAAATAATGATAGCCAAAACTTTTCGTGCAT
Organism: Prorocentrum cordatum; assembly: GCA_963575745.1. NCBI lineage: Eukaryota > Dinophyceae > Prorocentrales > Prorocentraceae > Prorocentrum > Prorocentrum cordatum. Next base: position 2,580 of record CAUYUJ010017493.1, on the reverse strand, counting down.
GTAGCGGAGCACTCCTGCCCGATCATCGACATCGGGGGCTGTGCGAAGATCGATTCCGTGACGAGCTCCTGCCACTTCAGCAGCGGGTGCTGCCACAGGTCGGTGATGTGATGCGCTGTGGTGCAGCCTGGGAAGGCGTCGATGGGGATTAGTCGAGTGAGGGAGGGAGGGCCTTTCCCCTGCGCGTGGAGCTCGCGGAACACCCCTGTTACCCTCACGGACTGACTGGGCGGTTCAGGAGCCCATGTGATCAGGGGGCGCTGGATGCTGCTGAGCGCGTTTATGATGGCACCCGTCTGGCTGTTGAGGTAGCCGTGTAAACGTCTGCTGTCCTCCACGGTAGCCACGTTGGTGAAGAGGTCCAGGTCTTGTCGGAAAACGTCGCTCAATTGGGTGGCGACCTGGGGTGACCCATGGGGGCCACGAGGGGCGAACCCAGAGATGCAGTTCAGACAATCGGGCGCGAGTTCCTTCCAGTGGTCGATGTTTTTCGCAATCCCTTTGATAAGTTCCCGTTTCGCGTGAACGCGTTGCAAGTCCACTAAACACTTCTCGCATGCAGTGTTAATGATGTCAAACAGTTGATTGCATGCGTCCCGAGTTTGAGGGGCGGCCCAGTGCTGAGTGAACTTCTCTGCCCAAGCGCGTCGGCCCTGCAGCCTGGTCCCGTTCACCTCGGGGCCGTCGAGTTCGGAGAACCCCAATATCCCAAAGGGCGATGGACTTCCGAATGGAAGCCCCATGGCTTCGAGGAAAATATTGACCTCCGCGACTCTGGTGTCGTCCTGGGCCGCAGCCAAGCCCAGCAGGCTGGGGTTCGGCAGGTTGGCGTTGACGGCTTTGGCGGCCTGTATGATGTCGCTGTTGTCGATGATCTCTTGCGCCAGTAACTCTTGCAGGTGCGTCGCCAAGCCCGGGTGGGAGGCAGGGGGTGCCGGGGGCGTCTCATTAGCAGAGCTGGCAGCCTGGGCTGTCGGCAGTCTGCGCGGTGGAATGGCGGGCGGCGCCTGCGCGGGGTCTTGAGGAAGCGTCGGCGTTCCTTGGGGGGCGGCTCCTTGCAGTTGCATGGTTTCTGTGTCTTGCGTCAGGCCCGCATGTGACTCCTCCCCTGCTGCGTCGGGGGGCAGAGGGGCGGGGGGCCCAGGGGGGTGGTCATGTGAGCTGGCCCCGCAGCGTCTCGTGGTGCCCCACGGCCGTCAGCAGCGTCTCGGGGTGGAGTTGGAACTTGTATCCGCCGTTCCTGCTGGCACGATGGGCATCTGCCCGCGCCCGGAGCCGCAGCGCCGAAGAGTGGGCACGCACTGCGCTGGCGGGCGTGCAGCATCGTAAGTAAGCCGGCCGGGCCTCCCCCCTTCAGGCGCAGGACCAAGTGTAGGGTGGCGAGTTTCTGGACGTTGTATACGCTGCCTTGACAGCCCGTTGCCGAGCGTCGGCGGCTGCCTCTTATGGACAGCGACTGCGAGCCGCATGCAAGCGCCGGGGCCCGCCGCAGCCTGACTGTGGCCCTGAACAACCGGGGGCAGGTGCTGATCGACACTTTGGCCCTGAAATGTCGGGGGGTCGACCGGGGCCCAGATGCAACTAATTAGGCTGACAGTCCGGATGGTTAGCCCGAACGGCAGCTGCAGTGGAATGCCGAATGCTCGTTGCGCCAGGGCACAAAGTGGAGCGAGGCAAGCGAGCCGCGGCCAGGAGGTATTTGTAGACAGGTGCTCCCGCGACGCTTATGGCCGCCCGCCTCCCCGACGGTCTGGACGCTGCATACGCCGCCCGCGACGCCCAGACCTGGGCTTGGGGCGCTCCTCCGGGAGAAAAAAAAAAAGGGGAGGAAGGAACACGAGGAGAAGCATTACAAACCTAAGAAGAAACTAGCACTGGCACGTCCAATCGATCCCTGGACGAGTCTGCGAAAATGCGATGGCCACGGCGCTCCGGGGGCCTAGGGCCGAGCACCCGTGCACGCCACAACGGCCACATGCAATCCTGAGGACAAAACTTCAGCTACCAAGAGGGGGGCCTCTTGCAGACGCAATAAAAACAAGTTGTTTTGAAGTCGGTGGTCGGCTGCGAACGAGAAACATGCAAAACTCTGCAGAAGAACGCTGGGAATGGTGGCCGGAGCCACGGCATTGGCCCCCTGGTGGACGACCCGGGAGAGCAACAGCAGCAGGCAGCAGGAGGCACGAGGAGGGGGCACCCGAACCCAGAACGAACCCAGGGACGGGGGAGGAGGGGAGGAGAGGGCGAGAGCAGCGGGAAGGGCAGAGCAAGAGAAGGACCCCAGGCGACAGCCCGGAGGACGACGCAGCAACAGCAGCAGGAGGACGACGCAAGACGGCGGAGGAGAGGGGGGAGGACGACACCACCACCTGGGGACGCGTGCAATTAAGACTGATCCAATCACACACATTCACATGCTGACCAATCGCACAACGACATTCACATGCTCTCTGACCGTGCCGGAAACTAGTGCAGGCGTGCAATTAAGAGTGTTCCAATCACACACAGAACATTCACATGCAAACCGGCCGTGCCGGAAACGAGTGCAGGCGTGCAATTAAGACTGATCCAATCACACAC